>CAJRST010018890.1:1126631-1170806 GCA_907169785.1 Menidia menidia | reverse complement strand
CCCTGCCACGCTGCATGTGTGTATTCCTCTGGCTCTTTGTTATGCAGCCTCAGCTCCTGGAGCAGGAACATGGCGGGGGGGGGGGGGGGGGGGGGGGGGCGGCTGGGGGGGGGCGGAGCTCGGGGCTGCCAGCACCTGAGGGCCAGAGCTGGACTATTGTTGTTCCTCAGAATGAAAAACGGGAAGAAACACATGCAGCCTTGATCATTTGTCACACCAGAGGAGGTGTATTTGAGGGTACCGCATCACTTCTGGTGTTATTAGGCGGTGTTATTACTCTAATTTAGGCACTTCTGGTGCTATTAGGCGGTGTTATTACTCTAATTTAGGCACTTCTGGTGCTATTCCTCTGATTCGGGTGATTTTGACCAGTCACTGGCACACGTCCAGCTGCCAGGAGAAGGATGGAGCCAGGCTCTTCTTCTCAATCACCTTTTGTGCTTCATGAGAAATACGAGGAGGAGAAAGCCCAACGCTTACCTAGTTTCCCCCACAGAGGCTGGGGGGGCAGAGCTCTGCTGCCATCTACTGGTAAAAGCCTCTAACAGCATGTGACGTCGTATGAATGGATCAAGTTCATCAGTTCCAGTCCTCAGTTTGTCTTATTACATGTCAATACGACACAATAAGACATTTGTTTGCTTGAGTAAATGTCAGTTTCAATAAAGCTGAAAATATGAGGATTCCGTTTAATAAATCCAAAAAGATTTCATCTGTGTGTATCAATTATGACAAAACATATAGATGTGGATAAAACACAAATAATTATAGTATTTTAAGGTACACAAATTCCATTTTTTTATTTTAATACATCAAATTCAGTGTACATCACATTATTATCATTAGAATGATAAGACGGGAGTTGGAGGTCCAGCATGAAGTGCTTTTCCGTATATATGAGGACATTTTGTATTCGTATGTCCTCATCTCAGAGTCAAATTCAACTGAAAATTCAACAAAAAAAGTGATGCTGCCATTGGTCAAAGAAGAAGTAAATAACTCCTAATAGTACATCTGGTTTATAATGAAACATGTTCCTGTCTTTTCCAGGTTAAGCTTCCTTTCCCTGTTGATCAAATCACAAATCTTCCACGGAACGACTTCCAAATGTTGGTAAAAATGCACAAACTGACCTCGGAGCAGCTGGAGTTCATCCATGACGTGAGGCGGCGCAGTAAGAACCGGATCGCAGCGCAGCGCTGCCGCAAGAGGAAGCTGGACTGCATCCTGAACCTGGAGTGTGAGATCAGAAAGCTGGTGAGTGGAGAGCTTCTTTCTGCCCTAGAAGCTAGCACCCACCAGCCTCGTTCTTTTTCCTTCACTAGAATCAGACTTGAGTATAATCTCATACTGAAATCACAGAGCTCAGATCCTGAGAGGCATGCTTCAGATGCTGTGACACCATGATCAATAATCAGTTACAGCCACTAATGACAAATTCTCCATATTTTTAGCCTTTGAACAAACCAGTCTCTGAAACAGAAAAGTTCAAAGATTCTTTCACATTCTCATCGTTTCAGTCTGATTTATGGGATGTGAGATTCTGCTTGATTAGATATTCAGTCAGTAAGCCTGTAAAGTACATGTTGTTTAACCTGTTTATATAAATGTAATTAATGGTGGAAACTTAAATGTTATGCAACAGACAGGAAACACAACAATATTACATTTATTCTAATCATAATGGGGCTGATAGAGGGAAGATTTAGAATCAGGACACTCAAAGTTCTGTGGAATATCAATAGGACTAGTCGATCCTACGGAGCGGTCAGGAGCATTAGGTCAGAGGTTTTTGGGCTGCTTGTGGACGATTACAGAGGGGAGCTGTGGGCCCTCTGACCTGATAGAGGGTTAGGGTCAGTTCTGGACATGGAGCCCTGAAAAGGACTTGTGATTAAAGAACATTCTATTGATGGAGAACTTTTTCCCCAAATCTTTTTGACTGCCTCTCTGAAACGAGTCATTTTCTGTGTGTGTGGGTGTGTGCGTGCGTGCGTGTGTGTGTTCGTGTGTGTGTGTGTGCGTGTGTGTGCGTGTGTTCGTGTGTGTGTGCGTGCATGCGTGTGTGTGTGTTCGTGTGTGCGTGTGCGTGTGTGTGTGTGTGCGTGCATGTGTGCATGAAAAAAAATCTGCCCAAAATCTTTTTGACTGCCTCTCTGAAACGAGTCCTTTTCTCTGTGTGTGTGTGTGTGTGTGTGTCTGTATATCTGTGTGTGTGTGTGTGTGTGTGTGTGTGTCTGTAGGTGTGTGAGAAGGAGAAGCTGCTGACGGAGAGGAACCAGCTGAAGGCGTGCATGGGGGAGCTGTGGGAGAACTTCTCCTGCCTGTCCCAGGAGGTGTGCCGGGACGTGCAGCTGAGCCCGGAGCAGGTCCAGTCCCTGCACCACTACTGCCCCGTGCTGCGGCCAAACCCCCCCCCCCCCCCCCCAGCACCGCCCTCACCGCCCACACGCCAGACCCCCCCCCCCACGGCTCCCCGGAGCCACACCTGGCCGTCCGGAACGGGACGGACCCAGACCTGGACGGCCAGGACCAGGACCAGGACCAGGACCAGGACCAGGACCCCGGCCAGGACCAGGACCAGGACCAGGACCCCGGCCTGTACCCGGAGAAGCCCCACCACACGGTGACGGTGGATTTCTGCCAGGAAATGACTGACAAATGTACGACCGACGAGCAGCCGCGGAAGGACTGCCCCCAGTGAGGGCTCCCTCTGTCCCTCCGGATGTTTCTATTATTTAAGTCTCCTCCTCTTCTGACAAACCCTGTCTCTGGGCTCAGCCTCTGCCAGTGTCCACTGAAAACAAGCGTTGTTTGTATTTATGTCATTTTGTGCTTTTTTTACATGTTTGAACGGTTGACACTAAAGTTGTCTTAACAGCAGCAATACTGTTCTACAGACCTTTTCCTCTACCATGACACAGTGGGACCCTCTCACCAACCCTTCGATGGTGCTACCCCCCCCCCCCCCGCAGACTCTGGTATTCATGTCTCACACCACAGCTCACAGTCGAACCTCACCGGACCTAAACAGCAGCTCTCTTTGTCTCTGCCCCCACAGTGTTTTCTTCTGTTCTTCTTCTCTTTCCTCCCACTCGGTTTCCAGAGCTCTTTTCACACATGTGCTGCATTCCTGAACATTTCCTAACATCTTCTGGAGGGGGAGCCAGTGCTCCACCCCGCTGGTGTTCTGCCTCCTACCACCTCCTAATTCAGGATTTCAGAGATTTCTGCTCTGCTCTAAACCCTGAACCCACCCAGAGGGGTAGGGGGTTCAGGGTTTAGGAGTTTCCTAAACCCTGGGGGGCAGCACACCTGACCCTCAGCTCATTCTTCTGACCCTCAGATGGTCGTGTGTGAAAACAGCTCGTCAGGTCTTCTACCTCTCTGTCTGTCTGTCTCCTTCTGTTTATGCTATGATTATATCTCAGTGGCCCTTTTTGTCACAACAATTCAAACTCAGGAAAAGAAATCTCTGAATGTTCAACCTAATTCATGAAAAATGAGAAAAATAGCTTCTGTAGGTGAGGAAATGACAATGCAGTGAGACTGTAAAATGTTCATATGCAAAAAAAGTCTTCAAGCGTGGTGCATTTGTATTTCTGTGCAGGAGAACTTTGTACAGGCTGTAACTGAAAACATTCCTTCTATGCCTTCCACAGCACTGAACTGAAAGAAGAAAAAAGGCTTTGCAAGCAGTTAGATGGCTATTTTTATTTCCCACTCATCAGCAATACCATTGTACTTGGATGTTTTAGTGATTTCAAGTGCTCGTGTGGCAGATGTGTAAATAGAACGGAGCATGATGACTGTAACAGTGGTTTTTGTACAGGTAGAGGCTTAGGCGTTTCTTTTTCACTGGGTTTATATTAAGCACCTTTTCTAAGGGAAAACTCTTTGCTTTGCTGTTTCCTGTCCTGCCTAATGAATACTTCCCACTGAGGCAAGTGTTCTTATTCTCAGGAAATCAGCTCACTCACATGTAGACATGCAAACAGTACATATAGACCCACACCCCCCCCCTGCATGTATCAGAGTTCCAGATGTGGCTCAGACCAGCCTGACTCCTCTTTAAATGTCCACAACTTCTTCCTTGTTCCTTATTTCTGTCATTTACGAGGAAATTTGATTTCTTCTCAGTATCTAAAGGCGCTATATGCGTAGACATGCAAAGAGAATTTGGGTTTCCTCAGTGTTGCTACTGGATGCTTTGGAACTTTCATTTTGTGGAATTGATGTTGTATAGAATGAACAAAAAAGCAAAAGAAAGACAGATTTGAAAAAGCAGGCACCTTGTTTCCACCCCCAGGCACTCGGAGCCATTCAGCACTTCAGTAATGGCCTTTGTCTTTATTTCAGACTTCAGATTGGAGCACTTAAATCGGCCCTGCAAGAGGAAACATTATTTGATGTGATGATATAGATTAAAGATATGTTTGAAAATCAGAACCCTGAATACAAAATGAAGCTAAGTTTGAGTGTTTACTACTTATATTTGTATTTCTTTAGGAAATGAAAGCTAATATTAATTTGAAGTGAAAGCAGTGTACGTATTGTCCAAATGACTGAATAACAGTCATATAAGGTAGAAACTTGTTTGCCCTAATTGTGTTTGAACACCCTATTTTGTGACGTGCATGCATGCTGCCTATAGCTACGAGCCTAGTTAGTTGGTCTAGCTTCTGTTTTGCCTTGTAAGTTCTTTCTGGAACAGTCTGCTTTTAAAATGCTATTTTTTAACATTTCTCTGTATAAAGATGCTTAATTATGTCCACCTCACTAGAAGCAGGTTTTAAAGTGAAAGCAGGGTGTCAGTTTTGGGCTGACACCCTGCTTGAATTGATTTGCTGCGTGAAGCTTTGTTTTTTGCTCTTTAAAGCCCCAGTTCCCCCCCGACCTAACGGCCCTCAGACCGGGGGCTGTTCTCTTATTCAGAGCTCTTCTGTTATGAGCATGTTCCTGAACTTTGCTGTTCTACCTGTAAAACAATCAGTATCTATTATTACAAAATCACCTAAAAACAAATGAGCATACAGCTTTCCCAAAGTTAAACCAAAATAGCTTAATCTCTCTGGTTTTGACTTATTTGTCAAATGCACTAACTTCTAACGTGTTCTCTTGGAGCTCATCTCTGGAACATCTGTGTTTCTGTCACTATGGCCAGGTCCAGATTAGTCCCGGCTGCTAATATCTGAGCTGGAGCTTTTCCCAACAGCTCCCGTGTTTTCTGAATCAAGTAAAGTTTGAGTGTCTGCTGTAGGTGCAGAAGGAGAAACGTCATTGGATGGAATGATATGCGTTCCTGGCCCAAAACTGCGATAAATATGCCCATTGTAATGTTATCATTTAAAGGCACAGGCGTGGGAACAGCTTGGTAGTTGCCCTGTTTTTCTTCTTTGTAATCCAGCTTTGATAATACCGATTTAACAGTGTATCTTTTTGTTGTAACAGGATGGTTTAGGAGCTAATCCCGAAACAAGAAATTAGTATAAACCAAAAAGGTATTTCTAATTGGCCTTGTCCTGCCAACCACAGAGCGACACATGATTCATCGCAGTGGTTTTCTGGTTCAGAGCGCCTGTAAAAAGCACCATGCTTTTGTTAGTAGCAGAAAGGGAGCGCTGTAGCAATCTGTTCTTCTGTGTTTCCGCACAAGTGTTCACACCTGAGCAGTCTGTCTGGATTTGGAATAGCTCAAAAATATGGGATGGGGCCTCTGAAGCATGAAAGCGATGTTTGAAGGTTTTCCCTCTTACAGATGTACATTTTAGAGGTAGTTTTGATAGAAACGGGATTGGTGAGATGCTTTCTGTTGCCAACCCCTTTAGCGTTTGCTTTTATTCTCTCTTTAAAAGCTTTGGGCTGATCACTTTCTTGTCGTATTCGCAGACACACACACATGCACGCGTTCTGATGCTCACTCAGACACACACACACACACACACACACACACTGATTGTGCTACTATCCTGGCTGAACACAGTTTAGCCATGTCACTCTTCTCCCAGCTTCAGACTCAAACGCAGCGGTCTGCATCAGAAGCTTTTCTCTGCACAGATTATGCAACTCGTGTGTTTCTGGTTCTCACTATGCTGTCCTTACATTTAAGCCTGCTGTTGTTTTGGAGAGAGCGGGCTCTTCGGCCTCGTATTCCTCTACTGGGGAGAGAATCACTCACTTACTTTTTGGTGTGGCAAACTCTGCGGACATCTTTGAGATTTCCCAATCATTTGAAAATAAAAACAAGTCCTGTATTACTGACTTTACTTTGATTAGCCCATATACCTAACCCTTGAATTAGCATAGAACCACAAGAAGTGATACAGTACCAAACTCTCCAGTACCCTAACCCTAACCCCTCATGGCCTTTCATGGGCTTTTCTCTCATTTTTATTAAGCCCGAATCAACATTTAAAAAAGCAAGCATCCCCCCCATCGGTGGTCAGATGTGTTAAGTAAGTTAGGCTAATCTTAGACCTGCATTATTCAGACCTCCCAGACGGGATTTTTTCTGGTTTACACAAAAAGCGTTTTACTGTTGGCATCTACCCATAAATCGGTTTGGATTTTGTTTGCCCATGTTCTGAGATATGTATCTGTTTAGATTTCTGCCCTCACTCAAAAGTAACTAAGTTTGAGTTGAAAACCAAAAGCTAAACAGAGGAGAAGCATCACACCTTTTTTAAACCGTGGAGACAGCGTGCTCTGCTGTCCATTTGGATAAATAATTCTAACAAAAACCCAATAGCAGTATTATTTTCATCAGAATTGCTGTTGAGTTGTGGCAGTAATCTAAAATTGTACAAACCAAAGTGTCTGCATGGCAACAATACCAGTGGAAGAAAATAAGAGCCTAGGTTTTATGCCCATTTGATGAACTGTCCCTCAAAAGTCTCAGGGTGTCAATTTAAACATCCTGCCTGTATCATTCTGAGTGGATGTATTATTCACTTCTTTCTATGTACTTTCATTAATGAAAATGAAAACTAAAAGTTCCTTACAGAAGGATGGTGTGATTATATAAAGTTGAGTGGTGACTGATTCTTATTGGCTGTAGGGGTACTTCAGAGCAATGTCTATGGTTCATCACCTTCATCTGCACCTCGGGCCCCCCCACAGGCTAGTAGCAAACAATTAGCTCAATAGTTTTGTTCTTTCAGCTGCTAGAAAACAAAAGAGTTTGGTTGTTGTAAAACCAAACCAGAGATAAAAACGCTCAGAAGCTATGCAGCAGAGGCAGTGGTGGTGATGATTCCCTCTGAGTTAGCTACTCACTCTGCTTTTTCTAATTGATCCTTCACACAAATTGTCTTCTGTTTTGAGATTCTACATATTGATGTATTTAAGAATTTGATGTTTTGATATGAGGAATTCTCCAGGTTGCTTTGTGCAGGTCAAATGCTTTTTTTTGTGGCCATTACAATTGTTTAATTTATGTGAACAATTTCTATGTTGCTGTAACTCCGTGGTAGAATGTTCTTACCTTTTTGCTGTGTATTTGTCTTTTTTTTTTATTTTTAACACTTTTTGTCGCTGCTTCTCTGAAACAAACACTGGCTTTTGCAACTCCAAAGGTTGTTCAGAAAGAATATGAACAAAATGAACAAAAACATGCCTTTTAAAAGATCGCTCAACTTCATTTGAAAAACATGATAACCTGGTTTACTGCACAGTCTGAGATCATTGAGTAAAGTAAAAACGGAATATGTTTACAAATGGGTGTTATGTTTGATATTTTTTTGCCATGTAAAATGAGCTCATTTCAATTGGATAAGTTCTTGGTGGTGTGTAAGACAAAGAATGGGCTCCTTCACCTTGTCTTTTGGGATGGGTCAGCATTACATGGATACAAGTGCATCTCCGATATTTGCCTTAGAACTTGCAGAGGCCATAGTTCACATTCAAGTGAAATGAGTGTATGCAGGGGCCTGAGCCCCCATCCCTGAGTAACCAGTGCGGACTTTCTCACACTTATCTACCTGTGAAATCCTTCATACCTCTCATAACTGGTCAATGACTGTATCAGCAAACTGCATCAGGTGTTTTTTCTACATGCTTTTTACACAGATTCTATGGATTATTGTATTAGTAGTTTTGGTGCATCATTTTTATTGTAATAGCTCCTAAGCTCGTAGTTCAAGTTGTTTTTATTTTTCTCTATTTTTTAGATGATTGTTTTGTGTTGATATTGTCAGTTTAAAATAGCTGTTATTTGCTTATTCTCCACTAAGAGTTCTTACCTAGTTTTTAAATGCTACATGACCCTAATTATTGAATTACATAATAACCATTGTAAATACAGTATTGTGCAAACCCCATTTTCATTCATTTCAATTGCTAGTGTTACATGACTTTTTTTTTGTCTAGACACAATTTCTCTATGAAATAAAGAAACATGCATATCATGCTTTGTGCATTGAGTATTTTTCACATAAACGTATCAGAACTCACATCAACATTTTGAATAGCTTGACTTCATTTCAGATTGCTCAAATGGATTGGAATCATTATGCAGATTGCATGTAACACAAAATACCTTTGTCACTCCCTGGTTGGGTTAATCTAAAATGTTGCCGGGTTAGAGTGAGGAAACAATCATGTTTGGGTTTAAAATGCGTTGCTATGATTCACTCCTTTTCTTCCGAATTTTCTTGAAATATTTCCTCAAACATATTCTTGGCTTGTGGAGTGTGAGCATCTTTACTGACGGTGTGTCTATGGTTCAGCTTCACCACAGGGAGGCCACCTAAACTAAACCCCACCCAACTTCTCTTAAACTTCAATGCTTAAGATATTGAAAAGTGTTTTCCCACTGAAAAAGACCGTTGTGAGATACAGTTTATACAAAAGTTAATAGCTTACCCACAGCTTTCTGCTTTATCAGAATAAGACATAAAGCATTCTATTTGCTAAGTAAAGACACAGAATGAGACTTGTTTGTTTGGATATAGCTCAGGATTTCTTTTATTTCCCTCAGGATTAATAAAGCAGCTCTCTCTTTGTCTCTGTCACACAGCCTGAATCCAGGGGCTCAACACTAAATCCCAGACTCTGTGACTCAGACCTGAACTCAAAGCTGTAACTAAGACAGCTTTTTAGCCCCTCAAACAAACCTCCAGAGTCAGAGACAGCTCCACTTACATTCTAATACTGCATTATTTAGGCTAAGGCTTTTCTTTTTCTAAGGCAAGGCTTTTTTCTCTTTTTTCTTTTTTCTTTGTGAAGATAACAGAAAGATTTGGCTTTGCAAAGATCAATCTGAAGAACTCCCAATACTCCTTGAACAATGTGCTTTGGACCAAATGAGGGTAAAGTGGGGATGTTTAGCCATACTCTGATATGAGCTACGTTTAGGTGGAACGGTGATTTGAAGCCAAATACCACATGTGACCAAATAGGTCTCAAATAGTGAACAAAAAGGACACAAAAAGCACAAAGAGAAAAAAAGTTTGCAAATAACTTAAATTATGTCTTATCCTTCTTTTCTAAATAGAAAATACCTAAGCATTGATTCATATACATAATATTCCCTACATTGGGCATACAGGAGAAAGAGGCTTCTTCAGATGAAAAAGCTTCTTATTTCTGGAGGGCCTTGATCATTATTGGGATATATTGACAGTTTTAATTTAAAGAAATGTAACTTTTCTAATACAGACCTGTTCCATCTGCTTTTACAGTTGTTTTTTATTAAACAGGTGATAGCGCCATTCTGCTTTCAACCCAATGAGAACATCATTCAGTTGGCCTAGATACATTAATGGTAGCTACCTAATTTTATTTGGACATAAATGGGTTGAATGCTAACAAATGGAGCTGTAGAGGGCTCATAATGCTGAGAAATGGATATCCTCTCTTTTGTTAAAGTGTTCGGTCCAGATTCTGAAGGCCTGCCAGTGCATCACCAAAGAGCCTGATACCAGGTCAGTCCAAATCTATGAATGTATCCAGTGCTTCAGTTTTTCCTCAATCCTCAAAAAATGTGTAGAAAAATGACTGATAGGCCAGGTTTCTGAGCCCGATGGACGCACGACCAGATAAGCGGCTTCACTGAAGTAAAGCAGAAGTAGTAGTAGTAGTTGATATGAGGCGAGAGGGCTTTAAAACTAGCATTACACATTAGGTTTAATTTGGAGAATTTTCAAGGTAAAACAGTGTGCAGAGAGCAAGCATGAGTCTTTAGGCAGTCGGACACAAAGATGTAAGCTCAATGCAGCCTGAAAGCATCATCCACATAGCAGAAAATGCCTAAAAATCATCAGGGCTTTTTAAAATAAATGGGCTTTGGAGCTGGCTTTTCCATGGCTGTCAATGCTTTGGTTCTTCTTTCATGAGCAATTCATCTTTTGATATGAAACTAAGTTGACATTACAACATGGCAGCACTCATTCCATGATCATTTAGTTTCTTTTGTGTAACTCCCATTAAGAAGGAGCATTGTGTAAGAGATGAACAACAGAAGATGTTTTTCATTCCTTTTTAATTTGATGCCTGCAACACATTGACAAAGCAGAGAACCTGGTTCCACCCTTTCTCTTTAATGACTGGGAGACTGGGACTGGGACGGGTTCAGCTGGGAAATGCACTGGATTTCATGCATGCAGCAACTTTCCCAGTGCCAACATTGTTAAATGTGTCAGTTTAAATGATGTATATTGTATCTTTTATGTGTTTTAATTTATAGATTGAGATGGATGGATCTGTAAGTAATGTGTTCTTTTTTTATTAAAGTATTGCAAAATGTTCCGACTGAAGTGGAATTGGTGTTTGTATACAATCAGAAAATTATACTAGTGTAAAGAATTCGGTCATCTTTTCCTGTCAAGTCTACAATCAGGTCTTACAGTCTTCTGTCCTGTTTGGCTTTTCAAAAGGCTTCAAGTTCTTTTAATCTTATCCTATGATCACATCTGCTTTGACACATGTACATTTATCATTCACAGTTATCTTTATTGATCTAAAACCCGCAATCGTTAAAAGCAGTAGATGTTAGTCTAGAGGAGAGTATTCTGTATCGGGGATGTGGATTTGACTGTAGAGAGGCTCGTGTCCCGGCAGATGAACACACAGATGGGAGGAGATTTGTCTCTGGAAGTGTCCCAAAGATGCAGTTAAAGTTCACTTTTTCATGATTGAAGACAACTCCAGAATCATGCTCTGAAAAGAAAAGAAAAAGTATTCATACAGTAATATTTTCAAGTCGCAGACACATCCACCAACATCTGAGCTATTTGTGTTTTTATTCTGAATTTGAAGCATAAATGTATAGTATATACTGCTATACTATAATACTATACTATACTATAGTGTTATAGTATAGTATAGTATAGTATAGTATAGTATAGTATAGTATAGTATAGTATAGTATAGTATAGTATAGTATAGCAGTAGTAGCAGTTTTGTGAGTACAGCCACTGATCTATAGAGTGTATGTGTGCTTGTTTTTTTCCATGTTAATCAGGTCAAATCTGAGGAGACTGTTCTTGTGGGAGCAAATGGAGGTTTGATATGTTTGAGGAGATCTTTGTCAGCTAAAGCTTGGTTTTCTGGGTGGGAACAGAATGAAGCCATTGTTAGGTTTAGGGTTAAGGATGGGCTAGTATTCAGCTGTAGTAGTTATGGTGAGGGACTAAAGAAAACAATATTCCAACAGCAGGAGAATGGATGCCCTAAAGATCTAATGCATGATAGTGTCTGACAGGCTGATGTCAAAGGTCGTTTCAACAGAACAAACAAGTCCATAGAAAACGAAATCTGTGTCATAATCAAACATATCTAATCATTTCTTTCCTCCCAGCACATTAAAGTGGGCACCTGGAAACATTGTTCATCCCTTTCCCACTAAACCCTCAAGATGTGATCTATCAAACTTTAGTTTAGATTTAGAACGTCCTCAAAGTTTCATCAAAATCTCAAAGACATTCAGTCTGATTCTGAATCCAGCTTTAGATAAGGTGGGACACTTCATCACACAGTCCAAAAGGAGCGTTTCTCACCGTGGGGACCTGGAAACATTGTTCATCCCTTTCCCTCTAAACCCTCAAGATGGGATCTATCAAACTTTTGTTTAGATTCAGAACGAAAGACGCCTGTTTTAGTCTGATTCTGAATCTAGCTCTAGATAAGGTGGGACACTTCATCACAGTCCAAAAGGAGCGTTTCTCACCCCTTTCCCACTAAACCCTCAAGATGGGATCTATCAAACTTTTGTTTTTAGATTTAGAACGTCCTCAAAGTTTCACCAAATCTCAAAGACATCTGTTTTAGTCTGATTAAGAATCCAGCTCTAGATAAGGTGGGACACTTCTTCACACGTTTCTCACCATGGACATCCTCCTGCCCCCGGCTGGGGGGGGTGGGGTCATGACGGGGCTCTCCCCCTGGTTGAGGAGCTGGGCCTCGGTGTCGGTTCCGCTCTGAGAAGCCCCGCTGTCCGACGGGCTGGCCAGCTGGGCCTCGGACAGGCCTCTGGACATGAAGCTGCACTTCCTGGCGGTGGGGTAGAGCTCGCTCTCCGGGGAGTCGCTCATGTCGCTCAGCTCCTTGTAGATGCTCACCTTGCTCTGCTTCCTCTGGGGGTTCCTCAGGGCGGCCGGGATCTCCATGTGTCCGGCCGTCAGCGTGGCCCGGGGCCCTGCGTAGGGGGGCCGGCCGGAGCCGTGGGGGGGGGCGGAGTCCTCGCTGCTGCAGGAGGGCTTCCTCTGGTCCAGGCCCGAGCCCTCCTGGTTCTGAGAGGCCGAGGGAGGCATGTGACAGGCCTCAGACACCACAGAGCAGGCCAGCAGCCTCTGGGGGGAGGAGTTAGTCAGCACACACACCTGCTGCACCATGGAGTTTTTCTTGGACCTGCACACACTGTCCTCATCTCCATATTTGTATCCATACAGGCTTTGTTTGATCTTCTTCACGCCCAGGTGGAAAATCTCCAGGAGGTTGAGGACCAAAGAGACTCCGGCAATAACGAGCATGAACACCATGAAGATGTTCTTCTCTGTGGGTCTTGACACGAAACAATCGACGCTATTGGGACAAGGCAGCCTTTCACACTTGTAGAGAGGAGACAGGCCGATGCCGTAGAGAGCACACTGACCGATGATAAAACCCACCTCCACCACAGACCGGGTCAAGATATGGAACACGTACGTGCGCAGCAGAGAGCCTCTGAGCGGAGCTTTCCGGACTTTCTTCTGTTCGTCCAGTTTCCGGAGCTCCCGCTCGATTCTCCTGTGGTCCTCCTGGACGGGGTCCGTCCCCTCCAGCTCCGCCTTCAGGCAGGCCTTCTTCTTATGTCTCTCTTTGTCCAGGGTCCTCAGTCGGTACAGAGCGTGGCCCATGTAGACGAGAGAAGGGGAGGACACGAAGATGATCTGCAGGACCCAGTAGCGGATGAGGGAGATGGGGAAGGCCTGGTCGTAGCACACGTTTTTGCAGCCGGGCTGCTCTGTGTTGCACACGAACTCGCTCTGCTCGTCATCCCACACGTCCTCCGCCGCAACGCCCAGCACCAGCATCCGGAAAATGAAGAGGATGGTGAGCCAGATCTTCCCCACGATGGTGGAGTGGATGTGGACCTCCTCCAAAATGCTGCCTAACAGGTTCCAGTCCCCCATCTTCTCTCACATTATCATTAGCTGTCGTGAAGAGAGAATGCTGTGAGCGTTTTGCAAGCTTTTATCCAAATGCTGTGAAAAGGCTCAGGAAACATTTTTACTCACAGGTTTTCTAGGGTCCCTGCCTCCTGTACTGGACCACAGTGCTTTTCAGAAGCAGAGCCCTCTCAGATGACACCATAGCTCGTTTGTGGTCCTTGCAGACTGAGTAACCCCCCTCTGTGGACAGCACTGACACTATTTCAATGCTGCTGCAAACTAGGACTCTAGTTTGAATCCATTGATCCACCACATGACCCTATAATACCCTGAGGTAAGTTTCAGCCTGCCACACTTTTATCAGGTCACTATTCTGGAAATAGCAGCAACTGAGATGTCAATACTGATATGCACAATATTTCCAGCTTTCTTGCTGATTACAGATACAAGGTAATCACACGTCGTAAAAACAGCTTTCCATTGGCCTTCCTCTGGAACTGAAGCTTTTCTCATGCTTTGCTGAAAACACACTGAAAAACCTTTGAATACCGCTAAAATACAGCAAATGAGGTGAAAAGCAACTTTTTTTTAGTCATTCTGAAGAATAATGTGGAAAAGTCTACTGTAATCCAGAGCTGGCAGCTTTAGTTACTTCTCAGGTTAAAGCATGAGTGAAATACTGTCGCAAACTGGGCGGGAAAATGCACCAATTCTTGGTTTTGTATTCGATATGGAATAATGTTCCATGCATGCTTCTCTTAACCAGAACTCCGCTGTAACCGGGTGTAGTGACACAAAGGAATATGACACAACTGCCATCTGCCTAAAAATGCACAAACACACACCTTGTACAGGACATGTGGATGCTGGATGTGGACTGAGGCTGACATGGATGGGTTTCAACTCAGCACTGCAGGGCTGAATAAACATGCTAAATCTGTTTGTGTCGGAGCTTATGTGTAGTCCAGTTCCAAATGGCCCCCCTGGGCACTGGCCTTGATTTCAATAAATTGTGCCCCACTTTATGAATATTTGTGTGGTGGCTCAACAGAAAGTCCCAGCCAAAAACATTAGACAAATTCTCCATCCATTGATCCGTTCCCCACCCGGCCTGTCCCGGTGGGGTCATGGGGAGGCTGTCACTGGGCCACCAAGCTAATAAAAGAAAAAGGTCCACACCAACATAAATAAATACATTTTTATTTTCAATAAAATAGAGTATTGCAATCTGTGCTGATTATGAGAAATGAATTGGGGATGTAAACAGTTTCGGAATCTTCTAACATGAAAAACTTCCTTTGAACACAAATGGAGATCAGAAGTGCGTGTGTGGATCACAGCAATACCCTCATTCACAGAGAAAAGCCACCAGTTTAGGGCAGTCAAGACAAGAACCAAACCTCCCTCCAGCTAAAACTAATTCCTCCCCTCTGCACAGGAAATGTGCTCTTTACATGGTGGGCATCATGTCCAAACAGGGCGGGATGGGCACTACTTCTTCATCCCTTAAAGAAAAGGAGCCCTTGGCTCTGCTGGTCACAGGGCTATGGCCAGGTGAGAGAGAAAGGCTTTTACCAGTCAGAGGGCAGCTTTCCTGACCTTTCCAGGCCCATCTAGAGCCTGGAGTCTTTCGGAGGGCTCCAGTGACGTAAAAGCTGAAAGGGAAATCCCAGATTCTGCGCTCAGTTCACAGCCACAGTGAGGGGGCATGAAGGAATATTCTGAGCCAGTGATGTTCTCCTGATTCCAACATGGCTCGTTAAAAAAAAACACAAAGTGCATTAAAACCACTGATAGTATTGGAGCGACACTCAGTTATGACGATACCTGCTGAGCTCACTGCTAACAACAAGTCCTGAAAGCTCCCGCCAAAACTGTGAAGATCAAACGTGTGTTCTTCAGACGGTGGCCTCCAGGAGCTCCTGTCATGGTCCTCTTGGGGCAGCGCACTGTGGAGAGTCAGGGCTCCATCTTCTCCTGCCTCTTGAAAAGCTTCATGAGCTGGTAAAACCTGTGTGCGATCTGAGGGGACAGAGAGCAGCAACTAGCTGAGTAGGAGTACCAGAACATAGAAAAAAGGCCAGGAACCACGGGCCAGACGGCTTACCTGGCTGGAAGGCTTGTTAAGCTTCTCTGCCAGAGAGGAGAAGGTCTCACGGGAAGCTCCTCTGGTCTTCAGGTCCATCAGGATAGCTCGATCTTCCTCTCTGGAAGAAGAAGGACAGGAGTCACCCACCTTTCATTCTTTCTGCCACGTCTTTTGACCTTTTCCTCAATCACAAACAGCATACACACACACAGCACACATACACAGAATACACACACATACACAGACAGATGAAGACAGTGGAGTGGAAACAAGCACTATGCAGTGGATCAGACACTCATCTGCTCACCTGGTCCATGCCATCACCACCTCTCCCTTCTTCCTGACCAGGTTTTTGGCCGACAGGCTGCTGGGCGACAGCCCCGCGGGGCTGGACAGGGGCTCCTCCTGCTCCATCCCAGAGGAACACTCTGGGCTGTCCTCCTCCTCTCTGGCCATCTTGACCTGCACTCTGTCTGGGAGCTTCTTGCGTTTCCTGCTGCGCTCAGGCCTTTTGTCTGGACAGCTGCCGGCCGGGTCTGACCAGCGGGGACTTCCTGATTCCCGGTGATCTTGCTGACCGGTGTGTGTGTTCTCAGAGGGAGGACGCCCACAGTGAGCTGAGGAGGGGCTGACTCTGTCCTGAGCAGTTGGAGGACCTTCTTTGGTGATGTTGTGTGTGGGCAGTGCCTGGCCGGCCCTCTCCTTAGCACTCACCGTGCTCTGGGGGGGGCCTAAAGGCTCATTTAAAGCACAGGACTTGTTGGTAGCAGGATGTTTTGGGGCCTTGTGATGAGCAGAGCTGGCCTGACTTTGGTGGAGCTGGTTGTTTTTGGGGGGGGAGGAGCCTGTGGAGGAGCCTGTGGCTGAGGTGGCCGTGTGCTCTATGGGGGGAGCACGGGGCTGAGCTGGACTTTGCTGGGCGGCCCCGTTAGCTTCTTCTGTCAGAGTGCAGCTTAAGCTGTCCTCTGCCGTCAGCGTGGCGTCCGGGTCGGCGCTGGCCTGTCGGATCTTCACTATGAAGTGGTCATTGGACCTCTCCATCACCAGGGCCTGCATGGGCACGTCAGGCTTGAACAGGAAGGAGGTGGGAGGGGCTTCTGAGGCCCCACTGCTGATGGAGCCACGGCTGGAGTTATCCGTGTCCAGAGCCAGGTGGATGTCCTGCTCGGTGGCGTCCTCCCCGTCCATCAGGGCGTCCTCACTGATGTGGGCGCTGAGCACGCTGTCTGGAGTGGACAGGGGCTGCGTGCCCACCGGCTGGAGGAAGCTCAGGTGGCTGTCGGACTTCAGAGGAGACGGGATGGTGAGGGACACGGCCAGATCCTCAGCAAGAATGGAGTAGGACCTGTGGGAGGTCTGGAGCAGAGCCCGGTTCTCTGAGGGGACCTCTAAGAGGCAGCTTTCATCCAACAGCGCTGGGTTGAGAGGAACCTGCTCCTTTAGCCGCGGGGATAGCAGCCTGCGGGGGGAAATGTTAGCCCATGTGGCAATAAGTTTAGAGGGACTCTCAAACTTGGCGGGAGACATCAGCTTGGATGGAGAATCCAGTTTGGACGGAGTGGCGATGCTGAAGAACCTGTCCCCGTCCTTCCTGGGTGTGCCCAGAGCCCAGGCAGTGTTGTCCCCAGCACTCTCCAACAGATCTGACCCCTGCAGCAGACACTTGAAGATCTCCCCCATCTGAGAGTCTCTCACCAGGTTGAAGGTTAAACTGGAGGCTTGCTGCTCTGTCAGGAGCTCAAAGTCGGCCCTATCCAGCACAGAGCCACTTTGAGAGACCACCAGAGAGGACACATTTGGCTTTTCTGCAGTGGGAGGAAGCTTTTTCTGAGAGGGAGGCTCATCCACAGCCGGTGGGTTCTGAGTGTTGGGCGGCTCCTTTTTAGCATGCGTGATTCTGATGTCTTTGCCTCTGCTTCCTAGTCCTGTTCTGTAGGGCACCAGGGCACATGACCTGGGCTGGCTGGAGCTGGTGGGGGGAGAAGGCCCCTCCCTGAGCTGCTGGGGTCCGGCCTCAGCTCCACGGGACAGCGCGTCCTGGGCTGGAGCTCTGGCCGCTTTGCAAAGGCCCGTCAGAGTAGTGTGGATGTCCCTGAGCAGGAAGTCCACCTGCACATCCACAAAGTCCCACAGCTTCTGCTTCAGATCAGTTGCTTGCTGCTCAAAGATGCGTTTGACAATGCCGTTGTTCAGGACTTTGCTAAACACCGAGGAGATGAGCGACCTGAGCTTGGGCTTCAGCTCATCTGCTTTACTGCACACATGGCCAAAGTGAGCACCGTCCACGAACTCTAAGAAAGACTTCTGGAAGTTGTCCATCACGCCGTAGAAGCTCTTCCTGGGAAAAGTCTTGTGAAGCTTCATGTATTTTTTCCGGATCTCGGTGCGAACCAGCTTGAATGTGTCCATGATTTCCTCTATGGAGGAAAAGGCGGCTTTGCCTGCTGAGGGGCAGACTGTTTTGAAACGGCTTTTGGGGCTTTGAGTTGATGCACCAGCTGCTTCAGAAGTGTCTTTTGAAGCAATACGCCTTTCTTCTGACTTCCTCCTTAAAACAGACGCAGGGCTGGCATTATGTCTGACTGGCTGAGTTAGCTTTGCCCTCTTGGCTGGAGGTCCAGGTGAACCTGAGGCGGCCTCATCACTTTCACTCAGAATTTCCCCTTCTTCTAACTCTGTGTCGGAGAGGCCTGATGTGAGCTCTGTTCCCTTCTCCGACAGGTGCTGTGCATCACGGTTTGCAGGGACACCGGGATATTTGTTCTCTTTGTTCACGTCCAACTTCTTGGAGTCCTCATCAATCCCAGGAGTGGAGAAATCTGCAGAGGAAAGGAGGAGGTCACGTTAAAAAGAGAGAGTAGACAACAGCCTTCACATACTGCACTAGAGCACGCTGGAGGACAAGAAATGCTGCTGGTTACCTGGCACAGCCATCTTTAAGGGACCTCACTACCAGTTGATGCTCTGTGTGAACACAGGCCGGAGCTGAACCCGACTAGTCCTGTTCTGACTGCACATTCCCTTCAGGACCTTACTAATCTTTGGTTCAAGCCTTGTTTGCCTAGATACACACATACACACAACAGGATGCAGCAGCTTTAACGTCCGGCTGCCCCTGCTGAGCTGCTCCTTTATCCAGGTACCCTGTGTGTGCCCAGCAGCCCAATGGCCATGGGCTTTCTGTTTTTTTGTTTTTACATTTTTTATTTGGAAAGGCAAATTACAATTATTTTGTGCAATCCAGCTTCCACCACATTGGAAGTATGCGAATGAGTAACATAAGCCAAACCAGCTTTTTTTTTGTATAATAACAGAACATACAGTACATAACAGAAGAGTGAGTGGGGGGATGGAGGGTCTGGTCTGAGTCTTCTTATGTTAGGGGAAAAACATAGTCAAGAGCGTAAGTTTGCCATAATCCTGAGCCAGAGTACAATACACAGAGAAACAGTACTTGCATGTAATAGACATATTTAGTCCACAGGAATTACTGATTTTATATAGTTTGTCCATTTAGACCAGATCTTGAAGAATGGGCTTTCTGTTTTATCTGGGAAAAACCTGGGCGTGTGGGGCACATTTAGAGGCTGACAGGCTGGAGGAATGACCAGCGCTATGATGTAACCTTACCCTTCTGAAGACTTTTGACATGCCCGGGTTTGCTGTGCAGGTGGAGCAGACTTCTCCGGGCGATCCGCACAGGGCTCCTCAGGGGGCTGATGGCATCAGGGATGGTCTGCAGGTTGCTCAGCGTGTGCATCATGGAGTCCTCATCGTGGAGTAAGGGCACAGAGTGGGAGGGCTGGGCCCCACACTCCTGGCTCTTTGCAGGGCTGAGGCGTTTCTTGGGAGTCACCATAGGGACACTGTGCTTGTCCTCGGTGGTACTGCTGACTTTAGAAACTCCAATACAACCGGTGGAGGAAGTGGGCTCAGCTGGGAGCGTGCTGCTGTCACCAGTGTCTGCATTAGTTTGAGTTAAAACATATATGGCTTCTGTTAAACTCAGCCCCTCCTGTGGCAGGGAATCCAGACTAATTGTACTGGACACGGTGTCGATGTCTTTGGGAGCGTCTGGCTGCCCACAGCAGTCTTCCTGGTGAGTGAAACTGGTTGAGGAAGGAGGAGAGGGCTCCTGCTGGCAGCTGAAGGACGGGACAGAAGGAGGCATTTGCAGCTTCTCAGCTACGTCTGGAGTCATTGGGGGTTCTTTCAGGCTTGAAGAGACTGCCGGTTCACTGACAGAGTCTGGGGAGATGCTCTGAGCTGCTGCTGTTTGTGGTGCATCCTGCAGTCCGTCGGGGGCTTTCCCAGGAGGGCCTTTCTGCAGAAGCTGTTCAGAAACTCCCGGTGTGGTGCCGGGCTCAGCTCTGACTGGGACAGCTAATGTCTGGCACGCTCTGGCCTCCTGCTCTGAGCTGTCGGCTGCCTTCACAAAAGGACCCACGGGACCCTTGGCAGCGGGGGGCTGTTCAGGAGCTGTGTGCTTCACAGGAGAATCCAGCGGTTGGCTGGGATCTGAGGTAGTTTGGAGCACAGTGTCCCCTGTTGGGCTCAGGTTTTTAGCCTTCACGTCCTTTTGACATGAGGCTTCAGCAGCATCTCCTCCATCCACCGTCTGGGTTTCTAATTCACTGTTGTGTACCTCATCAATTACACACAGGTCTTCAATGTCAGGCTGGGAACCCTCATCAGTTCCACTGCCGTCCTTGTTGATCGGCAGGACTTCTCCAGGCTTTTTAATGGGTGAAATGGTTAGATTCAAAGTTTCCATAAAACACAGTTTCCTGTTTGGACTGTTTTCATCACAAATGTGGTTTTCTTTGGGGGGCCTTTTAGCAGCTTTCTGGGCCTTTTCCTCAGCATGGAGGTCCATGCTACGTCTCTCTGGGTTTTGGACTTTCCGCTTCCCTTCTTCTCTGCTGGTCTCCGGCTGAGTGCTCCTCCTGTGCTGTTTACTGCCTTCCCCCTGGTGTCCTTTGTCCCCCGTGCTCTGGTTGTCCTTCTGCCTATCCCTTTCCTTCTCTCTAGGCTCATAATGTTGATTTGAAGAGGACTTATTCCGTTCCTTTGAATTGGAATGGCTGTCATGAGAACGACTACTCTTCATTTTTCGATGAGCTCGGCTGTAGTCATCTTTTGGGCTGTGAGCTGTACCACTATTGTGTTCTGAAGGAAGCAATTTGACTTTGGCCTTTTTACAATCCTGAATGCAGCCTTTCCTGTTGTCAGCAGCACTATGTAACGTCTCTGGTGGAGGGGTTTTAGCTCCATCCGACCTCTGGTGGCCCTCCTTTGGGTAGCCCCTGCTTTTACAGGACCTGGAGTCATGTCTTCGTCCAAAGTCTCTGTCTGCTTTGTGAGACCTGTTTTTCCCAGAAACACAAGAGTCCTTGCTAGGATCTGAAGAATCTCTGTGTCTTTTATCAGTTGATTCAGATGAGTGGTGCCTTCTCCGTTTTGGGTCTCCGTCTCTGGACTTGTGTTTGTCTGGTTCAGTGTGTTTGTCGGCCGTTTCAGTTTCTCTTTTTGAATGGCTAACAAGTGATTCTTTTGAAGACTTTGTCAGACTATAACTTTCCTTCCTTGTAGGCTGAGGCAGATCTTTATGGGAATGACTGGCCCTGGTGGGTGAAAGGGAAGCTGTTACTGGCTGAGGAAGACTAGATGTTTGTGGAGGAGGCACCAAACACTGGGAAGGAACTGCTGAGGTCTGACTGGAGGAATGTGGATCCCTAAGGCGAGACGTGTGAGACTGATGGTGCCGACTTCTGTCTGCCCTGTGGAAATCAAAGTTTGAACAACAATCAATTATTTAAACACTAATAAGGGCAGAGGTCATTAGAAGTTTTTTTGTGTAAAAAAATATACTTCCAATGACCCGTCCCACATGTGAGAATGGCTCAGTCGGTCTGTGGCTAACATGAGTTCAACAGACGCTCCACAGCTCAAGGACTGTGTTCTGTTATTACACCATTATATGATCTACAGGCACAGCATTTGGTCAAACAGCTCTGTGTTCTACTTCAGATAATAGTATTGTTCTCGGTAATAAAACTTACCACTGATTCAACTTTTCAATCTCCGTATCTTTTCGCTTTAATTCCTGTCTGGCTGTTCGCAGAAGAGCAGAGATGTTCATTTTGAGAGAGTGGTTCTCCTTGCTTAACCCTGCATTCTGTTAAAAAGGGCATAAAAGAGAAAACGGGGTTATGCAGGGTAACTTTTCATAGCTTTGTCTGTAGGAACAACCTTCATCATCCGATTGTGACATTAATAAACGTATTCCAACCCTTTGTGCATGTTTTAAAATGGATAGCATCAGCATGTTTACGGTACTTTCAATGTATGTAGGTTCAAAGGCAAAGAGAGGCAAAGATCTGCCCACTATGGAGACACAACGAGCAGAAAGATCTGTTCCTAAATACACCTTCTAATTCAATCCTAAAGAAGTTGAGAATTCAATAACAGGATGTACTCTTCAAAGTGTGGCAAAATAAGAGAGCAGAACACACCTTCATTTCCACCTGTTCCAGCCTCCGGTGCAACTCTTTGATTTGACTTTGAGCTGCTTTGAATCTGGACTCTAACTGCAGGCACACAAATGGGTAAAGACACTTGACACGTTGTGATAATCAAGGGTTAGCCTACTTTCATACAGACGCTGAGAGGTATTACTGCACTCTTCTCCATTCTAAAAGCCAACCAAACAGGTATAAATAGAGCTTTTACACTCTGTGTTGGTAAATGCCCGCCAAACAAAAAGATGAAAAGAATCTCACCTCAGTGTAGGACGAGTCTCGGCTCTGCTGTTCCTCTGTCACAAGGTCTTCATAAAGATCCATAGACTCTTTTAACTGAGAGCTAGTGGGAGAAGGGCCCTCTAATAAAGGAGTTAAGAAAAGAGAAACATGCTGAGCAAACTGTCTGTTTTCACCGCAGCATGTTAAAAAAGATTGGTGATTAAAATAATACCTGCATTACTGCCAATTCCAATGTCCAGGCCCTCGTAAATATCCACCGAGTCTTCAGTGGCAGCGGGGACCACAACTTTGATTAAAAGATTTAAACCGTTGTGTTGGAATATTAAACAATTTTACCCACAGCAATTTCATATTTATACAGAAAAAATGGTCCACAACTTCTTTAAAAATGCAATGTAGAGGTCAACACAAGTCTAACTAGATGAAGTTCTAATTCAGTTTCATGACAATCATGTGTGTTGCATTTCATTCTAGGCTAATTCAACCTAACCGTGTACAGTCCTATTCAATCCCATCCATTATAATTTCACTCTAATATACTAGTATGCAAGACAGTATCATTGTGCAGCACAATGACACTGACTAACTTTCCTGTCCTCCAGGTGCCAGTCAAAAAACAGTAGCCTATTTAAATTAACTAACAGATCTCCACCAAGGTTGATTCAGACCTCCCTCACATATTGATCATCTTATGGAACTGGGACTCATTACAGAGCAGGATGCAGGAAATAATTAGTCCAGATGCATATAAAAATCTATATATTTATCCAACGACTTAGTTTGTGTCATTTGTGAAATGGCATCTATTGAATAATACCACACCGTATTAAAAGCAACACAACAAAGTAACTGCACATGTTAAAAGAAGAGATTTATACTTACCACTAGAAGTATCACTAATCTCCATATTTTCAATTGCTGTTTAATTTCTTAAGGAGAGCTTGAAGACAAACAAAAAGAAGATCAGTCTTATTAAAATTAATCCGGTAGTAATTAATCATCAAAACAAATACGATCCTAGTGTGTTACCAAATTGACATTTTCCATCAAATACGCAAACATTTATTCTATTCAATGCTGAAACCCCCATTTAAAGCATCCACAGACAGCACCCCTCAAAAGGTGACAACAACCTAACAAATCCCTTTCCAACATATATATATAGTCTTTAATTTAGTCACATATTGTTTCAAAGAATTGGGTTTCTACAACATACACATACAATAAGCACACGAGTCTCAAGCCCAGAAAATGGATCACAGATATATTTGTTTTAGACAAATCAAGCTCATACTGATGTGGCAGTAAGATAAATACTATTTTCTTTTAGATTCACGACCCTCCAACAAAAATTCATGAATATGGCGTCAGAAATACGTTTTTTAATAAGTTCAAAACCATTAAGCTGTACCGTATATATAAATCCTTTCATTTGTTGTATATGACCAATGTATGCATGTTCTTTAACATATTGATTTTTATTCCGATCCCATTCTGGAGCAAACTCCCAAAACCAAACTCCAATTTCTATTCCAACTGAGTCTGAAAGCTGAAAGAATCGAGGGCTAAACAAAGCTCCTGTGATAACCCAACAATTCCTATGAACCCACACCTCCATGCTAATGTCTGAGGATACTCACTTCATAAATCACAAACAGGTTCAAGTTGTTTCCTCAAAATAAGAATGGTTATCTATTTTTTTAAAACATTTAGCAACAACTGGTTGTACGCTAACCAACGGTTTAACTCCAGCAAAGAAAACGGCTAAAAGGGTCAGTTAAGGATTCTGATTTACCCTAAACAACCCAAAATAAAACATTGGCTATATAATAAAAGAAAAAATAACAACAGCTCGCCAGGAACTTACTCACTCTCCCGTATTATTATGTTCCCTCCTTGTGTTTACAAGGTTTGAGTCGCGCCAAGACTTCTTCACACAGGAAGTAACGACATTTTCCCGCGGTCTGTCACTGCCCGGGTGCATGCAACTCTTACGTTGAAACGATAAATGCTCTTAAAAAAATAGCTTTTGGGTGACCTGCTAAACCTATGCACAATATTTTTCAGCTAGTCTCATTTTCCCACAGCCAAATGTAAGCAAAAAAGCTATTAATACTGGCACCGGTGGGAGAAAGCTCGAGCTGAAACCGCTCGTCTCCCGGGAAGAACTCGCCGCGGTCGCTATGTGGCGCGTCATCACTTCGCGACGGAAGCGGGGGATGGTGGAGGACTTGAGTGTAATGCGACCCGGAAAGAGATGTGCTGCGCTCACATGTGGACAGGATTTTAACAGCGCGGAACGCATGTGTTTTGATACGGCTCCGGATATTGGAGCTGGTGAAAAACCTTACAGTTTTCCTTTTTGCAGGAAATCAATTGGAAACGTGCTCCTAGAGAGCGCGGACTTGTCATTGATGTTGCTTTCTTCTCTGTAAGCGACACATGCTATGGAAAACTTAGAACTGAGCCTGTCATCTCTGGGTACCATATCCAGACAAATTGACAAAAGTCACAACGAACTGAGTCGATATTTGTCGAAACAGGTAAGATATGTTAAGGATAGTGGGATGGTAACATAGTGATGTGTTTATAGGCCCTTATGTCATATAGAGACTCAAAGTTTTGTGTATGCTGTGTAACATACTGTTGCTTTCATCTTACGTTCTAGTCATAAACTAATTGTAAACGTCTTGGCATTCCCTTTTGTTGGTTAACCCGATTATGTCAACCAATTGTTTATTAGATCATTTAATTTTTTCTCACCTTGTAACACTCTCCCAGATATGGAGCCAACAGGACAGAAAATCCATCCTGGAGTGTTTGGCTCAGCTTCTCCTGGAGAAGGATTACACTTTGCTGATTGCACGACACGTGCGGCCACTTGTTTTGGACCTGTTGGAGAGGAATGCAGAGAGGGTTACAGCTGCTGGCAGGATCCATCATGACCTCCACGAGCGTCTGTGTGTGGCCCTTAGCAAGCTCCTGGGCATCAGTCCTGATGCACATTCGTGAGTGAATGTCTTTTGATCTGTTCACACTGCCTATGGAAAAACCTACTTGATTAACATGAACGCCCACAGTAAGTCATTTGCTGCTTGTCTTCTTAAGGTTTGCTGCAAGGTACTTTACCAAGGCCCCCCCAGTGTTTCAGAGGCTCTTTTTCACCGTTGAAGAGTCTTCTGCGGTCCAGTATGGCCCCAGGAGGATGAAGCTTCGGGACCTTATGGGGGCTACTCTACGTTTCCTCCAGAGTGATTGTGAAAGGTTTCGAATGCTCTGGGATTGGAGTCCCTGTGTATCGCAGTTACTCACCAGTGATGCCATGGTTAGAGGGTATGTACCTATTGAAGTAGAGTGGAATGTTAAAAACCAAGTGCACATGAACACATGATAAATATTTAACAACACGTTACTCAGTAATGGTGAAAGAAAACCAGCAATGCTATGCCTCTTTTTTCAAATCAAGCACCTCATTCATAGTAAGGTAAAGACTTACATTTTTAATGATTTATTCTATTACAAAAACAAAGCATTAGTATGTAGTTCTGTCAAACTCCATCTGGGCATAAACCCTAGTTAGATATATGCTTTTAAAATAGTCCGAACTTTTTTACTAATGGGCTGAAAGAAAGTAAAGTTATGAGCTTAATCTGTGGTAAATCAGAATGTCTCATTTCTGACAGCTGTAAAGACCACTTACTTCACTCTTCGTATAATTGGTTATATAATCATTAACCACATCAGCTCAGAGATCAGTCACTAATATGTAACCATCCATGAGCAGAAGCCTGACGCAGGGCTGTGTCTGTGCTTCTGTTTAGCAGTTACAGGAGTTCTGAAATATCTTTGAAATGAGTGTTGTGCTCCACTTTGTGTCTCCACAGATACACGGCCCAGTGTTTAGCACTCGTCTCTCACATGACTGATAATCAGAAGACGATCTTCTTGAGAAAAGTGCTGACAAACGAAGAGATCCTTCACATGAAGATGATGTATGTGTATCGGCCTCTCTCTGCTCTATAGCCTTTTGAACTGTGCCATTCTCTTTTAGCAGAACACACTGTCATACATTAGACTGTGCTGTGTGTAGTGGGAGCTTTTCCTTCATGGAGTTGTAGTTAATCAGCTTTATGAACCTGGCAGATTTCTTTTTTAGAGCAGTTAGAAAAGCAGAGGTAATGAGTACATTTCTACCTTTACTGACAGATGAAAATGTCTCTGTGTAGAACTGACTTTAAAATAAGATGCTGTTGATCTTTGATACTTCTTAGAACTTTAGAAGAAAGCCAGCAGTTGGAGGTGGACAAAGCCTTGGTCTTAGCAAATCAAGGATCTGTGAAGTGGCGCCAAGAGATTGGCAACAAGTATACCAGGGGCCAGGTGGTATCCCAGGACCTGTCCCAGAATGTGGTGGCAGTCTGTGGTGTTGTGCTGCCGAGAGTAGTCCCCAGACAAACTGAACAGGTTTGTAATCGTTTAGTATAGAAAGGCTGGTGCTGTTGTTTTTTATGATGCGCTAACACTTATCTTTGTCCTTAGCTCAACCCCACGGATCTGGTGCTTGTGGACTCAACCTGCCGTAATCTGAGAAGACTGGCTTTGGCTGTGGCTTCTCACAAACCCGTGCTTCTCGAGGGCCCGATTGGATGTGGTAAAACTGCCCTGGTAGAGTTTATCGCAGCCATCACTGGACACACGAACACCACAGAGATTCTCAAGGTCCAACTGGGGGATCAAACAGACAGCAAGGTGATTTCTGATGGTACTACCAGAAAAGATGTGGAGTCCCTGGTATTTTGGCCTCTGGGGCTTTAGTTTGAGCCATTCCTTGTGGTGTCTTTTGTGAGTTCTTTTCTGTTTTCTGTTCAGATGCTCCTGGGGATGTACCGTTGCACGGATGTACCAGGAAAGTTTGTTTGGCAGCCAGGGGCACTGACACAGGCAGTTTCCAGAGGCAGGTGGATCCTTCTGGAAGACATTGACCATGCTCCTCTGGATGTGGTGAGTTCACTTGTTTCTGATGTTACTTCCTTGTCATGAACCTCAGAAACATTTCTTTGGTAATGTCATTGCCACAAACAGCAATAAGACCTAAATGTTCTTTCATTAGATATCTGTGCTCCTGCCTTTGATGGAAAATAAAAAGTTGATGATTCCTGGACGGGAAGACTGCATTGATGTTGCTTCTGGGTTTCAGTTTTTTGCTACTCGAAGGTAGGAAAAGCATGAATATGCGTTACAAAGGCACAGTTTTGCACCTGGATCATGCACAGTTGTTCTCATTTGAGATGCATGTCCTCACATTAAACACACCTCTCACCATGTAATGATGTGTTGGCCTGTCTTAAATGTTATCAGAGATTCAGACCTGTCAGGGTGGCTGCGTTCAGGGCATTTCGTAGTTTCAGTGACACAGTGTCCAGTAGACATGTGGAGCCAGATAGGACCATTAACAAGTAACAGCAAAAACAGGAAGTTATTTTGGTCCTCTGTCTCATAGCAGCCTGTAGGTTAGTGTCTCTGGACTAACGACATCAGTCGCTCTACAAACGGGCCACCTCCTGCTCATCTGCCCAGCCCGACTGGATGATATGGCTGAAAATGTCTTCGTCCTGTTTTGTGTTGGCAGGATGTACTACAGCGGTGGTGGCTGGCACAAACCTCAAAGCTCTCACGCAGCCCTGCTGGACAAGTACTGGACCAAGCTGCAGATGGGCAGCATGACACGAGACGAGCTGAAAAAGGTCAGTGACTCATCCTGTTTTCACACCAGTTCCTGACATACTTCCATTATATTGTATTAGTAAAAATATTAATTAATTAATTTGTCGTTATATTGGACATTTTGTATAACCCGGCCCCAAAAGGTGTGTTCTTGGTATTAGGCTGTGCCGACTCTGGCAGAATGTTTTCAAGCTGGTGTTTTAGGTGTCTGTGTTGTTGTTGCTCAGTGTGTTGAGAATTGAACAGAATCTAATGATGTCATCTCCGTACCTCACGCTGTATCTCAACAAGAAGAGCAAACTCCCGTTTCCTTAACCTGCCTTAACCTCTCTGCCCAGCAGGATCAGACATAGACTTAGACTTAGACTTAGACTGTACTTTATTGATCATGAATGCAGAGCAGCTCTCATGTTCCCAGCCAACCCTGTGCCTTTGTGTGTAGGTCCTGACCAGCAGGTTCCCCGCGCTGACCGTGGTTTCTGACCGTCTCCTGGACATCTACTGCCAACTAACAGCGGGGAGACACTCTGAGGCTGACACAGACGGCCCCCAGAGCCCAGAAGAGGACCAGCAGCTCAGGACTGAGGACAGAAGCGCGCTGCTGGAGGGGAGGGCTCTCTCACTCAGGTGAAGCCCAGCTCCACTCCTCCTTCTTTTCTGGCTTTGTCTGATACTGTCAGGTTATCGTGCTACGACTAGGGTTGTCAATAGTATCAATACTAAAATGTTGTATCCGGATACGATATTCATTTTCAAAAGTATCGATACCACCCCCCTTCTCTCTGATTTATTTATTCATTTTCTTACGTTGTTTATGGTCATTAACAAGACGTTAGCATTGAACTTCTAGCTTCAGCTAATGGCTAATAATAACGTGCTACCATTAATCAAGTACATATCCGACTCCGCCCACATCGAACTCGGCCATTATAGTTACATTAACAATAGGAAGATTCCAGGCAAGAAAATCCTAATTGCCTCATGGCAATATAGAGATTCATTTAAAAATTGTGAAATTAATCTTTCAAACACTTAATTAAACTCTATACATATTATTATGTTAAAATAGTGTATGTTAAATAGGTTTGTACAATAAGTCCAAAGAAGTTTAACCAAAAAATATTTATTTCTCACAATTATGAAGGCTGGAGGGTTAGGGTTTGGGTTAGGGTCAGGGTTAGGGTTAGGGTTAGGGTTATTAATGCAGGCCACCAGTCACGATAACATTAGTAACAGGTCAGTTTGAAATGAAAGACACTAACCTGTCAAAATGTATTTAAATTTTGGGGTCTTTTTTTAATCCTTGTGGTATCGAAAAATATCGAGTATCGAGTATTTTCCTGAGTATCGGTATCGAGTTGAAAATTTTAGTATCGTGACAGCCCTAGCTATGACCCAATTTATCATCAATCTAGGAGCTATTGCTGAGAATAGGGTTCCAGTTGGGTCGTGGTACGGCTTACCTGAGTCAGCACATTCTGCTGTCCTTTACAGCAGGGACAAGCTTAACATTTGAATACTGTAACTACCCCCACTTAGTAAAGCAAACAACCAGTTTGGATCTAGATGGACTGATTAGGTGTCATCAGCTTTTCAGATTAGAAAGTAGAATTTTATAGGAAACTCAGAAATTGTGGGTAACACCATTTTTCCAAGATGAGAGAACTAGGCTGAGCATGTCCATTCTGTTGCTCTTTGCCAGCCTCCCATCCCTCCCTGTCTGAGGGAAGGTCATGTTTGGAGAAATGCTGACACAGTGGAAAACAAATGCGAGCCGAATATACCAACGGACACAGTTGTTGGCAGTGCTTTTTAGTTGTGTCTTACAGACTAACTTAAGCAGTGTGCAGTCTTTTTTCACACTGGCTAACAGTGACAGGTAAAAACATAACATACTGAGCGGTGTGGAGGCTGGTGTCCTTTCCCTGGCTTTATTTCCAGAGATGGGCTTTAGACGGTACAGGAGCAATATGAGAGATTTTAATAGTTTTCTTTCTGTTGTAGGGAATAAGACTTTCGGTCTTATTCCAGTACTCTCCAACTAACTCTGACCAAAACTACCAGAAAGTCTGAGGCTGAACTTTCCAGAATTTAATTAGCTTTCCACTGAAGGGGTGTTCAATAACATTGATTGGACTGTCCCCTGGAACAGGCTGTGGAATCACAGCTTGTTTGTGCAACAAGCGGGCTCGTTAGGTAACATCTGAGTAACCCTTCACATTCAGACACATCTGGCTGCCATGGAAACTTCTTCATGCCCTCGGCGGGGCCCAGAAATGGTCAGCAGGCTCTCTGCTGGGTGGTGGACATGCTTGTCATGGATGAATGTAATTACACGATTGGTGGACCACGCTGCTTATATGTGTTGATTTGGGTTATCTGGGGTTCCTGCTGTCGGACCTGACACATTTACTGAGTTCATTCGGTTCGCTCCTACTCTTTCACCCTAATTAAAACAACAGAAGATGAGTACTAAAGGTTCCCTTTATCCAGCTCCTCCACGTGTGGCTGTGTTCTGCTGTTTTCCCGGTTCTTCCTGACATGAAGAGCTTGTGTGACATGTGGTATCTGAGTTGCAGCTTATGGAGGAAGGTTCCACCGCCTCATGACCCTTTTCCCTAAACCTTTCTTGTGGAACCTGCACAGGGATCTTCTGAAATGGTGCGAGCGGATCAGCGTGGGCTTTGACAGCACTTCCTCAGCCACAGCACAGCGCGTCTTCCAAGAGGTTGGCACCGTTCATTCTCCTTTTCCCTCAGCAGTACTTGGGCCATAAAGCAGCAACACCTAGTCATATCGGGATGTTTCCCTAAAACTGAGGGTGCACGGTAAAATAAGAGAAACTCTCTCTCTCTTTTGGAAGGCCCTGGACTGCTTCACCGCCATGCTGTCCAGCCCTGCCAGCCGGCTCCACATGGCTGAGCTCATCGGGGCCAAACTCAACATTTCTAAAGAAAAGGTAGGAGATATCCAGCTCTGTGCGTGGGCCTTTGTGGTCATTTTGCCTGACCGGAACGGTGAGGTTTCTTTGGTTGGAAGGTGGCCGTTGGTGTGACCTCTGGCTTCTGCTTGCCCCCAGGCGCAGCACTTCTGTCTGATTTATCAGCCCGCCATCTCCCTGACCGAGCTCCAGGCCTCAGTGGGCAGAGGGACTCTGTGTCGAAAGCAGGCTGAGAGCGTGCAGCTGAGTGTGTAAGTGGGACAGCCCAGTTCACCTTGTTTACACCGTATGAGTCTGCTTGTTGCTGTGTCAACATTCACCCACTGATAGAGCCGCACAGAGCCTGCTGGTAAGGTCAATAGGCATCAGATTGATTTCTAAACTATTCTATGATAAACAAAGTCATCTAATGGCTCAGTTGGCAGGACACGGCCAAATATTCACATCGATCTTCTCCCAAAGCCAATACAAATGGATCCCGGTTTTGGGTGTGGAAACAGTCATTGGGACTGATTCCAGGGTTTCTCAGTGATGACACAATCCAAACAGTAGATGGAATATTTAGGCGCTGATGGTTAGACTGTGATGTGTTTAAACTTTACGTAATTAGCTGAACATCTTTCACAAGGTGTAAAACAAGAGAAAAATACATGGTTCTTTATTCCATCCATCCATCCATTATCAATACCGCTTATTCCCTGATGGGGTCGCGGGGGGAACTGGAGGTTCTTTATTCCCCAAAGAAAGGAAATTGTCATAGGTTATAAAACACTATTTGGATCCCGAGTTATTTCTGTGTAACTCTAACTTGCTCCGCTGTTAGTGACCGCTGAGGGATCACAGTGGATAGTTGGGTTCCTTGTTCCTCTGCCTTTATACCAACCATGTGGAGATGCTTTTTGCTTTTAAAGCATCCATATGCTTCCAGCTTGATGAGTGACAGTGATTAGCTTACCTTCATATTTGTGGTGGCTGAAGATTTGACTGAAAGCAGTAATCAAATGAAATGTTGTTGCCCATAAAAGGGCTAAGCAGACGTTTTCTGCCACGCGGCCCTCTGCGGTTCTCCTGGAGCAGCTGGCGGTCTGCGTGGCCAAAGCAGAGCCGGTCCTCCTGGTGGGGGAGACGGGCACCGGAAAGACCTCCACCGTGCAACACCTGGCTGGAGCCACAGGTGAGAGGTGCCGTCTGCACTGACTCTGGCTCAGGGTTGGTCTCAGGCCTGATTCACACCCTGATTTGTCCCTCTCCTGTTGAGCAGGCCACCGGCTGCGGGTGGTGAACATGAACCAGCAGAGTGACACCGCGGACCTGCTCGGAGGGTAAGTCACACACGGACTGGACCTAAACTACACCGTGCATTGTGAAAAGTTACTTTGAAATGAGTTATTTTGATATTTTGTCAAGTTTGACACAGAAATAATATTTGTGAGAATATTTGGAGTAGTAGTTGTGGCAAGCAAATATTAAAAGAGAAGTTCATGTGACTTTGTAACAGTGGGGACAGAGAAGATCTTAGATCTTCCGGTTAGTTTAACTCTGTTTCTGTGTCACTGAAGGTCCCTGAACTTCTCTTTCTGTATGTGGCTACACACTCATGTGGGTGCCCTGCCCAAAGTCAGGGCGTTTGTGTGAGTTTGTGTGGGAGATGTGATGGAGGACAGAGGTTTCAAATGAAGTGATCATTCCAGATACAAGCCGATCGACCACAAGCAGCTCCTTCTGCCTCTGCGGGAGGCCTTCGAGGACCTGTTCTCCCAGACCTACTCCCGGAAGCAGAACCTGACCTTTCTTGGTCACGTGCAGTCCTGCTTTAGGAGGAAGCGCTGGGAGGATCTGCTCAAGCTCATGGACCACGTCTGCAAATCTGCTCTGGCTAAGGACCTCCAGCAGAAACCCAACGGTAGCTCCCCAGACAGAGTAACCTCCACATGGCGCTGTGCTGCCTCTCTAACATGTTCTCCCTGGAGATCAATAAAGTATAAAGTATATCCTAACATGTTCTCCCCTGATTCTTCAGCTGCCCTGCTGCAGGAGCAGTGGGAGGCTCTGGCTCTGAGGCTGAGTCAGACCCAGCAGCAGATCCAGGCCTGTGAGACAGCCATGGTGTTTGCTTTTGTGGAGGTAAGACTTGGAAAAAGGATTCGGGTTTCAGAGACACTTCTCTCAGGGACTGATCAGGTCACATCACTCGTTCTCTCAGTGTCTGTTGCTTAATTTTTTTCAAAGGCAGCTCTTTTTGTGTCTGTTGAGCGTTGTTGTGTTTGACAGCGTGACCCGGCTGTTAAATATTTGACTGATCCAAAAACGAAAAAGGAGTCGGATGAACAATTCAACTGAACTTTAGTGAATGAATAAAGGGATGAACGGATTGTACATCACAACACACGACCAAATATATGAGAGCGGTTAACATAGCTCTTATTCTCCGTAAAACTTCTCAATTCTCACTTCTTCGTCACTTGCACCTAAGCAAAAGCATCATGGGATACCGAGTCCATTCTGTAAAACGAACACAAATAGTTACCGGACATTAAACCACAATATCCCAAATAATAAATCCAAACAAATCTCGGTTAAACCCCAAAACAAATTCTCAACACCGGCAGTGGGTGTAGCACTCTCACACCCTGGTAGCAGTCTCCTTAGCTCTCTGCGCTCCACAGGGAACATTGGCTCAGGCAGTGAAGAAGGGCCACTGGATCCTGCTGGATGAGATCAACCTGGCAGCCGCAGAGACGCTGGAGTGTCTGAGCGGACTGCTGGAGGGCAGTGTGGGATCCCTGGTGCTGCTGGATCGTGGAGACACTGGTGAGGACATGAGAACACTCACTTAAGCTGTATATGAGGCTTTTGTCAGTTGTAGCATTCACAGTTTAAGCCTCAGCCAGGAAGAGAATGTGAACGAGGATTTTCTGAAAGATGACTGGAGCTGTTTGGATGGAATCAGCCATTCTTAGAAATTCTGCTGACTCTGGGTTTTTTTTTCAACACAGAGCCCCTGGTTCGCCACCCAGACTTCCGACTCTTTGCCTGCATGAACCCGGCAACAGACGTGGGGAAAAGGAACCTTCCTCTGGGCCTTAGAAACAGGTTAGGATTCATTTGCATGGTCATAATCAGAATGGCCCCATACATGATGCTGGACCTTTATCTCTGTACTTTGGGTTTCTTTGTTTGGCAGTGGATGGAGTCTGAATGTTTTTTCTAATCAGTGAACCCTTCAGAACTTTCAAAAAGGAAGCCAATTGTGAAAAAACATGCCAAACTCAGGCCATGATAGAAATGGATCGTATTCAGCTCTGGTTGTGTTTTCTACCATAAGCATCCCCTCATTCAGCAACTTGTAATGAAACAGTCAGATCAATTAACTGACTCTAATATGATTCACAAGTGTTTTTTAAGAGATTTGTGATAAGTGTTCACTTTATTATTTGCACATGTTCCACAGGGCTCCAACTTTTAAAAGTCAAGCCTTGGTCAAAATGTGGTTCAGTAGTATTTGGAACAGTGGATCATTCCTTTCTGTCACAGACACATAAACATAATGAAAAGCTGCGTGTGCATCTTCCAGGTTTACTGAGCTGTATGTGGAGGAGCTGGAGAACGAGAGAGACCTGCGGATCCTGGTCTCAGACTACCTTAAGGGCTTGAATCCCCATAGGAACGTCGTCAGTGGCATCATAAGGTTAGCTTTGTTTCTTTGTCTCATGGTTTATTAGACACACATGTGAGAGCGAGTCTGGAGCAGGGAGCCGCTGTGTTTCACAAGCCTGCTGTGATGCCTTTCAGCCACAAAGAAGCAGCTCAATTTGAGGGAATCCTCATAGTCCCAGTGTACAAAAGAAAAAATGAAGGCGATTTCACTGTAATCCAGTTAGAATGAGAAAAGTCAAAGTATTACTTACAAGTTTCCTTTGCCCCGAAAAACTTGAATAACTTCACGATTTTTCTCGGCTTCTGTATTTTCATCATCGGATTTGGTGCTTATGACACAAATAACCCTTTAAAGCCAGAAAAACAGAAAATTACTTTTTTTTGGTTTGAAGTCTTCATTTGGCAAAATATACAAAATATGTAAAAAGAAAAAAAACAGAAATACATTTTTAATATGAATAGTTTATTACTATGAGATAAATCAAGATTATTTTTTGTGTAGCCTTTATTCCCCCTGTTATCAGGTATATCTGTTTGTGTAAAATAGGATTTGAGCAGTTTTTACCATTAAATTATGCAAAAGGAGTCAGATGCAAAACATTTCAGAAACCGTATCAGATATGATACATTTGGAATTACAGGGATAAAGTGGGTGTGGCCACATAGGGTAGAAGAAGTTCCAGCAGAATGAACGTGAGCATTGAACTGATTGCATCTGCATAGAGGACCTGTTTTCTTTTTATTTTTTGTATTGCAATTTTAACACTATCACACACCAAAGACACGACACTGAGATCTGTGCATACACAGATCTCCTTTTCGGCCCACGTTCCTCAGCTCTCTGTTTCATGGCCTCCACAGCAGCACTGGAGCAGAACCGCTCCCCATCTTTCTTTGATGTTAACTAGGGGTGGGACGGTTCTCTAAACCCACGGTTCGGTTCGCTTCACGGTTTCGTGGTCACGGTTTTGGGTTGGGTTCGGTTTATGTTGATTGTTAGGAAAATCTATTATGTCTCGTATAGTCAGGTTAAAACTGAAAGAAAAAAGCAGTGTGACATGTGATCCATTACTGTGACAGTCTGAGGTTAAAGTAGGTGAGATTCTGCCAGAGAGGAAACAGAGCTAATTCCAACATGTGCTTCCCTCTAAATGCAAACTGGTCCATACAGCAGACCTAGAAACTGCTGCTGGGTCTGATTTTTATGGGCTACGCTGCTTCTTCTTCTTCTGGTTTCCTACTGGTGGTTGGCTTTGGGTGCAGTAGCGCCCCCTTCTGCTCTGGAGTGTAAACGCTTCCCTCTGAGAAAAAGGAGCAGCAGGAACCCAACCAACACACGCCAACCCAACCCAGACACAACCCAACGGGTCAGACGGGTTTCAGAAACCGTCCCATCCCTAATGTTAACTGAATAATGTGGTTGTCGACAGCTTTTACTTGGCAGTACGAAAGGAGGCCAGCTGTCATCTTGTGGACGGGACGGGACACAGGCCCCACTACAGCCTCCGGACCCTCTGCAGGGCTCTGAAATACGTGGGGGGGAACCCCTGCCACAGCGTGCAGCGCTCCCTCTATGAGGTCAGACCGGAGAGGAGACACTGGGCTTTGTGTTCGGTACTTTTAATAATGGCTCATTTGCTGGATTTGATATCCTTGTCATGTCTTTCCCTCCTCCATCAGGGCTTCTGTTTGAGCTTTCTGACTCAGCTGGACAGAAGTTCCCACCCTGTGGTTCAGAGACTGGTGTGTCAGCACATTTTGATGGGAAACACAAAGTGTCTCAAACAAGTAAGACCTTCTCCTAGTGTGTCCCTTCGTCTGGAGCCATTAAAGATCTTTCTTTCTTTCTTTCCTTCTTTGCTTCTTTCCCACTGCTTGCTGGGAGTGTGGTGGTTTTAAATGAAAACATTTTTTTGGGTTGTAGTGAGGATTATGGGTGGGTATAAATGATAAACTGAGTGAAAACAGAGCTTTCTGGTCTGTCTGAAGCCGTTACACTCTCAGGGTTGGCGTCTGCAGAAACACAAAAAAACAACAACAAAAAAAACACACTTTTGGGTCCAGTCGGACCCTTTATTCCCAGAGGATACGGTCCTCCTAGCAGTGGGAGAGTTCGTTATCCATGCCCAGTGTGTTGGAGGGTTTCCATCTGTAGGGGTGAGCTGTAAAAACATCAAGCATGTGAGCAAACATCCAAGCAAGGTGTCCACGTTTTTAAAGTCCCCATCACAAAGACTGGACGTGTCATGGTGGGCTAAACCCTTCAGGACCATGGCAGGGCTTTTAATGCAGAGCCACAAGTGGGAGCGGCTTCTTTTTCAGAGAGGCTAAACTCATTTGGATGATCAGGAAAAGTCCCATGACGGGGACGGGTTCAGAAGACGTTCTTCTGCTCATGCACAGGTTATTTGCAGCTTGGCTTTGGGGGGGATTTGTGTGTCACAAGCTCACAAAAAATGGATACCTTTTTTTTTTTTTTTTTTTTAAATAAATGGGCTGTACAAATTCTTTTGTGTTCAGCTGACGATGACTCTTTTACTAGATAAGTGATACAAGCCATGTGGTCCAGTTGTTGGTGTTTAGATGCTTTGAGCATTAAGGAGGGGGCGTTGTACTAGCAGCACAGATGCTGTTGTGTTGTACAACTGAGGGGCTCAGCGCCATTTCTAAGGCAGGCATTCTTTTGAAGAGATGCAGCGAGGGCCTCTGCTTTGATTGGTTGAAAACTCGGGTTTCTGGTAATAAACAATGCAATAACACTTCTCCTTGTTGAATAACAGATGAATCACAGTCAGATCAGAATAAGGTTTATTGCCAAGTAGGTTTTTAGACTTACAAGGAATTTGCCTTGGTGTTTGGTGCACAACACTTCTATGAGAAGCAAGAATAAAATGTAGAAATAAAAATATAGGACAGAAATGATAAAACTGAAAAATACAATCTTTAAAAATATAGATCCGAATGTACAAATGAACAATTGAAATGTGCAATGTTGATGTGCAACGACAGACCAGAAAATGCTGAACGTAGTATTGTGTAAATTAGTGAGGTAGAGGGGGGTGGGAGAAGAATAGTTGGGGGTCGCTGGTCTTGTTGATGAGGCCAGTTGCTGCTGGATAGAAACTGTCTTTATGGCGTGAGGTTTTGGTCCTGATGGTTCTCAACCCTCTGCCAGAGGGGAGGGTTTAAAAAAGTTTATGACCAGGGTCTCAGAGCTTCTGTAATTCTCAGGTAACCACATCTCTAAAAGACCCTGACTGTTGGTTTGTTTTCACACAGCCCATCCCAGCGCCGCCTGGCTCCCCCTGTGTGGAAATGGAGGGCTACTGGGTGCCACAGGGCGAGATGGAACCAGCTCTGGACCCCAGTTACATCCTCACCCCCTCAGTCAAACTCAACCTCCGAGACCTTGCCAGAGTTGTGTCTGCAGGGTAGGAGAACCATCACTCTGCACGACCCACAGCAGTTTCCCTGTAAACCAATGGGCTGATTATTACAAGTCTAGAGCCACATGTTGGCATTGCTAATTTCAGTGCTTTTGGAAAGGAACTCTCACAGTGCCTCCAGCCAGAGCTGATGGTGAGCTGGATGTCCCTGCAGTTTGGAAGCTTTTATGCCTCATCATCGTTTGTGTTAGGGACAGGCGGCCCCAGGGAGCCACACATCCATACAGCAGGGGCTCCAGGTAACCCTGGACAGCTCCCATTACGTCACTGAGGCACAGTCAGGGCTCTTAAAAAAGCTCCTCATTTGGGCAGACGATAGAACACCATCTGGACTAACTGGGAGTTCAGTTAAACTAGGATAAAGGCATCTTTTCCTGAGTTGAATAACTGATGTATTTAGAAAGATGCATTTCGCATTAGTTGATGATTCACTCAATAGGCTTTTAGGTCATGTTGCTACATTGAGATCACGCTAAACTGATCTGATGACTGATCAATTGTATGCCCTCCTGTCCCCCCTCCCTCCATGCCCTGGCCTCACAGGACTCACCCAGTGCTGATCCAGGGAGAAACTTCTGTGGGGAAGACCAGCCTCATCCGCTGGCTGGCTGTGGCCACTGGGAACCAGTGTGTGAGGATCAACAACCACGAGCACACTGACATCCAGGAGTACGTCGGCTGCTACTCCTCAGACGACAGAGGGAAGCTGGTGTTTAAAGAGGGTAGGGCTCTTTAGGTTTGAGCACCTCATGCAGACAAGTGGATGAAAACTCGAAGACAATGCAGCCTGAAATACTCGTTGCCAGTCTGAGGATAAGCTGTGAATGTCTGTGATTTAAAATGTGGTCAACAACAACCATTCCAGACATGAGGAGGAGGTGTTGCAATGCAAAATGTTGACCTCCACTGTTTGGAGATGCTGCCACCATTTTATCCGTCAAGGCCTTACCTTTCATCACTATATTCTAGATTCATATGTGCCGATCAGACTGTTGCATTCATGTCCTCTCACTGGACAGCCAACGGGTCCCTGTTTCTCCCCCCCCAGGCGTTTTGATTGATGCCATGAGGAAGGGTTACTGGATCATCCTGGATGAGCTGAATCTTGCCCCGACTGATGTTCTGGAGGCGCTCAACAGACTGCTGGATGACAACCGGGAGCTCTTTGTGGCTGAGACTCAGGAAGTCATCAAAGCCCACCCCAGATTCATGCTGTTCGCCACGCAGAACCCTCCTGGTCTCTATGGAGGCAGAAAGGTATTGTTCATCTGTCTTTGAACGTGGTGGAACAGACAAACAGGCCTGGAGATGTTTTCACACCCATCACACATGAGAGGAAGTACAGCAAAGAAAGCCTCCAGCTCCATGTGTTTGGCTTGAGGCTGGGGCTACCCAGTCACTGCTTTTAAGCTGTGCTACTCATTTCTTCATTTAAGTACATATTTTCCCTTTGAGTTAGTCCTGCTAAGACACACAGACATATTGCAGAGGCAATAAGAACATGTCTCTGTGGAAGAGGCGTTGTTCCTCTGGCTCTCAGCCTGCAGTGGAGCTCGCCCTGTTGTCTGGAATATTCCGCTGAAGTGAACCTCCATCCTCCAGGTGCTCTCCCGGGCCTTCAGGAACCGCTTTGTGGAGCTGCACTTTGATGAGCTGCCCAGTGGAGAGCTGGAGACCATCCTTCATCAGAGGTGCAGTCTACCTCCAACCTACTGCACCAAACTCATCAGGGTCATGCAGGACCTGCAGGTGAGGCCACGGCTGACCCCCGACAGCCGGCCGGTCAGGGGTAATCCAGTCTGTGGTCACACGGTTTCTCTGTCCCTCCTCCCAGTCTCTACGCAGAGGCTCTTCGGTGTTTGCGGGGAAGCATGGCTTCATCACGCTCAGGGACCTGTTCCGCTGGGCGGACCGCTATAGGCTGGACGAGCAGGCCGAGGCCTCGCGGGATTGGCTGCAGGGCTTGGCAGAAGACGGTGAGGCTTTGCAGACTTCTGAAGGCGTCTGTAGCTGTCCACCAGACCGCTAAGAACTCCTTTATCCCCTCCTCCATCAGGATACATGCTGCTGGCAGGGCGTGTGAGGAAGCCAGAGGAGGAGGCCGTCATCCTGTCCACTTTGGAGAAGCACTTCAAGAGGAGAGTGAACCCCGAGGACCTGTTTTCTCAGAAGCAGGTCGCCTGCTGGTTCAGTGAGTGCAGCATGGTCTTCTTTTAGCATGTATGACCGTAACAGTAAAGAAACAGAGTAGAAAATCCAGACAACTAGTCTATGAACACTCAAAACTACTGAGAGGATACTGGTCCGACACAGGTCAAGCTGGTCAGATGGTACAGATTTTTTACGAGTTCCCTTTGAGAGGTTTTTCTCTGAATCAACATCATATATGATAATATGTATATTGTGTCTACTCTGTAAGTCGCTTTGGATAAAAGCGTCTGCCAAATGCATAAACATAAACATAATACATAAATAAATAAACATAATATGACAACTGTCAGAGCATTAAGCCGAATTTCCACCTCAGATTTCACCGTTTGATAAGGAAACATTACAGGCCATTATCATGTAATGTGTACGTACAGCTGCCACAGAAACGGCAGCAGAAAATGACTTTGTCCCAAGTAGGTCTCAGTGTATTGCCGTCTTTCCAAGTAGCTCGTCTATACGTGTACAGACATGGAACTCAGAGTTTTAGAGGGGCTTGTACCATACAGCTACCTAGACTCTCCGTGTACAGCTAAGACCAGCTCTTTTCACCAGTTCCTACAGAAAGTCAAACCCGTGTCTTTGGTGTGTGATATTCATCATTCCAGTCATCTTCTTCTGGTTAGCCGGGTGACCAGATTGCAGCATCTTCAGAGCTGTTCTGTGGTGGTAGTACAATTTAGGGTCAAACCGTGCAGTGAGTCTTCCTCTCAGGCTCTAGGACAGGACCTGGAAACCTTGTCCCTCAGCTGGAGTATGTTTGAAATTGGCAGGTCCCTTGATTGACAGCATCGCGGGAGTCCCAGAGGAGTTCCGACATGTCGTATGGACTTACAGCATGAGGAGGCTGGCTGTACTGGTGGGCCGGGCTCTCCGATTCGGGGAGTCCGTCCTGCTTGTGGGAGACACGGGGTAAGACTCATCATCTGAAATCCTGTGACTCCATTCTACATGGCTTGGCTTCAAATACTTTTTATTTATCGTTGTGACTTCTTGTTTACAGGCTTTTGCTAATATTCAAAGAACTACATTTTTTGACGTCCTTTTAAAATATCTGTTTTTCATCTGTTTACTCGCCAGATGTGGGAAAACTACCATCTGCCAGCTGTATGCTGCTTTGACCGGACAGAAGTTCTTCTCGGTTAATTGTCATCTTCACATGGAGACGTCGGACTTTCTTGGAGGCCTGCGGCCGGTCAGACATCAGCAGGTACTGGTCAAAGCTCTCTGGGCCTGTGTGCTGGCAGAGTGGGTGGGAGTCCTGGGCCACAGGTTTGGATTAGCCACTGTTTTATAATAAAGGCTGCTCTAGCGTTTCCATCCAAATTTTTGGATTCTTGATCACAATTTATTTGAATATGATTAGCAAAAGGGTGCTTGGGGGTGTGGTGGCAGCACTGGGGGTGTCTGGAACCCCGCCTTTGCAGAGTCTGAAGGGTCTCCCGTGTCTCTGCGGCTCCCCCATTTTGGATTAATTGCAGGAGTGTGTGTGTGTGTGTGTGTGTGTGTGTGTGTGTGTGGTTGGCTGTGCCATTTGCCTCTGAGTGGTGAAATGCTGACCTGTCCAGGATGCACCTGACCCTCACGCCATCCCTTTGAGAAAACTGACGCTTGTACACACTCCTGAAGCAATAAAAGGGAAATGAAATGGAAGAAGGCAGTTTAAGGAATGAAATGAAGCAGGATAGAATGAGCAGGTGTGCTGTGGTCTGGTTGTGTTTGTGCAGAGCGACGTGGAGGACGGAAGGCTGTTCCAGTGGCACGACGGGCCCCTGGTGCTAGCCATGAACGTGGGAGGGGTGTTCCTCATGGACGAGATCTCCTTGGCAGATGACTCTGTGCTGGAGAGACTCAACAGGTACACACACATGATAAGAAACACGGTGTGGTCGGATTTTAGAGCCTTTGATCAACAAATCAAAGGTCGTCATTCTGTTTCACCTTCCAACAGTCACCACAAACTAAACTAAACTAAACCAAACTAAACTAAATCCCTGACAGGCAGCACCAGTGAAAGCTCTGTTAACAGCTGCAGTCTTCAGGATTTCACACGCTTTCACTTCAGTTTGATTTCTTTAGCTCCAAATCCCAACAGCAGCTATCAGACAGCTTTCCAACCAGAGCAGCCCACACTCTTGAGTTATTTACAAAAGAACAATTCCCACCAAGAGCAGCACTAGCAGACACAGGGAGGAAACACGTGATTGATTAATCATTTATTAAATGAATTAATAAGCTTTCACTCATTATAAAAAAAACCTGTGTGAGTCATTAGTCCTCATTCAAGCTGTGAATCTCTTGAGCCTAAGGCTTCATTTTCTTACTCATAATTAGCAAACCATCTGAAACCCTAACCCCAGTATCAGTTATGTCAACTGCGGTTCATTTAAGTGGCTGGATGAGTGATCCTGTTATATAATATGTGTAAAAAGATTGGCCTGCATCACATGCAGGTAAAATAAAACAGGCTAGGGCGTTCCTCTGACGCTGGCTTGTGTTTGCTGGCAGTGTTCTGGAGACTGAGAAGACCCTGGTTCTGGCAGAGAAGGGCAGCGGAGATGATGATGATGTGGAGCTGATCAAAGCGGCTCCAGCTTTCCGTCTGGTTGCCACCATGAACCCCGGCGGAGACTTTGGCAAGAAGGAGGTAATTGGAATGTGTTCATCTATGAAAAGGTTCATAAGAATGGCAGCAAGCACAGATGAAAGAAACGGGTGTGTTTAGTCCAGTTTACGCTTTAAGCTTGTGTTCTTTTTACTCAACTCACAATTTTCTGTCAATCTAGAATATTCACCCTAATACTTACTAATAGCGTATATTACTATAAATGATAAGACTTTAAATTATAGGCCGATTGTGCACATGGGCAAGTGTTGAAAGGTCTTCCCCCGGCGACCCCATTGGGGATAAGCAGTATAGGAAATCTGATAGGATCTGATACAGCAGAACCTCTACTTACTATGCCTAAACATGCACATTTCCAGCATCCCTTTTTATTGATTATTTCTTTATAATTCTTTTTTTTTTACATCCATTTTCTAGAAGTCATTTGTTTTCTTGCTATGTGTAATTATCTGCAGTATTTATTAAAGAGTTATCGTAGGTTTTTGGAACCAATTATAGGAATTACAGAGTATTCTGATGGAAGATTTGAACCAATACACCAATATTTCAACATAGAAGGTGTTCGCTCCTGGAACCAGTTAAATTTGTATGTCGGGGTTCTACTGTAATCTTATTTGTACCTGTTTGAGGATTTCCTTATTTTGCTTTGTCCATGAGATGCTACAACAGTTTAAGGCACAAATGGAGGATTATTCCCTAACTATTTTAGGTCAAGTCTGACAATTGATGTTTGTTTGTGCATAGCTGTCCCCTGCACTCAGGAACCGCTTCACAGAGGTCTGGTGTCCTCAGAGCAACAGCCGCAGTGATCTGGTTCAGATCATCCAACACAACCTGCGCTCAGGCCTCTCATTTGATGGTAAACTGCCATATTTTGCATGCTGGTCTGATTCCAGTGGGTTAAACTGGTCTGTGGCTGGTAGGGCTGCAACGATTTGTCGACGTTGTCGACAAAAATCGATAATAGAAAAAGTCCACAATGAATTCCATTGTCGACTATTGTCGCCAGACGTGTTTTTCCAACAGAGTGATCTCACTTAATTACAATCTGCCCAGAGTCACCTGCACAACAGCGAGCTTTAACGTTATGCCTGACTGTGCCTGACAAACGCATTCTTATTTACGTTTTGT
>CAJRST010018890.1:1067831-1081147 GCA_907169785.1 Menidia menidia | reverse complement strand
TTTCTCTGACCTGTGCACCTGCTCACGCCCTGCTGTCCCTCAGGACTCCATCCTGGACATCAAAGTGCCCATTTTCGGAGGGCCAGGGGAGCTCCCAGAGATCCGCTCCTACATGGACGAGTTCCCGTTCCCCTTCTACGTCATCCTGAGAGACGTCAACGCCCTGCCAGAGACCCTGAGCGACGCGCTGCGCCAGTGGTTTGAACTGGTCACTGCAGCTGACCAGTGAGCGTCCGTTTGGCACCAGAGGGCCAGAGAGGCAGCAGCCCCCTGGCCAACTGCCCCCCAGCCCCTCCGGCCGAGGAGAAAGAGACTGACTTCAGCAGGATTGTGCCTTGATGTCTTTTTACTGTTGGTGTCGCCTTCATCGTTGCAAATCAGATTATTTTATAATGTTTGTTTTGAATGTCTGAAATGGAAAAAATAAAGAAGGTGGTAGTGATGTCTGGAGGGTAGAAAGTGCATGTTGTTGGCCTGGTTCCTGTGTGTGAAGGACTTAAAACATACAGCCCTGTGGCTACAGGAGGCTTCATTCCAGCTCCATCTAAGCGCCGCTCCAACCTGTATTAAAGACTCACTCATACAGAAGTCCTGTAAAAGTATTGGGGCAGTTGCTCTGCTCATCTTTTCTCCGGGATGTAGGTCATCACTGTGACTGGTAACAGGTGTCAGTATGCACACAAGTGTCTCATTTTATCCATCTGGTCAGTGTACTTTATCCATCTAGTCAGTTCCGACATGAATTTCCTTGAAATGAAGGGCTGCTGGGTCTGCGTTCACAGCCTTCCCGCCCTGAACCGTTCCAGAGTACTTACCAACCAAAGGTTTTTACTTCAGAGGGGGCTGGTTTGGGGGCCCTGTGGTGGTTAGCACTGTCGCCTCCCAGCAAGAGGGTTCTGGGTTCGAATCCCGGGGGAACCAGGACCTTTCTGGGTGGAGTTTGCATGTTCTCCCTGTGTCTGTGGGTTATCTCCGGGTTCCTCCCACAGTCCAAAAACCTGCATGTTAGGCTGATTGGAGATTGGGGAGATTGCCCTTAGGAGTGAATGTGAGTGTGAGTGGTTGTTGGTCCTTGTGTGTCTCTGTGTGTTGCCCTGCGATGGACTGGCGGGCTGTCCAGGGTGTACCCTGCCTCTTGCCCGTTGACCACTGGGATAAGCTCCAGTTCCGGTATTGATAATGGATGGATCTATGGATGGGTCTGGTTTGGCCCCCAACACCAACCCCTCAGTGTACTGGCATGCAGTTCCCCTCCGCTCCGCCAGGGGGAGCCCGTCGCCCCCGACTCTTCGGGCCTTCCCGCCCCGCTCCGCCAGGGGGAGCCCGCGGGCAGGGCGCCCGTCTGTGGGACTGTGGAAGATGACGGTGTCAAGGTTACCACCGGCCGCGCTGTCCTTTAAACAGGTGAGCTAAAGAAGGGAGGGCCGTAGTCCTAACCCTAACCCTAACCTTTCTCCCAGTTCCTACAGAGGCAGAGGGTGCTGGGCATCTACCGAAACCTGCTAAGAACCATCCGACAGGTGCCGGACGAGTCCGACCGGAAGTACCTGCGAGACTGGGCCAGAGACGAGTTCCAGAGGAACAAGAGCGCAACTAACCCGGTAAGCGGAACCAGCGGCTCCTTCTGCTTCTCTGGCTCCGGCTCTAGCCCCGAGACCGGTTCCTGCTCGGGCTCTAGCCCCGAGACCGGTTCCTGCTCGGGCTCTAGCCCCGAGTCCAGTTCCTGCTCGGGCTCTAGCCCCGAGTCCGGTTCCTGCTCGGGCTGTAGCCCCGAGTCCGGTTCCTGATCGGGCTCTAGGGGTACCTGTACGGAAACCACGCAGAAACAGGAAAAATATGCAAACTCCACACAGAAAGGTCCCGATCCCCCCAGGAACTCAAACCAGGAACTCTTTTGCTGTGAGGGAATGGTGCTAACCACCACATTACCAGCCCTTCGTTCAATTTCATACAACTTCTCCACCTAATCTCAACATTCAACATTCTTCCCTGCTCTTTCTGCCTCTCTTACCACCAAAATATTTGCCTTGTTATGTATTATTTTCAATTTAATTTTCGCCAAATCACAACAACAGTCCTGCCACGCTAACCCTCTCTGTGCTCAGGACGCCGTCCGCATGATGATCACTCAGGCCAATAACCACCTGGAGACCCTGCAGAAGTCCCTGGCTTTGGCCAGAAGCTGAGCTGCTGACGCCGGACACTGCTCTGGACTCTGTGGGAGCACCTTTGGAGGCAGAGGGGTTTGGGGTAATGTGACTGAGTGTGCTGTTTGCCTCTGGACACAGTACAAAGAGGAACCAATAAAATGACACACACCATGACAGTTGTCTTTTTAATACAAAATATGCTTCTTCTCATGGTTAGACTGCATTAGTCATGTCAACAAAAATGATGATGTACAGCTCAGCTTTCTTCTCGCAAAATATTCAAGTTTAAATGTCCTTTTAAGTTCCACACGACTTTTAAAAAAACGCAACGTCAAGACAACACATGTACATGACACTAGAGGACACTAAATATGGTTAGTCCATCCAAACCTATAAACACCTTTGTCCAGATGAGCGTTTCCAGGCTGGGCCGTGGCCCTGACGACCCGCGTTTGCTTCACTAACGTGGAAGGGGCCTCAGGACTCCATCTACCTTTAATTAGACATGCTTTAGTCCAGCCAGTGAAGTGTGAATGCATGTTAATGAAGGCAGACTCCCGGCTCACATCCACATGTTTCTGTATTAGCCAGATGGCTAAAAACTTCCCACTATGTCAGCTTATTAAAACTGTCAACTCAAGATGGCTGTGAGCATTTCTTTAGTGGGCTCTTAAAGGGAAATCAGCCAGCATCTGTGCTGCCAATCAACCCCTACTTGGATGCACAGTAACCCCCCAGGACAGAGGTGGCAGAGGGTCCTGGGACACGGTGGAACCACTGGGGTGTCGGTTCCATTTGCTGACTGCCCTAACACTGTCTCTTTTCCCTTTTACAACCAACCCAGCAGCAGCCCCCTCAGCTTTCAGATCCCTGACCCCCACAGGCCTCTGCTTCATGGTCAGCCACCCAGTACTACGTATTCTTTTTGCTACTACATAAAACACATTTCTCTAAACTTCTTAGTGTAGTTTGTTCATATTTGTCTGCTTCTTCCGTCCTTCTCACCATTCAGTCCTCTCATCTCATTGGACAATGGTCTGTGCGTGTAACTATGCTGTTTATCCAGTGGTGAAGTCCTAAGAGCCCCTTCAGAACTGAGGCAGCTTCAGAACTGAGCTCTCAGGGTTCCCATGAGCTGGATGAGTCCACACCGGTGCATCCTGGGTAACTCACAGGGCTCAAAGCAATGTCAGAAATGTATTTGAATGAAAAAAGGTGCTTGGTAAATATTTAGCCCTCAGTAGCTCTTCCATTTCCATTTCAGAAGTAACTACAAAAAAAGTTAGTTTGCAATAATTCCCTCATGGATCCCACAGTGCTTCCACATCCCATCACACACACGAGTATTTCCAGCCTGCCTGGATTCATTTAGCATGTGGATGGAAGCCCTACTCTATGGGGGCTGTGATGGGTTCCACTCTATCCCCACCTCCACTGAACTTTGTTTGGACATCTCCTGTAGCTTCACGTTGAGCTGCATGTGCTGAGGACTTTGTAGGCCTTTCTGATCGACAAGGACCTGAGTCTCCATAGACAATGCACCGGAACACCACCATGTCCGGTTGGAGCTCTTTGGGCAGCCTCCAATCCCATCCCTCTGCTCCTTTCCTGGGCGTATGTCCTCATGTTTCAGAGCTGCTCTCACAGAGGTCCAGAGGTTTCTGATGTGTGCTAGCGGTCATTCTGCCGGTGAGTCCTCAGCTCCTGCAGCTCATCCTCCAAACAGGCTATTCTCTCCACCAGGGCGGTCCTCTCGGCCTGCGCCCTCTGGTCAGCCTGCCAGCGGGCCTCCTGCACCTTCCTCTCGTACCAGCGCTCCATCTGGGTGGACACGGCCTCGAAGAAGTGCTGCGTCACCTCCAGGGCGTGCATGTTGTCCCTCTCCTGGGAGAAGGAGGGCCCGCTGAGCTGCTCCCCAAACACCTCCAGCGTCCGCAGCCCCCCCGCCCTCTTGGCTTTAGTCCTGGTCTTTGAATGCCTCCTGGAGTGCCGTCCCCTGTCCCGGCTCTGGTCTGTCTTCTGTGTGTCTGCGGAGAGGCCCGGGCGCACCTTTGGCCGGACCACCTGGACAGAGGAGGGGCTGCTCCTGGCTGCTGCTGGGGCTTTGGGGGGCTTTTCTCCATCTGTCAGGAGCAGAGGGGGGCTTGTTTAGCATTCAATCCTTCTGGTCAGCACATCTACAACCTTCCTGTTGGGGTGAGAGCATCCTCCTCTGACAACATAGAAAACTTCACCACTAGGTCTAATGACAGTTACACAATGCTACACACCAGGGAATCCCACACTTGGCACTCTGTCATGATTAGTCCACGAGTGAGGAGAATTGGGGTCAGTCAGACGCTTTTTGCTTGGGATTAAGTAGAAATAAGCCACAGGGCACTTATGGCACAAACTGGACATAAATAGAAACGGATCATTAATCAAGCTCACAAAACTGAAAATATTTTTGCGTTAAAACGTTAACAAACACTTGTCGGTGGTCCGCTCTCTGTTGGAAACACATGTGGGCTGAGGGTTGGAGAAAGCCACTTCCTAAGAGTTTGTTACCTGGAGAGTTTGCCATGTGAACCACAAAGTAGTGGCTGGCTGTTGCAGCCCCCCCAGAGGGGGGCTCCCCCTGGCCGGACCCCTGGGGGGCTGGCTCACTGCAGACCTCCTGACACTGGGGGCTGCAGCCCTGGTCCTGGGTGGGCTCAGCTCCAGAGGGGGGGGGGGCGGCCTCCATGCTCTGCAGTTTGGACAGACACCAGCTCTTCAGCTCACTGACTAGAGACTCCTGCTTAAAGGACACACAACACGTGCTGCTCAGCGCTCTGTTTCTGACAAAGGCCACATCTTTTCCCTCTGGCATTATCTAAGTATTTCGGATTTGTTGCCTCCTGGCCAGTGGGGTGCATAGCTGCAGGCTTTCTAAAGCTTCATGTGCAGACTGTTGGCTGTCTGATGTGTGAGTGTGTCCTCTGAATCAGTCCTGATGTGGATCAAAGCTAGCAGCGGGTTGTTGGCTCCCTGGACTGGTCACCAGGTAAAACCAGCCAGCTCTAGTTTGGGCTCACCGTCAAAGGTCAAAGGCCATAAGCTTAAAGGCTTTATTATTTGGTCTTCTTGTCTGTTGGCTGGGTCACAAATATGCAGAACTGCATCAGAACCTTTCTCTGATAGGGACTTGTGTGTATCAGCAGTTGAATGAACAGGGGGCCCTAACAGACCGTTGCTATGGCAAACGCTGTGTTTGTGTGGAAGAGGCTCCTCAGAGCACAGATACCTGTCTCTTCTCTGCCTCCAGGCGCTCCTGCAGGGCCCACTGCTCCAGCCTCTGCACACACTGGCTCCTCTCCGCAGACACCCTCTCCACCGTCATCTTATCCAGCGCTCGGATCTGGTGGCCAGAGGGGAACACAAAACATGCTGCACAGTTCTGTCCAGCGGCTTTCTGAGCACGGTGTTTTCTCTCTCTCTCTCCTAGTGTCTAACTGGGTTCTGTTTGCCATACATCAGTATCCAGGCACTGTCCCTGAATGTTGATCTCCACCTTCCTGCTTCCTGCTCAGCTCAGAGCTGATTGGAGTACATGCATGAACCACTTGTTTCATCTCGCAGCAGCTTTAACCTTTCAGGGACATAGGATGTCTCTCCATTCAATCTAAGCTCCTACATCAGGATGTGGCATTTTCTCACAGAAATCCACAAAGAACATAGAAGTAAAACATGAACATGTCTAGCCTGACCTGAGACTCTGGACAGTGGAGTCACTCTGGATTGGAAGAGTCCTATTTGTGTGTTAAAATACAAACAGGGAAAAGGAGGAAAGACATCAGCTAAGATGTTTTAAAAGCAACATGTGTGGCCTCTAAATCTGGGTAAGAAAAACAAGGACTCCAGAACAGGAGGCAGTAGTGAATCAAAGTTACAGTCAGCTAGTTATTTTCAGATTCTCTGAGAATTGCAGTTTTAAATATTGGATGAGCACTCTGTGAGGAGCATAGCACTTCTGGAACTATGTTCTCTGGTCACATGTTACCAAATCACACCTTTGGTGAAGACAGAGCATCCTATCAGCCCTCCACACCACTGCCTGTCAAACATTTTGGTGAGAGGATTATCATTTTGCCCATTAGGCCAGGCCATCGTTCAGGAACTGACTTTACTGGATACAAAACCTTCTACAGTTCCATGGGTTTCAGTCTGTGTGACTGCTTTAATTCTGTCAAGATTGATGCTGGAAGGAAGCAACAATCCCAAATGCAAAAGAAAACCTAGAACAGGAGAGCTGCAAAAGAAAAGAAACTAGGTGTGGCATGGTCCACTCAACTCCACTCAGTGATGGAGCCTGAACAGAGATGGGCCTTTGCCTTCATCATGAATAAAGATCATTCCTCTGCAATAATGTGAGAAATTCATACCGTCATAGCGATGGCATCCACTGAAGACTGCCCATTCAATTCTATTATTTCTTTCATTTTGCTTGTTTGTGTTTAATAAATGAAACATCATGTAATCTAGTTTATCTGAACTGATTATTTAAAAACCTAATAGTAATTTTCCCAACACTTTGGTTACTGTAGCAACAATGCTGCCGGGCTGTTAGATCATGCTTCTCATGATCCACTTTGGAGCTGCGTTTAAACCAGGACCTCAAACAGTCTGAACAAGTTAGTGTTCAGACTGGGAGCCTCTGCTTCTGGGAAACCACTCAAGTGTTTTTACAGCTAAATGCTACTGTTCATGATTCTTTTAAAAGGATTTCCTTTTTTTTTCTGAAATCTTGAGGACAGAAGATGATGGTCTTCTGTTTGTAGAGGGCTGTGGCTTTTAGAGGCAAACACAAAGCTGTGGAGAAAGGGCTCATTCTGAAGGAGGATGGGTCTTTCCTTTTTTCTTGAGCAGTAAAGCGAGTGGCAGCGGCCTCTCACCTGGTGCTTGTTCTTATGATCCAGCTGGCCGATCTTGTTGTTCATCAGGTCTTGGACGGTGTGGATCTCGGTCTTCATCTCCTCCTTAGTGGCCTCTAACTGGTTTTCCAGTTTATTGATGAGAGGTTCACACCGGCAGCCTTTCAGAGGAGCCTGACAAGCAAACACACAGAGATCTGTACAGAGATCAACCTCAACATTTTTGGATAATTCTATTTTTGCTGACAGGCTATGTAACATACGTATTTAACTTTCCTGTCATCTCTTTTCTACTTGATTAAACCTACTCTTATACGTCTCCTGAGGTACTCTGAGCCTATGTGCCCTACATGGCTGGTAACTAGACCCTAAGACACATAGTGGGACTTGTGAAGGGCCTGGAAGGAACACTTATGTTCCCAAGTAATAAATGGACAAACTACTAGGGTCCAACAGCAGGAGCTTTGAGGGTCCAACCCTGACACAAGCCTGACAATAATTAGATTCTATTGAATTCATTACTTTAAAAATGACTGTAATTATGGTGAATATGACTCTGGAGCGCCTTCAGTTCAACTTTGTGAAACTGAATCAAACTGAAGTCGTTCTTGCCAGCAGCAAAAAAACTCTTTACCATGAAAGCCTGAGATGATCATTTCCTTAAATATGTACATACTGCTGCGATGGAAGGCTATAAATACAACTATTTTAGTCTCACATGATTTCCTGATTAAACTTCCTGACTGTGGATGGGCAGCCCTACGCCCTGAGCAAACACATGGATGGAACAGTGAGGAGGGCTTGTTCATGCACAAGATAAGACAAGATGAGATTTACTTTCTTGATCCCTCAACTGGGAAATGATTGTATAAGTGAAACACAGGTCGCTGCATTTCCAATCTATGCTTTCTTTGTCTGTGAAAAGATTGGCTACATCTGACATCCCATCAGTACCGAGGGAGGTTTTAAACTTCCTTCACCTGCTCCAGACAATTATTTACAGATTTTTAAAAGGATCTTTTGAAGCTTTCTATGGTTCATGCAAAACAACTGAAGTGAAAACCTAGAGAATACTAATTATGAGCAGAGCTGTGGGGACTGTTGCAGCTGGTGGTTTCTTCAGATAGGAAGAAGTCTGAAATGGCTTTGAATGAACTGGCCTAATATGGAGGTTACTGAGCTGGAATCAAATGGATTACATCTATATACAATGAGTGGGATTCCAACTGGATTGGATTGAGAGTAGATGTGGTTTATTGTGATTTGGCATCATGTAAATAGAACTGAAAAGAAGTCAGCGTGTTGGAAAGTGGTGGGTGCTCCTGTCAGTCTAGTTAAACTGTTTAGGACCTCCACAGGGTTCCCTTACCTGCATGATCTTTCCGTCCTGGCCTCGGTACAGCGTGTAGAGCTGATAGGCTTTATAGTTGTGTGGGGGAACATGAGGGGGGGCTCCGTGCAGCTTCCCCTTCCTCTTCCGAAGAGCTTCTCTTTGCTTGAACTCTCTGCTGTGCAGAGGGTCGGACAGGGAGGGCTGGAACCGCAGCGTTAGTCAGCCGTTAGTTCCACACAGCCACAAGCTTCTGAGCCTTCTACTGAAGCCCTCCAGCAAACCCTACACATCTCTTACTCTTACTCTCTTACCTTTTCCTTCTGCTTCCGGGTGTTGGTGTCCACGGCCCCAGCAGGCCGGCCGGCAGCCTGTCCACTGCTCTGACTATCGTCCGCACCACTGTCCTATGGGAACGGGGGGTTAGGGTTAGTGATGCTGAGCTGTGTCCCAGCTTGGTCTGAGTGGTCAGCACAGCCAAACCGTAGAGCTTTTGGCCTGAAACATGCCTTTGGCTCTGCTCAGACCTGCTCCTGGACCCCACACTGCCTCTGGTTCCCCTCTCCCTTCTGGAGATGGCTGTAGGCTGCCACCATTCAGCAGATGGTTCCTTCATAAGAAATCCCCATCTGACCCCGTCTCTCCTCAAAGACACTTGTGGGACCATGTGGAGGCCTCAGTTAGGGTTCCAGCTCACCTGTGTTTGACTTCTGTTATAGTCCTGACTATTACTTGAATGAGTTTTCCCACTTAGCATTAGCATTTAGCATTAATAGAGCTGTGAGTTGGCTTTGCAAATTCCATAGTGCACCCAGTTTAGGAGAACCTTTCTATAATATTTCTTTATATATACATGAAAGAAAAACTAATTTCCAGGGTGTGCCTAAGTCTGCAGAATAATAGAAGAAATCTCTCTAGAGTTGAAGAGTGCACTGGAAATTGCTTGTTGATGTGTATTTGTGTGTGCACATAAGGGGTTATCAAAGAAACGTCACTTTAATCAGAAGAAAGTCTCTTATTGGCTGGTTCAGAGAGAAAGACACACCCTCTCCATCAGTAGAGGGGGTCTATTCATTTTAGGACATTCTAGTGTCCTAAAATGAATATTATGCGCAGATTGAAACTACACGTTTTTGTCTTTGTGAAACACCAGATCCACACTTTTCTTATCCATCCCTGTTTTTTCTCCTTCACTCTGCATTTAATAGTCTGTACTTACTTTACAAGGCAGTATTTCATCTCTGGGCACGGACTGAGCTCGGCCTTCAGCTTTCAGCTTGTCCCTCCTCTTCCTCACACTCCTGCCACGCACAAAGCTCTAAACACACACACACACACACACAGAGAGATGTCAATGTCAATGTCAAATTTATTTATATAGCACTTTAAAACAGGCATAGAACTGCACCAAAGTGCTGTACAATAATGATAACAACACAAATTAATAAAACAAGGTATCAAACTAATTCAATTAAATGCCAAGGAATAAAAATAAGTTTTAAGAAGAGATTTAAAATGATCCAGGCTGTGGGCAGATCTAATTTGGAAAGGTAGATCATTCCAAAGAGAAGGAGCAACAGCAGAAAAAGCCCCATCTCCTTTCCTCTTTAATCGGGTCCGAGGAACTGTCAGTAAAAGCTGATTATTAGAGCGTAGGGTTCTGGACACGGGCTGAAATTTTAAAAGTTCCAGAAGATACGGGGGAGCTAATCCATTTAAGGCTTTATAAGTTAATAAAAGAATCTTAAAATCTATTCGATAAAGAAACAGGCAGCCAATGTAATGATGACAAGGATCAGTTGGAATCAACCTGACTATAATGGGCCAGAGGCGGCTGACCCTGTTACCTGAGGAGCTTTGGTGAGAAGCAGAGCCACCTCGGGGTTGTTGTGCTCTCGGGCCAGGTCCAACGCCGTGAGGCCCGCCTGTGGAAACACACACACGCCTAAAACACACACTTCTGTTCACACTGCATCTCCATCAGGCCCCGATCATGTCTTCATTTTAAATTGGGTCTGAGCACACAGCTGGAACAGCAGGCGTGAGGACACACACACAGAAGGCTTAATGTAAACACACCCGCACACTCATCTTTAGAACAACTTCAGGACTAAATTGGCACTTTAACCTCCTGAGACCCGGCCCATTCATTTAGGTCCATTATAGTGGACATTTTGTCCACCTGTACCCCCCCTAAGTATCTGGAGTTACCCTATCAGCCCTATAGTGTTCTGTAGAGCACATCCTGGGCTTTCCAGGTATGTGCCATGTGATAGCTTTGCATGCTGGGAACTTTACTTTTTTCCTAAGAGTTCTCAGGTAAATATCCCTTTCAAGACATGTTCTTTTTTATTATTTAATTATCTAATGCCTGTTCTATTTTCCCATGCAAATCGTCCTGTTGTCCTCCACAGTGGACATGCTATGAAATTAAAATTAAAAACATTAAAAAATATATTAAATTGTAATGTTCTTTTTTAGGTCCAAATACATGGAAAATCACAACAAAAAAGAAATTTGAAGACACTTTTTTTCTTTGGGTCTCAGGAGGTTAATATCAACTTCTTCAGTTAATCAGATCAGAATCAGAATCAGAAATACTAACCCTAACCCTAACCCTAACAAACAAGCTGTGAGCACAACTCCAAAATCCTGGAGTGTACCAGGTCTCAAACCAAAGGGAAGTTTACACTTGGCATGTAACATCCATGACTGAAGAGGAACATGCAGCTCCATCCGAAACAGATGAGATGAGATGTTGAAGCTAGCACATGACATGAGGCTATCATGTCTAAGAGAAAATGAGATGACCACACAGAGAATGTGACTGTAAAGCTCACTCCAGACCAATAAGGGACAATTTGTGAACAGTTTCCAGCTCACTGCAAAAAGATGCACTCAGATCAACCTGTGTTGATATGAGGGGCAGCCTATTTTGGAAAGTTAAAGATTTGACTGAAGTGATTAAGAGGACAGCTATTAAAAAAAGAGATGTGTAGATAACATAGAACAACTCACCAGGAAAGGTGTTTAGTAGGAGTCTCTAATCACCCCCCCCCCCCCTTTTTGGTTTGCAAAAAGCTTTGAACAGGAATGCTACCCCTCTATGTTACAGTTCCACACAGTAAACTTGTGTCTGCCAACTGAATTTCAGGGGTTTGAGCTTCAGTGTGTGTCTATCTGTAAGATCAGACCTAATTTCTTTGTTATTCGGCCCTAATTTGGTAGTAAATATGAGCCGTTTTATGTCTCCAGCCTACTGAGAAAAGATACTTCTGAATGACATCTTTAGGCAGTTTGCCTTCAGCAGCCAACTACAGAAATATGTTTCTCTAATTAGTTTAATACGAATTATTAGAGTTTGGCAGGGAAAAATGGTCCCTGAAGAGCACAAAAGCACCCTGCTGGTGGTCAGGGTTCAGTCGGCACCAGCCATCACCAACTGTGTAAAGCCACATTCCCACCAGCCTGAAGGAGGTGCCTCTGTGCAAGCAGAGCCCCACAATGGGACCCCTGATGGTAAGAAGATGCCTCATCCTAGTTTGAGACCATTCCTGACCCTTCTGGTCAGTCTGCCAGTCTGGACTCATGGTGCCTGTAGTTCTCCCTCTGTTCCTCCTGGAATAGAGATGACCTGTCCAAAGTGTTGCTGCCGTTGGCCCTGCCTAACCAACCCACGGTGGGTGTTAATGATGGGGGGGTCACTACTACCACCACTGGCTCCTCTGGGGAACCCAGCAGGGCTGTACCACCCTCTGTCTGAGTGTCCTAAAAATGAACAGTATGCAGACAAAAGGAATGCGACGCCGGTAACTAATGTGCCGTACTGGGGGGAGCTGATCAGCACTGGGGGGGCCTTTCTGACGGGGACCAGACAGACAGGGTAAGCATGCAGTGAGGGCCAAAGCCAGGGGGGAAAGAACCCCTGCCTGGCTTATTCCTATTCTCTTCTCTTCCTATTCTCCTCTCTTCTTCTCTCCGCTTATTCCCTCATTGGGTCGTGGGGGGAACTGGAGCCTATCCCAGTGGTCAACGGGCGAGAGGCAGGGTACACCCTGGACAGTCCGCCAGTCCATCACAGGGACACACAGAGACACACAAGGACCCACAACCACTCACACTCACATTCACTCCTAAGGGCAATTTCCCCAATCTCCAACAACCTAACATGCAGGTTTTTGGACTGTGGGAGGAAGCCGGAGAACCCGGAGAGAACCCACAGACACAGGAGAACATGCCCACCCTGGTTCCCCCGGGATTTGAACCCAGAACCTTCATGCTGGCGGCACGGTGGTGTGGTGGTTAGCACTGTCGCCTCCCAGCAAGAAGGTTCTGGGTTCGAATCCCGGGGGAACCAGGACCTTTCTGGGTGGAGTTTGCATGTTCTCCTGTGTCTGCGTGGGTTCTCTCCGGGTTCTCCGGCTTCCTCCCACTGTCCAAAAACCTGCATGTTAGGCTGATTGGAGATTGGGGAAATTGCCCTTAGGAGTGTGAGTGGTTGTATGTCCTGTGTGTGTCCCTGTGATGGACTGGGGACTGTCCAGGGTGTACCCCGCCTCTCGCCCGTTGACCACTGGGATAGGCTCCAGTTCCCCCCGCGACCCCATCAGGGAATAAGCGGTATTGATAATGGATGGATGGATGGACCTTCTTGCTGGGAGGCGACAGTGCTAACCACCACACCACCGTTTCACCCTACAGGTCAAACATTAACACAGACATTTCCACAGAGTAAAGCAGGCAGAGCCCGGTCCCACAGAACCCGGTCCCACCACAGAGTCCAGCCCCACAGAGCCGGGGTCCAGGCCCTCACATTGTTGCAGATTCGACTGTCGACTCCGGCCTCCAGCAGAAGACGAACTGTCTTCTTATGATTTAAGGCCGCGGCCACGTGTAGAGGGCTGTCCCCCACCTGCAGGATTACACACACACACACACACACAC
>CAJRST010018890.1:1024298-1043047 GCA_907169785.1 Menidia menidia | reverse complement strand
TGTGTGTGTGTGTGTGTGTGTGTGTGTGTGTGTGTGTGTGTGTGTGTGTTATAGCCTCAGCTGGAAAACAGCAGTCCCCCCCACTCAGTCACAGCCCAGAGCAGATATGTCTTCACATGAATAAGTCCCTCCCACACACCCCCACCCCCTCAAACACAGCCATCTGTCTTTCTGCAGTGGTCAGGCTCAGGGAGCCAAAAGCAGATTAAAACAATACTTTGACCCTTCCACTAATACCTAGGATCTGTTTTAGTGCTAACTCCCTGCAGCAGTGACACAACTTAATGTATCACAAACCCAGGGCTACCACAGCTAAGGCTCTTAGCAGATTGTGCAGAAATGTGAGACTGATGAGAGGCTGCATGACTGGAGGTGAAGTGTGAGTCCCATGGCACATGTATGAAATGAGACTATAACCTCATGTAAAGGCTTCAAGCTGGACCCAAGTCCCCACACACATAACGCACGCTTTGGAAAGGTTCGTCCTTATGGTGCTACATTGCATGGAAACTAATTATTTGAACTGGCCTTCATAAGGAAAGAATGTCTTGATATTCTCCACTTTCATGGTCAAGGTTTGTGGTGTCTGGATGGCAGAGTAGGACGTCTTTTAAAGCTGCAACAATCACACAGCCATGTTCCCAAAGCTGCCAGGAACCACCACTTCTTCCTTTTTGTTCCATCCTGTAGAATATCTGAAGACTAAAACATCATCTTTCTTTGAGAAGGGCTGAGTTGAGGGCTCTGTAATACACATGGGACTCACTTTGGTGGTGGGAGGCCATGGCTGTCCCTCCAGGATAAAGAAAAGTGGTCCTCAATAAAGAAGAAGAGATGATCCTGAATAAGGGCTTCAGGAAATTAGCAAATGGAGAAATGGAGCGTGGAATCTGTTGCTGATGTGAAAAAACCGGCCCAAACCAGCCTGTGCAGGGGTTCCTGTTCCCGGCTTTTTAAAGTAGGATCTGTTTGTGTGGACGGGCTGACAGGGGCTTTAGGCAGCAGGTGCACCCCGTGCGTTTGCTTTAATGTTTCAAAAATGACTTCAACATGTCTGACAGAGGCTCAGAACTACTGATCTGACAAAAGCCTGTCCTATCAGAAGCTAGACTCTGACTTCAGCTGTGGCTGAACCAGGGAGGCTTTAATATCATCTGTCTTTAATGCTTCATTTGATTCCTTCTTAACTGAGTTTCTGTGCACATTTTAAACCCCTCAGCATGTGAAAGGCTTCAGTCTATCAGTATCACACCTGGGGAAACTGACCCATCCTGCTTCTCACTCGTAGATACAGTTGCTCTGAAAGAATCCATACCCTGCATAACTTATAGTATTTCAGCTTTTAAATAAGCCGTTAACAGCAGTGTTAGTCAGGGTCTCTTTGATGATGATGCTCATCAGTATCAGCATCAGCAGAACTGCAGAATTCAGTCTCTGGCAGACTGTTCCTCGGCTGTGTCTGGGACTTAGCCTGTTCCGTTTCATTTGTCTTCCAGCTTCCAGTGTATTGGTCAAGTAGGCCCACCTCTTCAGAAACCTTTACCTTACCTTCCCACTAGTGTTCTGTGCCAGAGGCCCACTGTCCTCAGAGGAAACCACAGATTCCACCCCCCCTGTGCCACTCACTAATCCACTTCTTTTCAGAAGCACTCGCACTGGCTGCCTTTTCCCAAAGACACACCTGACCTGAGGGTGTGTTCCTGGGGTGAGCTTCACCAGCTTCAGCTCCGTTGAGTTTAATTGAAGATAAATTCTCTCAAGAGGAGGAATTGAAGGGTCACTGTCCCCCTGTTTGTTTGTTCAGTTCTGAAATAAGCAAAGTTGCCTGATTGATGTTTAACATGTTTAGAGACTGGGGACCCAGCCTTCAGTCTAGAGACAGATCACTTTACTGGGGACAGGAAACATGACCGTCAGGCTTGAATGGAAATCACTCCAAAGTCCAAACTTTATGGGAGTGGACGAGCTACAGGGCCCCTGAAACACCTTAACTGACAAAAACATCAGCTCGTCCAGTCCTAATGCCTGATAAGAGATGGTCAGCACAATAAAATGTTACTATATCTCTTATCTAACAGTATTAACATAGACAGATGAGGTCATTTGAGTTGGTGGACATGTTGAATGGCATGTTGGAGTCCCTATGTAAAGAAGGTAAGCACATCTGTGCCCCCCCCATCACCCCCCAGCCCTCCACACACACACAGATAAGAACTCCTGATAGACATAATATGATGAGACGCTAAAGCTGGCACGTGTGCAGAGCCATGCACTTGCTCTGCTGGAAAACGAGCCTTTAACTGCCACTGAGGAGGAAATCTGCTCTTCTTTTCCCACAAAGCTTCACACTCCACATTCTCCACATACTAGGCAGCATTGAACTGATTCTAAGGTTTGTCTGACTCAGCCAGTTTCCTCAATTCCAACACGTTCATATCAGTGATTTCAAATCTTTAAACATGCACCATATTTGATCAAATAATATTCTATCTATACATGCCATGAAGCAATGCAAAAAATCTTTTCATTCCAAACGCAGCAGGAGAATAGGCAGATCTCTTCAGAGGTGGGAAAAGAGGCTCCTCTGATCCTCTTACACAGCTTCTTATCTCCAGAATCTATCAAATGGATTCCTCTGCCCTGCATTCCAGCAGCACATCACCTGGTGACCTCTGGGCTGGTCAGCTACACTGCTAAGCAGTGGGCAGTGATAGAAGAAAAGGGGACAGATGGGGCAGCTCACAGTGCCCTGCCACCTCCCCATGAGCTGTCATCTGTCTTTAAACTGCAGTTATTTGAATTTGATGCTAAGGTGAATTGCAACTGGACTTTTCCTTGACCTAAGAGGGCCATGCTGTGTGAAATATGCACATCATAACTCAGTTGAACTGTGTTAAAACTGGAGGTCACAAAATTATTACCCAGTTAGTTTGGTTAGTTTAAAAAAACACTCCAGATCCTCATTCTCATGGAGACCTGCCCCCCTCGTGCTGAGGGGACTTCTGTCCTCACAAAGCTCACAGTCCGCAGACCCTCACCAGGGATGAGACGGACATGTGGAAACGCGCCTTTGGAAACGCACATGCCGGACAGAGAGTGGACAGATGAGGAGCTCACACACGGGTGGGACATTTGTGTCGGTGGGAATTCCCAGCGTTGTGGTTGAAAAGGTGGAATAACGTGTGCGCGCACACATTGGGACGCACGGATCTCCCGGTGGGAGCGGAGACCGACCTGGAGCCATCCCATGGCGCCAGGGTTCGATTTAACCCAAAGGAATGTTCTTCAAGTCAGCACAGTCCCGGTCCCGGTCCCGGTCCCGGCCCCCCGCCCCCGGCCCCCCCTCCCCAGCAGCGCGCACCATGCAAAGTGGAGCAGGGAGTTGGAAAAGCCTCAGACCGGCGCACCAAAATGGCAGACTCACCTCAGAGAAGCGGACGCGCAGCGGTTTGGTAGTCCGGATCCCCTCAGTCCGGATCCCCACAGTCCGGATCCCCTCAGTCCAGATCCCCTTAGTCCGGATCCCCACAGTCCAGATCCCCACAGTCCGGATCCCCACAGTCCGGATCCCCACAGTCCGGATCCCCTCAGTCCAGATCCCCTCAGTCCGGATCCCCACAGTCCGGAGCCGCACAGTCCAGATTCCCACAGTCCAGATCCCCACAGTCCGGATCCCCTCAGTCCAGATCCCCACAGTCCGGATCTCCACAGTCCAGAGCCGCGCAGTCCAGATCCCCACTCCCACAGTCCTGAACTCCACTCCCACAGCCCCTAACTCCACTCCCACAGCCCCTAACTCCACTCCCACAGTCCGGAGCTCCGCCGGGGCTCGGGATCTGGCTGAATCGCGGTGCTCGGGGGGGGGGGGGGTGGCCGCCTCCCCTCTCATTTCCATGTCAACAGCAGTCAGAGCTGCATTCCACCGGGGAGGCGGTTCTCATGTGGGCTGCAGCGGGCTGGGAAAGAAAGCAGAGAAAGACGCAGAGAAGGAGCAGCGAGCTGAGCTGAAGCCCACCCAGACCCCCACAGCCGCTGCTGAGCTGGATCCGTGTGGTCAGAACCACTCACACAGGACATGGAGGTCCTGAGAGGACTTCTGGTTCTTCCCTGATGGTTCCCTGGCATCACTGCCAACCTTGAACCAGAAGGAAAGGACCATAGGACTCTCGCTCCATCAGACTTTGGTGTCGGTTTTAGATGCCACATTGTACAGTTTCCTCTGTATGAGGATGAAAATGGCTAGTTCTCATCAACGGCTTCATTTAAAGACAAGTTCATGATGAGACCCCCGGGACTTGGGGTGGCTGTTTCCTGGTGGTTCCCTGATGGTTTCCTGGTGGTTCCCTGATGGTACCCTGGTGGTTCCCTGATGGTACCCTGGTGGTACCCTGATGGTTTCCTGGTGGTTCCCTGATGGTTTCCTGGTGGTTCCCTGATGGTACCCTGATGGTTTCCTGGTGGTTCCCTGATGGTACCCTGATGGTTCCCTGGTGGTTCCCTGATGGTTCCCTGGTGGTTCCCTGATGGTTTCCTGGTGGTTCCCTGATGGTTTCCTGGTGGTTCCCTGATGGTTCCCTGATGGTTCCCTGGCATCACTGCCAACTTTGAACCAGAAGGAAAGGACCATACGGACTCTCGCTCCATCAGACTTTGGTGTCGGTTTTAGATGCCACATTGTACAGTTTCCTCTGTATGAGGATGAAAATGGCTGGTTCTCATCAACGGCTTCATTTAAAGACAAGTTCATGATGAGACCCCCGGGACTTGGGGCGGCTGTGATCCGATCCCCTCACGTTCACTGTCAGCTGCCTGAGGCAAGAAACTTTGTATGGATGTTGAAATAAACCTCGTGTCTGACAAAGAGAAACAGGAGCTGGTCCAAAATAGTTTACCTATAGCACAAGGAATGTCTCTGACACATAGCAGGTCCCAAACCATGCAGGTCTGTGAGGAGTCTGTGCAGTCTGTTGTCAGCTCCATTTGGATTATTTCCTGTAAATGATAATGTGGAGATTCAGTGATACTCGTGTATCTAAGGGCCTCCTCTGTTCCTATGTCCTAGGAAAAAGATCTCATGAGTAATCTAATTTGTTGAAATGCAATTTGAGAATGGGGAGTGCTCTATTATCAAGGAGCAGAGTGTGATTCACTCCCAGTGACTTTGTAGAAAGGAACACTGAAACCTGATCAGAGTAATCTTTCCACCAGGAGGGCAAGTATGAAGCCCCGAGTGATTTGGAAGTTGATGTCAGCTCCTTCAGATCGGTCCCAGCAGCAGTGGCTGGGCTAAATGTGCCTCTCTTGCCCTCCTCCTTTATTCAATCTTTGACTTTCCCAACTAAATTCCTTTCAGTAGCAGAGCTTCTCTCACTGGTGACTTGTCCAGGGGCACCACGTTTAAAACGTGATCAGTCACACCAACACTGCAGTTCCATGAGTTTCTAGATTCTCCGTATGGGGCTCAGTGTGGATTTTGTTGGCTGTAAGGTGCAGCGGGAAAGGTGCCAGGTCTTGTGCTGGAAGTCAGGCTTAATATGTATGTCTGATTTTGATTGCATTTGGATGAGTAGTAGCATATCTTCTTGCATTCATGCTGCATTCTTCACAATCCAGCCCATTAAAGGTAAGAATAGTGGGAGACGCTCTACTCTTTACCCTCTTCCACTGCAGGCCGCTATAAGCTTTATCGGTCCTTAGTACTAAAACTGGCCAGATCATTAGACAGCACAAATGTTGGCCATGCTAGCTGCCAACTGCTCCATGTACTTCACAGGATGTTATTAATGCATTGTACTGTGCAGGAATATTTGTGAATGATGTTCAAACACTTACTAAGGCGTGCCAGAGAAATATCACTGTCACACCATGTATGCTGATACACTGTACTACTGCCCACTGTGCTTCTTTTTGTTGTTGTTCCATCAATCATTGCAGAGCACTCAGCTTCATTTGATTTGTTTTCTTTCTATCCCCATCCTCCCATTCCCATATTCCGGTATCATATCAGCATCCTCCCCCTGAAGGAATCACCTTTTTTCTTTCTTGTCTTTTTTAAGGACACTCACTGTGTGTGTGGTGTTTTAGGAGAACACACTTCATCCAGTGCCTTAGAAGACTTATTTGTCTCATTACATCTTTATACATACTTACTGTGTGGAGCTTGAGCAGAGGCATCTGGATACTGTAACAGGAGTGTGAAACATCAAAGTGTGTCTTCTTTGTCTGCCCCTTCAATTGTATAGTGTCACTAATAACACTCTAAGGGGAAGTTAATTCTACAAGGATCCACATTTGACTTAAAAATAATAAATGCACCCGCAACCCTGTTGGGAAGAAGCGCTTTAGAAAAGGATGGATGGATGGATAGAACAATGAAGGTAAGCTCCCCAGCAGAACCAGTAGATGTCAGCAGAATGCTGTCACAAGTCCTCTTAACCCATCAAGTCAGCAGTAGTGTGGTGGCTTTCATTTCAGTAGTGCCTTTCATTTCTTGAGCATCTTGAGAAAATGTCATTTTATTCCACATCAGATCATTTTAAAGTCAAAAGCTCATTAGCATTTGAGACTGACTATGTTGACAGATTTGGACCTCATGGGGTATCTCAGAATGGAGAGGCAAATAAATCTCCCCTTCCCTCTGTAAGGTGGCTCTTCAGCTCTACACTATTAAAGATATCAAAGTACGTTATGTTGACTAATGGTCAGGACTGTAACCTTTACGGTACTTATTTATGGGCTCTCCATGAAAGCTCAACTCCTGTAGACCTTAGGCTTTTATTTTGGTTGGTGCTCTGGGAGCTTTAGGCCGATTTGGCTGCAACACTTTACAGCATTATTCACTAATGCTAATAGGGACATGTCACTCCCCAGCCATATTCCAACTCTACTGAGGGCATTCCCAGGATGCAGAAGCTCCAGATCTGCCCCACAGTCTTGTCCTGGATGGACACATTTGACAGGCTGTCAAAGGGAGGTCAAAGATGCTAAAAAAAACACCTCAACTGATACCTTTCAGTTCAATTCAACTTATTTCTGTTGGACAAATCAGAACAAAAGTGTCTAAAGCTACCTCAAAGAAACGATCCAGTCGGTCAAGCCACCGAGAGGCTCATTTATTCTATTGGATTCATGACCCATCCCAATAGAATGCTTTGCATTCCGATTTGGGCCGATTCATACTTTGCAGCATGGAATGGGATGTTTCTGGTATTTTATTTGGCGCTTCAAGTGGAAATATGTCCTCAGACAGATATTGTTTGAGGTTATGAAGCTATTGTTTTTGAGTGATGCAAATGCTGAGCTTCACACCTTTGAGACATTTCATCAAGTTCTTTCCTCATCAATACAGCATCCAGCTATGAGCTCTTTGGAGAGGATGGAGCTGCTCAGTCAGACTTTAGATGAGAGCAGCAGAATTTTAGGTTCTGTTCTGGATCTAACAGGGAAACAGAAACTAGAGGAATCTGATCTCAGCAGGTGCTCAGCAGAAGTTTGACTGCTATACTTTGGATATAGTGAAGTCTTCTCAAAGATTTGAGTAGGAACATCTATCTTTCCATCTTCTGTACCACTTCTTCCCAACGGGGTCACAGGGGGCTGGAGCCCATCCCAGCGAGAGGCGGGATACCCTGGAAAGGTCAGCAGTCCATCACAGAGGGTCAGAACCACTGGTCTGGTTCTGGGTGGTGAGCTAGCCCCTGTTGGTTGCAGTGTGTCCCTGACTTCTGAGTCATGTCCAGTCCCCCTTGACCGGACCTTGGTACCTGCAGATGTGTCCAGGGCCGCGGACTCGTTGGGGAGGGATGTGGTCACTGTGGCTGGTGTTCCTAATCCTGCGGGGGCAGCTGTGGAGCTTACACAAGGCTTGCACATGGAGGACTTATATCTAAGTGACTTAAAGGATGTGGGTTTAAACCATTCTCCTCTTCCCGGGGCAGAGAGGCCAGAGTCTTTCCCCAAACTACCCCAGACTAGCAAAAAGGAGTCACATCATCTAAGTAAAACATTTTGCACGATTACTCAGATGAACACATGGCCAAGATTGGTCAAGTATAGGTGGGTTGGTACCATGATACCACCTGCCATGAGCATCACAGCCTAAAGGCCTTCTCAATTACAATTAGACATAAGTCATACAAGTGCCATTTCTATTTCCATCACCATCAACTCGCTCTAGAAATTCGACAAAGTCCAACCTTTGAGGAGGCAATTCCAAATAATGAACTACTTCACACATCCCATCATTTTCTTACCCATTTATACTAAGTAGATTGGGATCAGAACCCTCACATAATATGTGAAATTCCAGATAGTGTGTCTTTTCAGAGATAAATGCTGGCATACAAATTTGGAAGATTGAAAAACAGAACAGCAGAGGGACCTAAGAATTGCAGTGAAGAGCAGGATGTGACTCTTTGCATTTGTTGGGCTACTTGTACCCCACTGCATCAACCAAAAGCCAGCAGGCCTGAATCTCATTATTATTACTGACAAAAATATGACCGTAGCACTGAATATCTTTTTCAAATGACCCAAATCCTTTCTCTTATCTTTCCAGTAACCAAATCCTGTACTAAGCTTTATATTAGTAATCATCTGGAGGAAGTACCATGTTTGTGTATATGATCGATCAGCTGTCACACCAACATCGCTCTGACTTTGGTTTTCAGAAAATACCATAATGCTTTCATAGTTAGTTTGGGGAAAACTTTTAAGTTTTCATTACTGAGGATGAAAATCTACATGCTATGCATGCTACTCTGTTGTCACACTCCTCCACGCTGTGTTCTGGGGCCCGGAAAGTCAAACTGTTTCCTCTATCCTCAGTATTATTCATTAATGCAGCTGAAACTTCAAGGCAAAAGACTGACTCATGCTTCTCTATGACTGGCTTTTGTGTATCGCTGGTGGCAGAGCCCAAAGAACTAATTATCCTTAAAAGGACATTCTGCTGTGTCTGGGAAGCCCAGTTTGAAATGATGAAAAAGGAAACAAAAATGAATAGTTTTAGAAGTCTGTTTACATGCAAAACTATCACGCCCCAGGTAATTAGAGAGATCTGCACAAATGGGAAGGGCATCCAGTTTGAGCCATGAATGACCCTGATAGTAGACATTTGGGTTTCTTTATTCCTATTTATATTAGGTCCATATGATATTAAAAACTATAAGCACGTTTATATTATGTAATGGTTCAGAAAAAGTATATTTTGACAATCGAGATATATAAACACTACTGAAAAATGACTCTCATCTCAGCTGAATGGCTTTTTAGACCAACAATTATATAAACATTCGCTCTTTCTGATTTTATTTCCCCTTCAACTGGTGACCAAATAAATATATGAAATAAATGTAATGTGATATCATATGATATCATCCTTTTTCTGTGGTTGTGAGAGGAGCTAGATTAACTAACAGTGCAGTTAGTAAGTGTCTAACCTTCTTTTGAGTGGATGACTTAGGAGTCCAGCGAGGTTAACATGTGAACTTTAGTAAATGACATGAAGTAACACAAAGCTGTATTCTGTTTTGTGGCGCAATTTGTGTATGCACCACACTCCATGCAGAGATGTGAGGTCAATGAGCTCATCTCCATCCAGTCTGTTATCAGATACAGCCCATTGTTCCAGTATTTGGTGACAAAGAGACGCAACAATGCAAAAGGTGAGCTGGAATACTCTCCCCTGATCACTGATGAGGATGACGAGGGCCAAGTCACTTCTCTAGGATCAGGGGTGTCTTAAGAAACTGCTGCGTGAAAGTGAACTCTTCTGTCAGGTTTCTGGGGCGGATCATGGAGGGAATAGGAGTGATGGCTGATGTGGACATGGTTACAGCAGTCCCCAACATGAGGAAGCCCACAGACGTCGGTGGGGTCAGAAGATTCCTCAGCTGGGAAAACACTTTCCTCCCCTGGCTCTGAAGACAAAACCTCTGACTCAACTGATGGGCCTGAAAACCATGTGGACATGTGGAAAAGCACCAACGTGCCTGTAGCATGAAGAGGGAGCTGAGCATACCACCAGGGCTAACAATTCACAAGCACAGTCCACAGTCTGAGCCGATGCTTCCTCATACGGATGGTGTATTTTCACATAGAAACAGAGGTCCTGTCTCCCAGCAACAGAGCAAAGGCTGCAACAGGTCCAGATGAGGAACTAAAACAGGCCAAATCGTACCTGTACAGGGCAGCCAGAACTAGGACTATACTAGGACCATGTTGTTCAAGCTGCCGCGGATCTAACTGAAAGATGGCTGGTTCTGAGAGGCTTGCTTCTTGTGATCCCAGGGTTACTGCAGAAAGACTTGGAGAAGTTTCCCACAGGTTGTCCAGGCATAACAAAGGAGTTGTAATTTTTCCTGTTTCCACGCTTATTTTTAGTTGTACTTTTTCCTGTGTTTGGTGATTTTTAGTTGTACTGTTTATTGTTTCCACAGTGATTTTTAGTTGTACTATTTATTGTTTCCACAGTGATTTTTAGTTGTACTATTTATTGTTTCCACAGTGATTTTTAGATGTCATTTAGTTGTCCCATATTGAAACACCAAGAAGAAATCTGCAGCCAAGTGCTTGTGAGAAGCCAATGGACTCACAGAGCCTGGGTTTGTGAGAAACATAACAGAAGGTAGTAACAGGAGTTCCTCCAACACCACCGAAATCTTCCAAGGTACCTTAGAGACTTTAAAAGAGGTAGAACGTACTCCCAAGTGTCTGAGGGATCCACCCAGGACTGAATAATCCCTTCACTCAACTGAAGGTTGAGTTGAAGATTACTAGTTGAAATAAGTGTGATAGAGAGCCAGTATGTGGAGATGGAAATGTCAATGTTGTTCGAATATAACACTGTGAGAACAATAGTTAGACAAAAGGAGATTAGATGTGCAGAAATGTGAGCTTTAGTAATGTTATTGACTTAGAAGGGGATGTAGTGTCAGTGTTTGAGCCAGTGGAGATGCACAATACTGCCATGCAGAGGGGAAAAGCTTCAAATAAAAACTCTGCTAAAAGATTTACTTTACTGTAAAAAAGATGGCTTTTGCAGATTGGGTTTTTCATGCGTTTTCATTTTTTAATCTGAGTTTTTGTAATGCAAGGAACACAAAATGTAAACAAAAGAGAATTCATGATCCTCCTTTAATTCATAGTTGTGTTTTTCAGATAACCACAACAACATCAATCATTTCCATAAGCATAAAAAAGTTGCATTCCCACAGATAGAAAGAATAACACTGTTCTTGGTGTGGTCTGAACGATAAATGCACAAAATAACCCCTGTACAGTGGTGTTTTGTCCATGATCCTTTTTGCTGCCCGTCCGTGAGTTATCACCTCATTTCTCCATTTCAAAATAAATGGAGAAATGTGTAAATAAATCCTGCTAATAACCTGATTTTGCAGGCGAGAGAACAATTGGGAGATCATAAATGATGGAAAATGGCAGCATAGATTCTGTTTATAGAGCTGTACAGCTCACTTACTGACGGCTAACGGTGGGATGCTCACATGCAGCAAAAAGCATCACACTTAACCGGCTGATCACCAAGAACTGCATGGAGAAAATGAAACTCATGGAAGACATTTTGACACACCATGAGTTGATAAACACAAGAGGAAGTGATTTCATTATGCCTATGCTTCAGTTCTATTCAGTAACCCAAGAAACCATAACAACAAGCTTGTGCAAGTAGAATATAACAATAATATTACAAATAATACATTTCCTCCCTCCTCCGTAACAAACTGAAATGTTTGCTATGACGAGAGACGCAGTCAAGATTCCAGACATTAAGCTTTAAACATACCACCTCACTGTGACTGTCCCACTTTGCCTCATACCTGAGATAAATGGCTCCAGGCTTCTATTCAGGTGTGAATGGAGATTCACTTATCCAGTACTACTTCAATATTTAACGCACAAAAACACACAACATGATGCAAAAACAGGTGGTTAGCAACAAACCATGACATCTGATGTCAATCACTTCGGTAAATGGTGGAACTCCAGAAGTGATGTGGCTGTTAACACAGGGTGTGATGACCAGCTCACTTCCTTTTATAGTCAGTCTGTTTCTGTAGAGCTGACAGCTGCATGGGAGAGTGTCGAGCAAAGAGAGGGTGTTGAAGTATGACTGATGCATGGTTGACAGATTGGGGGTATTTTCCATACTTTGACAAGAGCCTCTCCTACTTCCAATCCAGTCCAAATGTGATCATGAACTCCAGCGCAGTATAACGAATGGAGACCAATGTTCTAAAATCAAATAAATAAGGCAAAAATGCACACTCAGCAGTACACACACCAGTAGATCAGGTTGAACAAGATGTAGGCGCCTGGAAATATCATGCGAGAGTAAGTGTCAATCGTGTGGGTATTTTGGATAATCCGGAAGCCCCGAATGCCCTTCTTCTTGGTCCCCGTGGACTCGTTGTCCAGAGCAAGATGTACCACCATCCTCTCCTGTTTGTCTGAGGAATCATCCGCCGCCATGGAGCCTCTGGTGTAGCCCGCCAAGCTGTTCACGTCCGCCTCACTGTACGTTCCATCCATCATCATGGTCTTGGTGTGGGGCATGTCACAGGTGCAGGAGAGGGTTTGTGACTGGGTGAGAGACAGGAAAGAAATCAATACAGAGCTCCAAAGCTGCCCCCATCTTTTGTATTTAGTAGGGGTTCCTGATAATGAGCATACCTGTTGCCTCATTCTTTCCCTGAGCTTGCGATCTTTCCCGTCTCTGACGGTTGTCAGGTAGTTGACAGCTGCATATTCCAGCACGGAGAGGAAGACGAAGACAAAACTGACCCAGAGGTAAATGTCCACAGCTTTGATGTATGAGACCCTGGGCATGGAGGCGTTTACTCCAGTGATGATGGTGGACATTGTGAGCACTGTGGTTATTCCTGGAGCAAAAGGAATACACAGTAGAGTCCCTTACTATCACAGCAGTCATGGGCTTTATAGAAAATATGACAGAATGTCTCATTCTCATACAGAAACCTATTCTTTTCCTTTTTTAAAGTCTCAGGATTGCACTCAGATGTGCAGATATTTTTAGGCACATCAAGCAAGTTCATATGTACACACAAGAGCTTTGCAAAGGCATGGCCAGCAAATGAAGTCACTTAGAGAGTGAAAACAATCTAAATGCAGAACTGAGCAGTGGAATTGGTAAAACAGTAGTTTCCAGTTTAACTTTATATGTGTCTGGAGTCCAGAGGGGTACATTGAAGCCCAACAACTGACCCTTGAGGGACTCCACAGGTCAGTGGAATAAGCTCAGATTTATTCCAGCCAATGGAAACAAGCTCCTGCCTTCAAGAAATGATCTGAGCGACTGAGAACTGACCCCCCCACCCATTTAAGACTCAGTGCTGTCTCTGTGCTACATAAGATCCCAGTTGGATAGCAGTTATCCCACACAAACCTGCATTATGTGAAAATGCATCACATCCTTTCTAAGAATCTGTACTAATGTTATGCACAGGGAGCTTTTCAACGGCACATTTTATATGATAAATGTTCCACACTTACTTAGCAAGGCTCTGTCAGGCACTTTCCAAAAAGTCTGTCTTCAACTTATCACACACACATCATGCTGTCCTAATGCTTTGTGTGCAGTGTGTGTCTCTACCATGCACACACTCACACTTCTGAAGCACTAGATATGCTCATGCTGTCTTCATAAAAAATGGCTGAAGAAAATGTAGAGCAGTCAGTGACTCTTTAAGAGGACTTTGCAGAGTATTCTATTTGTGTACAAAGTACTATGGACTGATTATATGTTATGCAAGCATCACGCTGCTGATCCTACAGAGTTTTATTAAAAAGTGACAGACTCTGAATTCATTCGGATCATTTGTGGTAGCCATGAGAAGATTGTAAATTGTGACAAAGAGGGAGGGTGCAGGGTTACTTCATCTTTATCAAGTGCTCAGCTAACCACATCACATGCCTGAAAAGAGCAATCCACTGCATTCTCCTCTGCTTCTCTGCATTGTGAAACAACAAGTTAAGGAGAGAAACCCAGACTTCAGATCAGCAAAAGCCAATGTCTAAAAGAATACCTTACCTTCCCTTTGACAGGTTGGTTCCTCTGGCGGTCTTTTGTCCACTGATGCACTAAAGCATTGAACATCTAATCTGAGCAGAATTGTCTTACCTAATGAGACTCTGGCGGGGACAGCCCGGCGGTCGATCCAGAAGGATACCCAGGACAGCATGACCATCAGAGTGGCGGGGAAGTAGGTCTGCAGCAGGAAGAAGAAGATGTGCCGCCGCAGAGTGAAGTTGATGTACAGACGGTTGTACCAGCCTGGAGACACAGGAAGAGATTGGCCGGTTGTCACAAGTTAGTTTCAAGACAAAGGACTAATGCGTTGAGAAACCAGGAATAATACAGGATGAGACAAACAATTGGTAGATGGTGGAATGTAGAGACCAGGCTCTTATCCAGGATCAGTAGATAAAGGAATCTGACACAGCAGACTACAGCTAACAGAAGGTGAATATTAGTGCTACTGAGCTTGTCGTGTGGTATGATCCATGTTATGAGAAGTGTTGAGCTTCATTCAAAATACAGACTAAATGAAATTCCTGGGGGATTCTTTTCTGAGTGGTAGTTTATAAACCAGTCATCTGTCTTTGGTATATTAATGACCTCTTGGAGGAGCGCTAAGACCCTGAGCCTTACAGTTAGATGTCATCCAGCTAAAGATACTCATTTTTTAACAATATTGGATTTGTTGGGCTTCTGTAATTAACTTCAGAGTAGGTCTGACCTGCTCTGTTTGGAAAGCTGTGAGATAACTGTTGTTGTGATGTGGCGCTATAGAAATAAAATTGAATTGAATTGAATTGAACATTGTCTTCTCTGTTGTGATAAAGATTTTTTCCTATGAGGATAACCAGAGTGGATAAAAAGAAGGTCTCCTTTGGACAAGCATTTTTGGAGTGAACATCTTAGATGGACCGTTCAAGTGACAGATAGTCAATTTAAGTGACTTTTAGAATCTAACTCTCACAAAAGTAATACCAGGTGAGAGTTTTCTTCTTCTTTTTCACAGCAAATGTCAGTAAATAGGAAAACAGGTGTGTATCATAAAGGGCCCCAAAGTCCCCTTTATTGTCAAAATGATTTCCCTTTGTTGTTATTTTTATTTGTTACTATGTAAGAGTTATTCTCAGTGGGACTAGCCAATATAGCATAATGCCAATTCCCATAGCTGCAAAAAGTGTGTTGACCAAGACTACGTTAGTCCTAAAAAATGTTCAGCTTCAAACGGTGTGAGACTGTGTTAAAACAAAACATTATAAATCATCTGCAATCTGCAACAAAGCTGCAACTCACTGCGTTCCAGCCCTGATGGATGGATCTCAGGGGTTAGTTACGTTCAACAAAATCTTTATTTCGAGAGGGCCAAATCGCAACAACTATCATCTCCAGGCTCTTTAAAGATACAATCCAATTCAAGCCTGTAAGAATCCGGCGATTTGTAATATAGTCATATTCCGATCACTTTCAGTTCAATACCTTCCCAATTAGAACAGTTCATACAGAACCAGTAAACCCTAAAATGCCATATGTATCATATCTGATTAATAAAGTTTCTGAAATCTTTTGCATCTGAGACCTTTTGCATCTTTTAATGTTAAAAACGTTGCTCAACACCCTGTTGTACCTTTTGTAGATAGACCTGTTAACAGCAGGCAGAAGAATACACCACAATAATTTAGACTTATTGCATGCTAATAAATGATGAATATTCCAAAGTAATTCTGTTTTTTTTAAATATTTTGTAAAAGGGCCAAATAAAGATTTCAAACAAACAAAAAATCTCTCTATCTTCTACTGGATGAGGCTTTAAAGGTTTAATAGAAGAAGACTGTATCCCCCACAAGCTGGGCCCAGACAAGCAGGAGAGAATGGGGGGATTGGCAGACCCGCTGATGTTCATTTAATGCTGCTAGCCCTGGGTTTTAGAATCATGTCAGCACTGGAAAACACGAGCACACTTTGTTTTGCTTATCGACCTGTGCTGCTGTAGAACGCCAGTCTTGAGGTGGTGTGAAACTTCTGAATGAGGAACTGAGACAGAGAAATTCTGTCATCTGTGCTGAGGGACTCATCTCCACTTTTCCAATACAGCATCAGGTCCTCGTCAGTGTAAGCATCTGAGGGACAGAAAGCCCAGTGAGTCCACAGACTGGTCTGAGACAGTTTAGCTCTTGAATCAAAGTTGTCAGTTTTCAACCAGTGGCAAATGGAAGCAAAGGAACTAAATTAACTAAAAAGCTCAGCTAGAAAAAAGAGCATGTTGTTGTATTTCATGAAAGGACATAGGGACATTTAACATACATGCACCTCCCTCGTACAAATAACTGAATCTTTAAAAGGATGCCTTTCAATCAGTGAAAAACTCTTACGGTTTAGAGTCATTATTGTCACACGCGCACAATCGTACAGCATACACAGCAGAAAGGGGACACATATCAGAGAAACAATAAATACCCAAATAGAAAAAGGCATTGAGAGACAGCAGGCAGAGTATGGCTCTTTTAAAGGGACGGTAGCCTCAGAGCAGGAGGCACTGATCAGAGTCGGCTTTTTCTTCTCATACATGAGCGGGGTCCCTCCAGGTACCCTGGCCTGTTTGGTTTTTAGTATTGGATTTAAATCAGCCCCAGGAGAGAGTGGAGGTTTGGAGTTGATGCTTGTTTCTTCTGTGGTGTGAGAAGGTGTGCCCCTCTGAGACCCTGACTGGATTACAGTCATGGACGGGTGGACATCCATAAACATTAGCCATAGCTTAGGTCCCTATGTCCTTTAAAGCAGTGTTTTTCAACCCCTGGTCCTCGGTACACTAGTGTGCCGTTAGTGATGGTCAGGTGTAGAAATTCATCCTATTTCACCTCATTGGTCTAAAAAGATTTTTTGATAAGGAATTAATTTTCTGCAAATAATATGCCATTTTTGAGTGTCTGTGCTGTTCTAGTGACTGGTGGCCTAATCATGTAATAATTCCTTATGACTAGATTTTGTATTTAATTTTGTATATTGAAGTAGACATGTTAAGTGCAATTTGAAAGAAGAAATATAAAATATGATAAAAATACATTTTTGTGTTTGTTTGATTCCTATTCAAGACACTTAAGATAAGAATAAAATAAGAATAACTATAGTGTTACTATAGGCGGCTACAGATTTGTTTAACATTTTTGGTTGGTGGTGTGCCTCGAGATTTTTTCATTGAAAAACTGTACCTTGGCTCAAAAAAGGTTGAAAAACACTGCTTTAAAGACATCAATCTTTGCAAAAGTGGAGAGAGTTTCAGTTGTGTGGCAGGAGTGAAACTCCAGATCCTCTCCCTGCTGATGGTGTGTGAATGTGGCTAAAGAGGGTGTATGCATGCTGAATGAGTGTGTGAGGGCATGGGTGAATGTGTTGGCTCACAAAGAGGCACTTTAAGTGGTGACCTGGACTAGAAAAAGCGCTATTTAAATCCAATCCATTTACCTTTTACTTCACATTTAATGTTAGAGACTCTCTGAAACAAGAGGAAGGTTGACTTTAAAGATGCTGGTAAGCAGATCATTTATTCATTTTATCAATGTGAAGGGAATTTTTGGAGTAAACGTCACAGCAGGTTCAAGCAAAAAGCTTCATCTATCCAATTTATAACTATAGAAACAGAACAATGTCAGGCAGAAGGAACACTTACAGCTCTCCAACTCCAGGGTGCATGTTTGTGAGTCCAGCGGGAAACGACTGAAATCCATGTTGCATGCAGCTGTGACTGTAACCCTGTGAAGAAGAGCAGAGTCATCATCAGCAGCTCTTCTGGGAGCAACCTAGCATCAATGTGTGTGTTCTCACCTCAGGCTGTACAGAACATGACCATCGGGGAAGACTCTCAACATTATGTTGTCAGTTGTGGTATCATGGATAAAGGACCTCTTGGAATGGACAAAGAACACATCAGGCACCCATATTTTTTTCACCAGGCGACCATCAAAGGTCATGCTCTTGTTGGTAGCACTAGGGAAGGCCAACCTCTCATCTTTCCAGTAGTGCCTCAAATACAGAGTCATGGTGAAGTCCTGAGGGAACAGGGGGAGGGTGGACAGAAACAGCCTCTGGATTAAGTGTCACTATGGGACACTACTTGCTTGCCTCCTCTGGTTTATTGAATTCCTCTAGGATTACAGCCATGTGGCACGTGGCAGCTGGATTATTTGGATTGTTTACGAATAAATGTAGACAGTCAACAGAAGTGTCTGACACGTAATTCCGAGCTGCTAAACGCCCCGTCCCTTTGCCTCCGCTCTCTTCCGGCTCTCCCTGCAGGGGATGTCCTCCTCCAGCACTGTTCTAGCCCTGTTCCAGCCCTATTCCAGTCCTGCTCCAGTCCTGCTCCAGTCCTGCTCCAGTCCTGTTCCAGTCCTGCTCCAGCCCTGCTCCAGCCCTCCTACAGTCCTCCTCCAGTCCTGCTCCAGTCCTCCTCCAGCCCTATTCCAGCCCTATTCCAGTCCTGCTCCTCCTCCAGCCCTCCTCCAGTCCTGCTCCAGCCCTAATGTCCTATTCCAGTCCTGCTCCTGCTCCAGTCCTGCTCCAGCCCTAATGTCCTGTTCCTGCTCCAGTCCTATTCCAGCCCTGCTCCTGCTCCAGTCCTATTCCAGTCCTCCTCCAGTCCTCCTCCAGTTCTGCTCCAGTCCTGCTCCAGTCCTTCTCCAGTCCTGCTATAGTCCTCCTC
>CAJRST010018890.1:996674-1010853 GCA_907169785.1 Menidia menidia | reverse complement strand
AGGAGCAGGAGCAGGAGGAGGAGGAGGAGCAGGAGCAGGAGCAGGAGGAGAGGGAGCAGGAGCAGGAGGAGCTGGGGCAGGAGCAGGAGCAGGGGCAGGAGGAGGAGGAGGAGGAGCAGGAGCAGGAGGAGAAAGAGCAGGAGCAGGAGCAGGAGGAGGAGGAGGAGGAGCAGGAGCAGGAGCAGGAGCAGGAGCAGGAGCAGGAGGAGAAAGAGCAGGGGCAGGAGCAGGAGGAGGAAGAGGAGGAAGAGCAGGAGCAGGAGCAGGAGGAGGAGCAGGAGGAGGAGCAGGAGGAGCAGGAGCAGAAGCAGGGGCAGGAACAGGGGCAGGAGCAGGAACAGGAACAAGAGCAAGAGGAGCAGCAGGAGGAGCAGGAGCAGGAGCAGGGGCAGGAGCAGGAGGAGGAGGAGGAGGAGCAGGAGCAGGGGCAGGAGGAGCAGGAGCAGGAGGAGCAGGAGCAGGACACTCACCTGGCCAGTGGTTAAAGACTATTTGCTGACACACTGTTAAATATCCTCACCTGGTGATTTGGGGATGTCCTGCTATAGGACTGGCCAGAAGTCTAGTACAAATGTTGAGGTATTTGCATCCCTGTTTTTTGGGAAATGAGAAATGTTGATGGCGAAGTTCCCTCAGGCTTCAGCTCCAGTCCGGTTCATTCAGCCTCTGCAGACCGTCAGTCCGCTGTTTTCACGTTGGTTTAAAGCTCAAAACACAAACTCCCTTTCTATCGATCATTTGTCCAAAATCCTTCACAGGCTGTTGTGACAGACAGGACACCAGAACACAGAGGAAAACATGAGTCCTTAACTACCGGCTACATTTCATACTTCATCTGTTTTAATCAAACAGGGACACAAGTGGAACCGTATGACAGACAATTATCTGGAGGGGGGGTTGTGGTGTGTGGCTGCTGAACACACCACCAGCAGTAGAGCTTCTCCTCTCAGAAAGGAACACAGCTCTGGGGAATAAAAGTCACATCCTTTAAAAGGCAGCCCGGAGGTGCTGCTTTGAGTGGAGGCCTGGTCTGCAGGAATGGGAGTGCCCACCCACCATACCCCACCCAGCCCCACCCAAAGGGGCCATCACCACAAAGAGATGAAAGCAAAGGCTCTAGTTCGGCTGCAGCTGGTCCCGGACGGGGGGGTCTGGCGTCACAAGTCGTAGTTGAACTTGAACTCATTCACCAGGTAGATCCTGCGAAAGACGAGTGCGGTCAGAGCCAGGGTCAGCAGCACGATGAGCAGGGTGCAGCGCGCCTGGCTCTGGTCTGGAGGCTGCAGGGCCGGGACAAAGGGGACTCTGGGGGGGGCCTCCCGGCCCTCCCTCTGGCCCCGCTGGCTGCGCCGCTGCCGGGGGCTGAGAGGCCGGCTGGGGCGGGGCTGGTCAGAGGGGCGGGGCTGGTCAGAGGGGCGGGGCTGGTCAGAGGGGCGGGGCTGGTCAGAGGGGCGGGGCTGCCCCTCTCCTGCTGCCTGGACAAAAGAGAAAAGGGCCCAGAGGTTACGGTGAGTCATTAAAGCCCCCGCTGCTCCTCCAGGTCCCAGCGGGCCGGTGTTCTGTCAGGATACCCATAGTCAATATGCATGGATACCCATAGTCAATATGCATGGATACCCATAGTCAATATGCATGGATACCCATAGTCAATAAGCATTAGGGGTGGGACGGTTCACAAAACCCACGGTTCGGTTCGCTTCACGGTTTCGTGGTCACGGTTTTGGGTTGGGTTCGGTATGTGTTGATCGTTAGGAAAATCTCTTATGTCTTGTATAGTCAGGTTAAAACTGAAAGAAAAAAGCAGTGTGACATGTGATCCATTACTGTGACAGTCTGAGGTTAAAGTAGGTGAGATTCTGCCAGAGAGGAAACAGAGCTAATTCCAACATGTGCTTCCCTCTAAATGCAAACTGCTCCATACAGCAGACCTAGAAACTGCTGCTGGGTCTGATTTTTATGGGCTACGCTGCTTCTTCTTCTTCTGGTTTCCTACTGGTGGTTGGCTTTGGGCGCAGTAGCGCCCCCTTCTGCTCTGGAGTGTAAACGCTTCCCTCTGAGAAAAAGGAGCAGCAGGAACCGAACCAACACACGCCAACCCAACCGAGACAGAACCCAACGGTTCAGACGGCTTTCAGAAACCCTCCCATCCCTAATACGCATGCGCATGACGTCAGATTTTCGCATGCCCCATGCCCCGTCTGACCAGCATACCCATAGTTTAAGGTAAACACACAAACTTACCAGAAAACAACACCGAAAGTCAAGTACTTTTGTTTACAGATTAACTTAGAAATGCTATTTCTAACAATTTCGTATTTAAAGCATGTGCAGTCCCTGGAAAATTAGAAGATATAAGCAAATAAAAAACGTGGCAAAATTGTACATCAATTTGATCATCAATTGAACTGTTCCTTTAATCCCAACATTGAACAAGACTATCATTACTTTTTTATGTGCTAACTACAACCTTGCTGGTAGTAAGCATCATGCTCACGTTTGATTCACTTCAATTAATCTGTATCCAAGATGACGTAATGTCCAAATCAAAATCAGCGATTGGCTGGGCGGGAGGTGTGTTTTGTATGGAGATGCGTTTTGTAGATGGCTGCAGGTGCAGCTAGACCCTTCTGTAAATACACTTTAAACTACCTCAACGCGCGAGTATCCCTTTAGTTTTGTACGAAAGGTATGGCGATCTGTCGGCTTCTCCAAGTGTTCGCTACTTTTCGCAGTTCGGATCTTGAAGGCATTTCACCCTTTCATGTGAAAGGCTTCTTCAGTTCAGACTGAGGTTTAGAACTCAAAAAGCCCAAAAGACGAGGTGAATCTTCTTCAAGACCCAAGAAGGAGTCAGGCTGCTTTCACCCAGCTCTGGGGATGGTTGAGTCAGATAGAGTGGCCATTGGCCTGTGGGGTGTTTGTCATCAGAAGCTGAGCTGAGCCCGTTTGCCTTTAGATGCCACTGCTGGGAGTTCACTTCTGCCCCCTCTGTGTACATCAATAATTGATGTTCCAGCTCTCAGAAAGTATTCATGTGGATGATGATAACTGAATTCCAATTCAGAGAAACCAAATATCCTTTTCTGTCATTTCTTTCCACAAAATGTCAGCATCATTGTCCTGTTAAATGCATCTGGACTGCTGCCTACAGACCAAAACATTTAAGCTTTGGGAAAGTCAGAAGCTGTTGTCACTTTTTTCTACTCAATATACACAGTCAAGACAAATCCATGATAACGATCAACATTTGGTGTTGAGTGCTGGTTTAAGATTAAGATGATAATCTGTTGGTTCTCAAATACCAATAGGAAGTGCGGACAACAGAAGGAGGAGACTGATATGAAACAAGTTTGTGTTGGCTTTGGACAGGGAGAAATAAAAAGACTCACATCTTCCAGAATAGAGGATATCTGGAGGAAGACACTGAATTACACATTGATTGTGTACGAGCAGTCTCACTCTGCTAGTTAAAGACCAGCCGCACACACTGAGTCCATGTTGGCTCCTGGCTTTTCCAGAGAAATCCTTTCCACTCCTCCAGACTAAGTCTGTGCATTTCCGTCAACAGTATCTGGCAACAAAATGTCAGTGCTCCGAGGCACCAAACCCAGCCAGTAACAGAGCTAAATCTGTGCAAATACAAAGAAGTTGTTCAGGAATGTGAGGGCCTTTCAGCATGGCCTGGTTCCTCCCTCCCCACTCCTCATGGGTGGAGGATAGAGCCACCATACAGTGATGGCTGCTGCTCCTCACTCTGACAGCAGGGTTGTGGGGGTTAGGGCACCTGATTAGGATATTACTGGTTGGCTCTCTCTAAACGATTTTCAAACATGTTGAACTGAGAGCAGTGGCAGAGCCACAGCATGTTGAAGGGATGACACATCTGCCCTGAGAATGCCTCAGGACCCCTCAAAAGAGATGGAGAGTGATGTGTTACGCTCATGGCCTCCATGACTTGACCATGGATCTGAATGGATATTTTTAAAATATGGATAAAGAGGGGGAATGGATCAGAAGCACATCAACTTCCTGCACTTACTCAGTTCTTTCATACACTGCACAATGAACAATAAAGTCCTATAAGTCCTAACTTGGAAAGGTATATATGTAGGGGTCAACATAAAAGTTTATCTCACAAATTTCAATATAGGTGAAATGAATAAATAAACTACTGCAAATGCTAGGTCTGTGCACCAGGAGCCGACCAGCTCTGTCCTGTTCTCTGTGACCTACCTGCTCAGTCTGAGGGCTTTCTGCAGCCTCCTGGTCCACAGGGGGGAATGGATTTTCCGGGGGGAGGGTTGAAGGCTCACCTTCAGGGTCTCTGCTTGCACTGGTTTGACTGGGTAAGCTGGCTTCTTCCTGCATGGACAGAAAGGAAAACACTGGAAAGTATGACTACAAACCTTAAGTGAGGATGTCATGCTGAGCCCCGTATCAAATGCTTTACTTAAAGAGGTGGCAGAAAGGCTAACTCTGTGAGCAGTTAGTGAGCTGTGCAGTATCTATGCAGTATCAGTACATATACTGTACACATCTACCCGTAACGTTAGGCAGCCACAAACAGCTCTGGTCTCTAGAGCCTAAAATGAGATAAATGGGATTTCCAACGAGCCTGAGTTTGAACTTTAAAGCAACATAATTGTTGAAAGAAATTTAAGAGACATGAATGAAATGTGTAAAAATAATAAAAAATTACGCAAAAGGAAATAAAAGAGAAGAGAGGTGGCAAGACAAAAGCAGTAAAGTTTTTGCCATTCAGTGCTAACAGAAGAGTCTCCATACTGATCATAAAAGTTTTAAAAACGTTTCTGCAAAAACTGGTGTCTGCTATATGTGACAAAAAGCTTTAATTGTGTTTAGGGATGACTGAACAGAAATATGATTATGATAACTATTACTGTCTAGAACACCTGCATAGGTCATGAGTTTCATGCAGACCCCCACAATTATCCTAAAATCACTATATGTTATGAAGAAATAGTCTATGTATTTGGTCATCTGTAAGAGCAAGGCTTGCTTGTCCATCAATAGAAACACACGGCGCTCACAAGAGCTTCGTTAGAAACATCTGCAACTTCTCCTGCTGTCTGGTGAAGCTATGTTACTTAATTCTGCGGTGAGCAGCTCCAGGCCTCTTTGGGCTGCTGTCCTGCAGGTTTCAGAGGTTTCCCTGCTTCTACACACAGAGGGAAACCTCTGAGGCCTGACTGAAATGGTTCCTGTTAACTGTGATCATTTTATGTAGTCGTTGCATACATAGAATAATGAGTGGCAATGAAGGTTGAAATCTGTAACTCTAACATGGAAGATTTGTATCATCATTTACATTTTACAGCTTTTTTTAACAATATCTTTCATAGCTGAGAAATAACAAAGCTTTCAGTTAGCATTTAAGTGAACAGAGAATAACAGAAGCTTCTCATGTACCTTGAAATGTATTTGCTGAGCCAGCTCTTTGGCCTTGTGATCCTCGGCACTAGGGTTGCTGTTGGGGGTCAGGGCCATGAGGGCACAGCGCATGGAACAGCCACAGGTTTCACAGCAGAAATCCTGAGATCTGCCAGACAACAGGTTGGACAGAATGTGGTTTTCTTCTCTCAAAAGCAAGTTTGCCCCGATACTTTTAAACCACTCATTTAACTCATTCCTTCATTTAACACTTCTGTTCTATACTTTATAAGGTTACCCATTCACAAAAGGTACTGGTGCTTTAACTCAACATTAAACATATTGGGAATGATGAAGGAATAATCCTATTTCAAATGTATTGTATTTATACAAGTCGCAATAGCAAAGGCAGTATGCTCTGCAGTCATTTGTCTGGATATTAGTCAGTCTTCAAATTAGAAAAGAAAAGAAAAAGAAAGAAGCCAATTGATAGAGAAAAAACGTTTCTATGTTGGATAGTGCACGGGAGCCTGAGGAGATCAGTTAACTGAATTGTGTTTGTGTTTATCTGCAGAGAGCAAAACAGCAAAAAAAGCTGAGACGTTTTAAGACACAGTTCAACTGAAGAGGGCAACATCATCAGCTCCCCCCATCATTACAATAAAAGAAGCACAGAAGCAGGACACGGCGGGAGGAAAAGGAGTTTAAAACCGGTCGACACTGATTCTCACACAGACCACCAGCATAGAAAACGGATAAGTTTGCCACAGTGGTACAGCAGCACAACGGGGCAAGGGTTACAGATCTCTTCTGACCTGGGAACATGGAGGGATGGATGGATTGATAGATAGATAAAAGGTCATCACTAAACAAATTAGATGGGGCCAAATAGCTGCTTCAGCCCTCTAACAAAGCAACAGGAGAACAAAAGCTATTCCAGTAAGGACATACCACAAGTGGCTGATATTTTTAACAACATTTCTTGTCCTGTCACTCCAGTGTGCGCGTGATAATGAAACAACCGGTTGACCGTGACACTCATCTCATTTGCAAATCAAAGAGAGGCTTAGCTGGGTCCTCTGGATCCACAGTGAGGTGTGCAGAGAAACATGCCCACTCATGCACACTCTGGAGAGGGGTGGAACTGTGGTGATTATGACTCTGTCAACTTGCCCTTCAAAGACTGGTTTGGACACATTCAATTTGTGAGAAGAAAATGATTAACAGGAGGCTTATTCCTCAGAGCTCTGCTGTTGATCACACAGACCTAACACTTGGACAGAGCCTGGTTTCAGCGTTATCTTCCCAGCATCACACCAGGTCATATCATCCAAGTGAAACGCAGAGTTCCACAGCACTCCACAAATTCACTTCATTAGAATTCTCAATCCATTGCTCTGCAAATACAACTCACGCTGTGCAGAGAGTGAAGACGGGAAAGACTTTCATCAAGCAGACTTACTTTTTGGCAAGGGCCCTTCTCTCTTCTGGAGTATAATCAAGAGATCCAATGGCACCCTCTCCTTTTGTTGGCATGAATCCGATTATAGCAATTAGGGCAGTCCGGACTGACAGAGACAAAGAGAAAAACATTCAAACATTCAAGAGAAGAGACCAATGATAACTCCAAGTGACCTGGTACAGAGGTGTGATAGTAAAACAAGACTGTACATGTTCAGCATCCACTGCAGATGTTCAAACACATTCCCCCGTTAGCACGCCACAGCTTTTGAAATAGACTCAGGGTCAGTGGTTTACATTATATCTGTACTCCACTGAATCCTTTCATACACAATGTAGAATGCATGTGACCATTGTAGCATAGCATTGGGGAAATCATCAGCTTAAAGGTTATATACATTATAATGCAACACTGACAGTCTACACTTTTATCCTACTGAACATACTCAATAAAATAAACAGGAGCATTCCTAAACCTCTCCTGTTCACAATTACAATTAGAGCAGGTAGAGTCCATCCATTCACCCGTTTTCTGTATGTGCTCAGTCCAGTAGGGTTGTGAGGGGATAGTGCACCAAAAAGAATGATTGGGACACAAGGGATCAGCCATAATATGACTTGAAATAGATGACCATTTGGTAGGGGTAAATAAGAAGGGGGGGTGGCATTTCTGATGTCCATAAGTAGAAAATAGTGATGGTAATTTCCACTTCTGGTTCCACACAAACATCACAAAGCATTGGAAGCGTTTAATTTCTGTCCAAAGTCACACCTGAAGAGCTGAACACAGATAAGTATATACATCTATACACACTAACAATTTTATGTAAATAACAAGAATGTAGGAAGGGAGGCTGGACAAAAATATACTGCCAGATGTGTTTTAAAATTCTCTTTTGCATACATACAAATCCCAAAACAGCTTGAGGGAAACTGTGTGAACTACTCATGTGTACAGAGCTAATAAGATAGGCATACGCAAAATACAAAAATAGAAATTTTCTCTAAAGTTCTGTATGAAAACAGGACTGAATTAGTTAGAAACTCTGTCTAATATGCAGGCATAACATACGAGCTAAAAACAGTAGTCTGCATCACTCTGGAACCGCTACAGCTGGCCTGCCTGTGATGTTCAGAACTCAGTGCAATTATCAAGCGGGGCCTCCTGCGGTCAAACCAAACAGGATCAGACAAAGCTTGTACACAACACTTTAAGATCCCAGCAGGGGAAGCCAAATCTCGGAGGCATGGCTAGCCATGTGACCTGCAGTATGTTCATGAAAAGTAGTTTAAAGCAGCCTTTGTCTTTGATTTAATTCTGTTATTGATTTAAACCTGTTTTGAGTTATGACAGGGAGCCAGTTGGGGAAAAAGGCTTTGAGGAAGATGTACCATCTCCCACTGAGTTCCCTTTGATTAAAGTCCCATGCTGAGAAGTAACATGAAAGCAGGACTAAGAAAAAGTATGCCATGCCAGTTGAGAACTAAACTGAGTTCTTGGTTGAAATACTACTGCTTGAATTCTATAGATGTCAAACAGGGCTGAGGCTGAGCAACGGCAGAGCCTCTGCCCTGCTTTTTTCGTATACATTGCAGATATGCACTGGTCAACATTAAGGCATCCAGTGACACCATGACACCACGGTAAACCTGTTAGCAGCAGGTGAAGCTTAAATACCACAGTCCTCTCTAATTACTAGAATGTAAGGATTTTCGTTGGGAAGAATTAAGGTTGCTCTTAATCAGGACCACCAATAAGTGAATATGAAAGGTTTGCTGTAATTGTGTCTGTGGTGCCACACCACGTTAGTTCATGTTGAACATACATATAGAGTTTGTGAAATTCTGGGTTTTTTCTATGTACCATCATGGCACGTTAATGTTAACCAGGAAGTAAATTACTGACTGGGTAACAAGCACTGCCACAAATTGGGTGGCAGTGTTTTATATTTGTTAATAAACAAGTGGACTCATAATGTCAAAGACGTCAACATTATCCAAAAAAACAACAACTTTGAGGTAAGTCACTTCGGAAGCGTCCTCGGGAAATGGGTGGAGCTCGTTTACATCCAGGAATGTGGAGCGTACTTGTCTTGATGCATTCTTTAAAGTACTTGTTCATGATGAAGTTTCAGATTTACACAGAACGCAGGTACAGAGCAGAACCATACTAAGAAAGGCCACAGACTTAACTTCAGGATGTTACCTTCTCATCATTTATGACAGGGCGTCATTCCCTGATACAAAAATATAGACAGCTAAATTGCACTATGCTAATTCATGGCTGAACATTCTAGCTTTGTGTGCATATAATTCTTACTTGCTGTTGACACATACAGTCTACTTATTTTTGGGGGCTAGGTCACCATTTACAATGAATCCTGTGGCTGTGTAGTTTGATTCCATGTCTGCGTCCGAAAAGGCATCTGGCATATAAACTCCAGCCAAAACCTGCGATGCATGTCAAGAGATGCACGGCAGTTTTTTCTGAAGCTCCGAGACACACCTGAGTGGCCTGAAATGAGGGGTACTGTGTAGAAAAGATCCAGATCCAATATCCATGAAAATGACTCCATTCTGGAGTATTCACGTTCATCATGCATTCAAACTGTAAGCAAACTAGAAGTTAAACACGTCTAAACAAACCTAATTCAGATGTTACTTACTACTCCAAGATGGCTGCCAGGTCTCAGGATGGTGGCCAGAGATGCTCAGACAAATCTTCTTCCCAACTTCAAATCTTCCATTTGGCTGAGAGTGAAATTAACAACAAGCTGAAGGGTTGTGTGGGTGGAGATACATTTAAGTATGTACAGCTACGAGAAACAGAGTTTTATATAGCTCAGAACATATGACGGATGTCCAAGTTTTCAGAGGAAAAAAATACGATTTTTCTGGCAGCTGACCTGAATAGAAAAAAAGAAACATTCAGCCTAATAATATTTCCTCTGTCATTAGAGCAGTGTAATTCTTTTTAACAGCGCTTTAAAATCTGGAGCTCAGGGTTCAATGAAACACTGTCCATTTTCCACAAGTAATACAGTTGATGTTCTCCTGAAAGAGAAAAATGATCAAATTCAATTGAGACATGGCCTTATATATGACTTACTGTGAGGAGGATGATGCTGGGGGGCTTCATGGGGTACTCTGGGGGGAGTACAATCCTGCCATGATAGATTCCACCATCAAAATCTGAATCAGGCGGCCCACGAACAGAAAAGTGCCATTCAAAGAGGTTATCCTGCAGACAGAAGTTCATCACACATGGAGCAGGCACTACATTGCAGGAATATCTGGAAATGATGTGTTGGAAACCCAGAAATAAAAGGACATCTCTCTGAATGATTCACTGGTTGGCTCAACTAGTATGGAGGATTAGATGAGCTAAGATCTTCAGGGAGAGGAAAAATGGCCCTGGATGCAATAGGTCTGGGAAAGCTTTATTTGGATCACCTTGAAATTTACTAACTAAGCTTCTTTTTTTTGCTTTCTCTTTTACAGCAGGCATCAGACATTTTGACATGTTGTGCCTGGTTGGATGCTGTGTTTGCACATCTGTTGTCATGCTAAACCGTGGTAACAGTAAACCAACGAGAGCAGCTAACTGGGTTTTCCAAAGCCCCCCAAAGTTCCCGGAAAATCTAAATCAAATCATGATAACTTAGAGGAGGTATCTAGGAGACAGAACAGGCATGAAATGGAAAAATACATGACAAAGCGTTTGAGCATTGCTCTTCAAGATTATCGGTGGAGATTAGGGGTGGGACGGTTCACAAAACCCACGGTTCGGTTCGGTTCACGGTTTGGTGGTCACGGTTTTGGGTTCGGTTCGGTATATGTTGATTGTTAGGAAAATCTATGATGTCTTGTATAGTCAGGTTAAAACTGAAAGAAAAAAGCAGTGTGACATGTGATCCATTACTGTGACAGTCTGAGGTTAAAGTAGGTGAGATTCTGCCAGAGAGGAAACAGAGCTAATTCCAACATGTGCTTCCCTCTAAATGCAAACTGGTCCATACAGCAGACCTAGAAACTGCTGCTGGCTCTGATTTTTTATGGGCTACGCTGCTTCTTCTTCTTCTTGTTTCCTACTGGAGATGTGAGCTCACTGGCAGATAAGCTGGGACCCCTGACACAGATAACCCTGACAGAACCATCAGGAGGGCACTGGGCAGCGCCCCTCTCCTCCTATATAGGACTGGACAGACAGAGGGGAGAGCGGAGACCACTAACAACAGGCTGATATGATATGAGCGTACCTCCAGTGGCTGGGCGTGGTAATGCTCTGTAGGATCCCTCAGTTCAGCAGCTTCCTTCATCAGCCTCTTCACCGCTGGCCATTTGAACAAAGTAGAAAGATAGAAGAAAAAGGGTTAGAAAAGTCAAACATATCAAATTCACGTGGCAACTCTAACATGCAATGTTTAAAGTAGTCCACAAACATTTCCTTTAAGCTTTTCCACCCAAACATCATAAATCCCTTTAGAAAAGTGGACTTTTAAAGGTCAGATCTATATCTCTGGACTGCTGTGGCCCATGTTTGGAGGCTCCATGCTCCTGTGTAGGCAGCCTGGGCTCAATTCTGGCTCCAGGCCCTTTTCCTTTTTGTACCTGTAAATGGCTAAAGTAATTGTGAAAATTGCAATGAAGAAATATTCACTGATCAAAACCTGTTTTGGAATCCAATTGAACACAAACTAAGCAAAAAATGCAAAGAAATGCAATCGTCAGTAGTGGGAAGAAGTAAGAGTTAGACCATCTATTCATAAATGGTGTGAATAGAATAAATATAAATATCTATAAAATAATACACAGCAAGAGTTCACAGGACCACACAGAGACAAACAACCACACACACACACACTTACCTTCCTTGCTAGAGTGTGAAACTGACCAAACATGTATGTTTTTGGATGACATCTTAAGCTTTGCCATGATCAGCTACTAAGGCTTTCATTCTCATCCTACACCTAAGGACACTCTTCACTCAACACCTAAACTAACCACCACTTACTATTTTGGACATTGAAGGAGAACAGAACTTCTCACTCAAAATAATTTTTTAAAAAAGAGCAGATGACAAACTATTCATCTGGAAGAAAACAGTCAAATGATCTGCATTCTGCACACCATCTGAAATGTAAGCCTAACTCCATCTGCATGCAGCCATTATACTAACAGGTTAGACTTGAGGAGATCACTGTTTTGACTTCCACCCACCATGGGAATGTCTCCAGGAACCTTGATACCAGTACGAGCAAGAGACAGAAAAGTGATCTCATGGAAGCTCACATGTTTCTCAGATTAATAGGGTCTGCATCAGTTTATAGTGCCACCAGGGCATACGCATGCCGTGGGAACATTAACCTTAGGCTTTACGCAAAAAATGTATTAGAATGACCACAAAGAGGAGAATTCTGTGCTGTTACCAACATGTTGGAAAGGAAACAGGCCCCCACACCAAGCACAACCAGAGGGAGAGCAGATTTTCCTCTGTACTTATGTCAACACGTGCGAAAAAGATCAAACCGCTACGCTTTCTCCTCCACATCTCTGCTGTTCATGAGCAAAATGCCTCAGAGCAGTTAGTAGCTGTAAAACTGGGTTTTACACATGCCTGGATTCACCACCAGCTCCACAGCTCCATATCGGCTGCCTTTCGTGCCCCTTGTCCATTTCTTGTAGTGCCTTGAGCTGTTACTAAGTGGAGTGGACAGGGAAAAGCCCTTTTCTGCAAATGTGCCTGTGGCGCCGGTTGAATTTGGAGAAGTCAGGTCACTGGCCTACAGCAATGAGAGATAATCTCTGCATGCCAAATCATCTTATGTAATACACATTTAGTGTCTGCCACATGGAAGGATACAAAGCAGGTCCAAAGGGGGGAAAGGAGATACCGTTGCGTAATAACAAAGGAACATCTACATTGAGAAAAGCCTAAATAAGTGAAGAAAATGCCTTTTAACATGAATCGAACACACCAGAATGGTGTGTTCCAGTCACAAAGAAGCTGAAAACACATGACAGTGGAAAAGCATATGCCAGTCAGGGTGTCCTCAGCTCCAAATGCACACCCTCTCTTGAGCTCTCCTACTATGAACTGGTTTCTCTCCTGAAATTCCCCAGAGGCTGAAAACTGCAATTCACTTTCAATCCACAGACTGGAATACAAACTGGATCTACATGGAGATTATATCACTGCCATGAGTCAGTGTGTGGCAGATTACATCAACTTCTGTCCAGACTTTCATCCCCACACGGACAGCCAGGAGCTTCTCCAATAGCAGAGCTGGACGGCCCCTGCTGCACAAAAGAGCTGCACAGCAGGTGCTCATTTAGGGTTGTTCAGGAAGTGTTCCAAACAAAGAAAAGTGCAAAAAGAAAAGTGGGAAGAAAGTTGGGACAAAACGATTTGAGAGATGTGCAGTCAGGGACAACACAGACCCCAAGTTTTAAGGCCTGGGCAGCTCCCACCTGCAGAATGCCACCCTCCACTTCAGGCAGAAACTTAAACTCTGGTATCTGCACAGGCACAAACTGAGGATAATGGTCATTCGCTTAATCCAGGCTTTAGTACAATCCAAAGAGCACTGCATCACACACCCAGCAAACAGCCCGCAGTTTCTGGGGATGAAGGCTCAGATGTCTGCAGAGTTGGTCACAAATTTTCAAAAACGTAGGAATTGTTAAATATGTTATTTAAGGAAAGCATATTTATGGCTGTGGCAAGGATTTTACAAAGACAGGAGATAAAAAGTGATTTCCCTTTTTGTTGATGCTGTACGGGTGATCTGGTCCATTTGTCTGACTTTTAGAGCAGAACAGTTCTGTCCTGGTCAGTGCGCTGGCCTTCTTACTCCCTGCTTGGAGTTTTAGGTGTTTCCCTGCTTCAACACATCTCATTCCCATCAGTGCGCCATTAGCAAGCCTGGGCAGAGCTTAACAATGTTTGAATAGAGCCATTTAATCAGATCAGGGGGGTAAATGCAGGGCAGCTGTCCTCAGGACCGCAGTTTGTCGGCCCTGGCTCAGAGGCCAAACACTCACTGCTCCCCTGCCGTTTTATTCTCAGTGAGAAACTATGCACTACTTTTTCTCCTGACTTTATGTCATTCAGCTGTGATTTAATGTTGGCACTAAACAAAGACCACAACTAAAATGGCTGAAATCTGCTGTGAAGTTTTGAAGATGGAAACTGAAAGCACAGTCCAAACTTTCCAGCCCAGTAGTCTTAAACAAATCATTTCTGCTTCTGAGTGTGGAACACCTGCTCAAGGACACACTGTGTGTGTGTGTGTGTGTGTGTGTGTGTGTGTGTGTGTGTGTGTGT
>CAJRST010018890.1:983534-996664 GCA_907169785.1 Menidia menidia | reverse complement strand
GTGTGTGTGTGTGTGTGTGTGTGTGTGTGTGTGTGTGTGTGTGTGTGCATGTGTGTGCATGTGTGTGTATGTGTGTGTATGTGTGTGTCTTTCCTTTTCAAACTGTAACAGGAGCCGGGCCTCAGAAGAGTAAACACTACATTCAGGTGATACGTGGCATAAACTCAACCTTACAGGACGCTGCAAATGCTTTTATTCTCACTTTCAGATTTTGTAAGAAAGCAGTGAGATGGTGCAGTGTGAAGAAGGCAGGGAGGAGGTGTTGGTCATCCGAGTATCTTACTGTTGTGTTAAGCAACTGGTTAAATATTCTGGATATTTAAACAGTTGTAACACGTCATGTTTGTCTGAAAGTTTGAGGCTCAGATATCATAACCGGCCTACGACACAATGGAAGACACAAAACACACAAATACCAATTAAGAATACATCCATGCTTCAATTTAACCAAATAAGTAAGGTGCATATTATTCAAAAGTGCAAAGTTAATAACTACAAAGATCCACTTTGTGATTGTATACACACTTGACTAGCCCGGTGGGATTTACATATAATTACAACAGCCCCTCTAAGTGTCAACTTCTTTAAATATTTTAGATAACATAGGATATATTATTTAGCACTTTTAAAAAAAGATTTGCTAAAGCCATGTCTACAGGTAACAGGTGAGTCACAGGTATCGACTCATTGGTACAGGCCAATCATCTGGACAGTTACTGAGCTAAAAGCGACACAAATCAACAAACCGAGCGCCTTTAACAACACGATTTAACAATGTAAAGAAGCCAGAAGACACACACGCAAAGAAAAGGAGTCCATGGGCTTGTCAGCGTTAGTGGGCTCAAATCAACATGCTAACAAAAACACAGGAGGATGGAGTCCCATTAGCAAATTCACTGACGGCTAAGGAACACATAGGAGACACTTGACAGTCAGCTTACCTGGACTCTTAAGGTTATACTTATTTTCCATGACGACAGAGGCTGGCTACAATAGCAGATGGTCAGGTTTTGCTCAGTGGTTTGCTTGCTAGCAGAGTCACATCAGACGTTAGCTGAACTTAGCAGACCGGCTAGCTAGGTGATCAATGGCGAATATAAAACTTCAAGCACAGGTTGTTCTCTTCCCCCTCCAGTGGTCCAATACGCAAGCGTATTCGAGTGCAAATGGTAATATAGAAAGGACTGGACTCCTGCAGTTATTCGCTCTTTTGGTTTGAAAACAGGTTGTTAAATATGATCGGCATGACGTCATTGGCGGAACATAAACAGGAAGTGATTTCTCTTCCTGCCCGCGATACCCGGAAGAGGGGAGCCCCTGCTGTGCTCTTTATTTGTTTTGTTCTTTGTTTGTTTGTTTCGCCTTTATTTTTGAACAATTTACGAACAAAAAAAAGGCAATGGTATTAGTACAAAGTATCAGTTAGGTTACACAGATTGAGTTGTCTTTTGTGATGGACGTTTTTTTAATACAAAGCAGTCAGTAGAGCAAAAGTTTACAGCTCTTAACGCTGCTCGGTTACCATTTCAATTAAACGCTACTTCATAAATACACGCACGTGCTGGCCATTAAACGCTACTTCATAAATATGTTGCGTACATTGATACATGATAGTGGGACAAGTTCACATAATTGTTTATACATAAACAGTTACACAAATGTAGGTCATCCCACTGGCGTTCGGACCAAACTACAATTAACAAAATTTGTTTTTAGCGCCGAGCTTTCAGGCTTACAGACAGGAAGAGGAATGAGATATATCTGAGTATGAGATGTGTTCACTTTGGTGAAAGTGGAGCTGCCAGCAGCACCTAGTGGCAGCTGGCATTAGCACCGCCCATGTGCTCTGCCCCCAGAAGAGGATCCCTCTGTGGAATCTACTGAGTTCACCGAATGAAACGTAGTTGACAGAGTCTCGCGAGACTTGGGACCCGGCTCGAGATTAGTAGCAGGTGTATTTATTCTCACGGACAGAATGGATAGGAATGGCCTGTTCCCCTCTTTAATGCACAGCTATTTACTGAACAGCAAACTTCAAAGAAAGTTGGAATAAAGAATTAAATAAATGCTTAGAAGGAATTATTCTGAAAGTCCCATCCACCCACAAAGGGAAGGAAGAACAGCTTTTGACCCATAATTTTACGTAATATTGTGGAACATGCTGTTCTTTTCACAGTGATGGTGAGAATATGGAGCATCCTTTTGTTACTTTAGTACTGGTCCACTTTAGTCCATCCATCCGTTGCCCACCGCTTATTATTGACTTATTGCAGATGTCTAAGATACAATCTTAATGTAATTATCACACCTGAGCACAACTCATGTAGGACCTACATCATATTTGTGCATGTGCACACACTATAGAGCTCAGAAAATGTCACTTCATCTGTAGTTTTGTGCATTAGCATCCTCCACTTTGTTCCATGTCTGCTGCTGGGGTTGTTGCTGTCTGTGCCATGTTTTCTGTTCGGTTTGTCTCTTTGAGGATTGTCTGTCCCTGGTTTCCCCCTGGAGGCCTTAGGAGGATTTTGGTTGTGGGTGTTTTCGGGGCCATCTCCCTTGTCCTCTTCCCAAGAAAATTCTTTGTCCTTTATGACCATTATTGCAAGGAGGATAATTCTTCTTAAATGGAAATCACCACAACCTCCTTCTTTCATACTTTGGTTGAGGGATATTGTTTATTTTCTTAAACTTGAAAAAATTAGGATGTCACTACGGGGTTCCTCTGACAAATTTGCAGAAATCTGGCAGCCATTACAACGATTGGTTGGTCAAGTTAATTTTGATTCTGTCCCAGTCTAGTCTTTTGTGTATATATTTGTCTGCTCATCCTGTGTCCTTTTTTTCGGATTTTCCTTTTCTTATGGTTCCGTATTTGCTTTCCTGGGCACAAACTGTACTTTTTTTTAGATTTAGCAGAATGCATCTTAATTTTTTATCTATTTCAAAACTTTTTTGTGTGCGTGTGTCCTTTTTCTTATGACTTTTTCTTATTGCCTGGGAGGTCGTTTTGTTGTGTTTTTTGTTTTGTTCTTATAACTCAAGGGAATTGTATGGTTTGTTTTATATGCATCACATTGTAAATGTATGGCTATGCAATTCTTGTTAAAAACCAAATAAACAAAGTTTGAAAAAAAAAAGAAAAAAAAAGAAGGATTTTGGTTGTAGCTGGTTGTCGGGTTTTGTTACTTTGTTGTATGTAATTATTTGTATATGTAGGTATTCTTTTTCTTGCTCTGTCAACACTCTCCCATCCCCCCTCTCCCCCAGTCATGTTTGCCATCAGATTGTATCCAAGACATCAGCAATAAGTCATCCAGGGTTGAGAATCAATGGAGGTGTTATGAGTAGAGAGCCTCCCTTCTGTGAGGACTACCGGTAGTTCCATGCTCTCATTTGGCAAATTTTACAATTTATTGGGCCCTTATCCCACAAGAAACGTTAAGGGGAATGATGTCTACAAGAAACACCACAGGTAAACATCAATTTGACCAAAAAGAGCCTACAGAGAAAAAGGTCCAGTCTCCCACTAGGAGAGAGGTGAGTTTTGGTCCTGATGAAACCTGGAGAAATGCAAGTCTTATACACATACTTTTAGGGACATTGAAACCATATCATCTAAAATGGTATTTGATTAAAAAAAGGTTGGGATTTCTTCAAAGTATCTGCACAGCTCATTTATTCATTAATAGACCTGGTCAGGTTTGTCTTGACCATGTGTGCACCTTTTTGTCCCCTCAGACATGCCATATAGGTCTGAGGTGTGGGCACATTGCTCCCATTTTCTCTCTTGGCCTGACAAGCAGCATTCTTTGGAGGCCAGGTCTGGGTGCTGTTTTGCTGTCTCATGTGGCTCAGATCAGTCTGCACAGAATGTGTGACTTTAGTCCGGAGGTCAGCCTAAGATTTTGGGACACAAAGGTTATGTTAACACAATCTGAAATTCCTCCTCCCATTTGCTATACCCACTTATTTCAAATAGGGTTGCATAGGGGCTGGACACTGTCCCCCCCAGGGATGTGGCGAGAGGCGAAGTACACCTTGAAAGCTGCCAGCTCCTCCTCTAACCTCAACTAGATTAATTAGGTAAATAAAACAAGAATGTTTTTGAATTGGAGATGATCTGACTCACTTGTTTCAAAGCTTTCCGTCTAAGTTGCCACTCATTCCACTCATATGACTTGCTGATGTTTGTTTCCATAGGGTGGAGGACAGTCTGAGTGCCGTTCTCACACATGGCAACTGGCTTCTCCCATGTTTTTTCATCTTCTTTTATCTGAAAAAACAGTCATGTTGAATTGTATGAACAGTATGGTGCTACTGAAATTTTGTAGTGGCTATTGCTATCACATGCTAGTTTGAGCTTATTTCTTGACATCACCAATAGATTCTGTCAGTGTTTCAGATCATAGAAATGTGATCTATGTGAAATCAAATTTTCAAATATTAAACATTTTTTGCAAGTTCCATACAGGGACTTAGTTCCATCTCTAGAGAAAATAGATGGATCGAGGGTACCTGAAGGATGCTACCAACCTCAGAATACTGATTGATCAAGGGAAATTGCTGACGTTGTCGAAGAAGCTGGATGAGTTCAGGGAAATATTTAGTTTTCTCTTCCACTTCAGCCACAAAGTAGTCTGGAGAGGAGGAAAATTCCAACGCAGCCATTTTGGAGCTAAAAGCATAGAACCTCTCCTTGTAATTGAGGACTCCAAAATCTGGATTGCCTACAAAAGACATATGATGTCAGATGCTGAAAACTAAACTAACAACATAACAGACATTAGATGTAAATATCAAGTGTTGTATTTGTGTGGTTTCCGGCTCAGATGGGGGGGTTGGGGTTAGTGAAGGTCAGGCACAAATGTGGCCCATCAATAGTCCTTGTGTCTGCTCTTATTTGCTGCAGTGTTCTGAAGCAGGAGCAACCTTTGAGAATCCTTGAGAATCGTGTTGTCCCAAAGGAGTGGCAATATCGTATTTGACGCATTCGGGTGCTTAAAAACTGCTGTGTGCAACAACTACTGCTGGTGTCGGCACTAGTTCACCGACAGGAAGTTGTCCGGAAACAGGCAGAAAGACAAACTGAGGTTCGGCAGCTCCTTCTGTCCTGGTCAGCAGCAGTTCCAATCATTATTCTCAACAGTGTGTGCCTAACAGTGACGTGAATGCTTTTCCTAGAAATACCCACGGTCACCAGTTCACGAGCAGTATCTAACCCCACCAGTATCTGATGGAGTCTGTGAGGAGGCGGCTGTGCTGAGGAGACAGCAGATTAGCTCATTGTGCCGGGGCAAAGTGTGGAGGAACTTGAAAACTGGCAAATCAGAGCAGACGTAGTGTCACTCATCAGGAGCCAGGCCTGGGGGCAGCACTCGTCCTGCACCAGTCCTCAGGAGGAGGGAAATGGCTGCATGCACTCAGCAGAACAGCACCTCTGATTCTCCTCTGGGAACTTCAGCTAATTAGGACCTGACACCATCAGTGCTGCTCCCAGGCCACAGGGAGTCCATTAAGGAATGCTGGAGATGAGTATAGCTTCCCCAACTCCACAGGAATTGTCCATAGGGGGTCAGGTGGTGCTGTCCCTCCTGGGCAGGGTGTGGACAATGCTCGGTGGGGTTTGGATAAAAGGGAGGGAACTGCACCAGGGGATTTTCATGACTACTTTATCCATGGTGTGCGTGCACTGCATTCCTTGGTTTCAGGAGGAGGTCCTACAGTGCCATGCATCCCAAGGAGGTTTTACACCTGAGGAGTCTTAGAACAATACTCTACACTCCTCCACGTCCTGAAAGCTGATTGTCACATGCCACTATTTCAATTTCAGTACCTACTTTATTTCAAGCAACTGAGTCAATAGACTGCAGGCCACTGATTGGCCAGAGAGCCGCACACCTGCTTGAGTTGAAAATGGCTCCTTTACAAGAACCCCACCTGTTTTAAACACAAGCCCACTTTTTCATTTTCTCTGGGATCATCAGGGAGCAAATGGCTACAGTGACTAGGTATATTTCTGCCCCCATGCTCTGTATTGTTGTGCGTTTGTGTGGCTTAAAAATGATGTCACAGGACTTTAAGGCCGTCTCCCTGTTATGACATCACTTGTAATGAGAAAACCACCCAAACCAAGCCAAGGCCAGTTGAGCTGAGTGGGTCCTAAAAGAGAAGGGCTAAAGGTGAGCAGTACCTGGAAGCAGAAGGCCATCCTTGTTCACAAGCATGTAACCACAGAATCCATTAAACTGTAACGGCAGCTCCTTTAAACTAGCTGTTGTTTCAGGCATGAGCCATTCCTGTTTCTTCCACTGAGTTTGATCCACCTGCTCATCTGGGAAAACAAAAATACAATCCTGATCAGCACAGACAAATCATGTCTACTGGCAGTTCTGCAGGGGTTAGGATCTGGGTTGGCAATACAGGCTTTAGATCCAACTCTGGGATATTTCTGAAAGATATCAGTCATACCTAAAGACTCTGACATTCTCTGCTCATCTGTCTTAACCATTGTTGTCCCCAGCAGGCTGTCCAGATATTCCTCAGAGAAAATATTTTCCTGAGACGCAACAAAAGGCTGCAGATTTCTTTTGATGTTACTGAGCATGTTCAGGAGTTCAGCCTCATCCTGGAGTCTGGACCACACCTTTGACAGGACCTTAAAAAGGGGCTGGAAGGATATCAAAGGATAAGAGGGGGTTAAGATGTTCAAGAATATCCAATAGGCGTTTGCTTTAGAGCCAGGAAACAAACTTTGGATGTTAACGATGGCGTTTAGATTTGAACTAACAGTGATCATGATACAGTGTAAGCGCTAGCTGCTTAGGCTGCATTTGATCAATCACAGGATTGTGTTACAGAGACTCAAACGTTCACTCCCCTCTCCGAACAGCCTGCAGGCCTGCTGATTTACAACAGATGGAGATGCAACCAGCTCGTACCTGATGCCAAACACTACACTACAGGATTAGTAAGTACATGAAGGAACTAGCAGTACATGAAAAAGAACTGACACAGATAAATAAGATCTCCCCCCGACTCCAGCTGCTTTAGCCTTTAACCTGTGCTCAACAGCCACCATTAGGCAGGTCAGCACAAACTGAAGGCAGTGGACCCACAGAAAGGTACAAGGTTTTTTGTTTTTTGAGGTTTTTTTAAGAAGCGCCGAATCAGCGCATGGACAAAATGTCCACGAATGATTATGTTACCACCCAGATGTTTTCCTCCATTTTCTGCCTGCTCTCTATCTGACAACTCATGTTCCTTTGGGCTATCATTCTTAGAAATAAGCCATAACAGTTACCAACAAAGCTGTTCCTTCCACGCATGATCAAAAGCCAACATTCAAAATACTCCAGAAATATGCACACATTGTTCACAGTAGATGTCAGCATGCAAACAAAGACTTCCAGTGTCCAGAGCTCCAGCAGGCCGCCTGCAGGAGGGCACTGCCCCTCTCCAAATGTCTAACAGAGCATCAAAAGGAAACGGGCATGAGAATGGGACCGAGGCTGGCCCATGAACACACTTACATAGACTGCTGCAGTCGGTACAGCTGTCTGTGGCTTTATGGTTTCTCTGAGCCTCTTCAGCTGGGATGACAGCTCAGTTTGTAGGATTTCAACATGCTTGGCACATAAACATGCATCAGTCTGGTGGATGAGAGAAAACATTTTAGTTTTTGTGAAACATTTTATTAACGTGAAGAACATAAATATTCATTTACATGCACTCTTTCATTTAATGAGCTGCACATGGACTGGATTTGTGGTAGAACTTTGTGTTAGTATGGTCATCTTTAACCTCTATTATTAACTCGAACCTAACTCTAAGTTAGAGCTCTTAAAAACGCATCAGGGAAGAAAGAGTTGTGTTGATAAACTGATACCAGATGCCAAACAGTACACTTTTCACCTCCAACTGGATGGTACTGGATTAGTACCACATTGGTCAGAGTCTGGGGCTTTAGTTCAAGGCAGACATACGCTCACTGGAAAGCTTATCAGGACTTTATCTACATTTAGTCAAGCATCTCTGTGTATTCTACTCATTTCTCAGTAGCCATGTTAAACCTGTGTGTCCTCGTGCCAACATCTTACTATTGGTCATTGTTTTCTGACCTAAACCGAACAGGTTATTGTTTTTTTCAGGGTTAACCTTTTGTCAACCTCTGTCTTCCATATTTGGAATTTAACATTGATGAGCACATAGATGGGAAAAAATGACAGTTAGTTTTTAGAAATACTAGCTTTTACAATCTCACCAGTAGGGTTTTGAGGAAAACTTCATGCTGCCTGACGTTGTAGAGAGCCTCTTTAAGAAGGGTGATGCGCTCCTCAGAAGGTTTGGGCTGAATGTCAGAGTTTATTAGCTTCTCCAGGACGGCTGTGTATTTCCAGGCCAGACGCTGCTTAGCACTCATTTCCTTTTTGATGCTCTCACTAGTGACTGGAAGTATTTCCATAAGCAAAGGAGGCACTGCCAAGACAACGTAAAACTGAGTGAGTAACCGTTCTAGAGAGTGATGGTGTTAACTTCAATACATTTTGTCCTTAAGGGAGTACAAATTTAACTTTAATTGATGGTAAAATGATCAAAATTCTAAAACAACCAGCCATCAGAGCCTCACATCCCAGTTGTAGCCAAGAGGATACAAACAAACTGAGGTAGAAAAGTCCTCCAGACCCACAGACACAAGTTAGCAGATGTTATTCGCTTCATTTTTTCTGTTGGCTGAACTGATCATTTGTATTAAAATGAAGAGAAACAGGTGACATGAAATCAGTCCGACGTGTTATATATTAGATATAGCCTCATGTGACACATTTTAAATACAATAATCAGAGAGGTAACCAATTAGGTTGATCTGTTTTATCAGAATGTTGTCAGGCTGGCTGACCACTGAATAGCTGCTGACTTAGGAGCAAACCATCTTCCCAGAACCAATAAACTAAACTAAAAATGTACTTAATTCATGGATGCTGAACTCCTTCTCTCCGATTTTGTTGGCTTTATTGAAGAGTCGGATCCCCGTGACAATCATGGTGAGCTCATTCAGGTGCAGTTCCTTATCTTTCTTTACCAGTACCATGAATGCTCCCAGTTCAGTCTGGGGGAAGATGCTCTGGAGAGCAGCTGGGAGGAGAGAACGGTCAGGTCACTCATCTTCATGATGGCAATGTTTCTTGTCATATTACTGTTTTATATGTTTACTATGCCTCTGATAGAGTACCGATACCCTTCACACTGTGCTCAGCTTTGTATATTGGTCTTAAAGACTCAGGCTGCGTTCACACTGCAGCCTGAAGTGACCCAAATCCAACTTTTTTGCCCTAATGCGACCTGTATCTGACCCTTTCACAGCAGTCTGAACAACACAGATGGGATTTCTTCAAATGCGACCAGCTCCTCTTGGATATGTAGCCTTGAATCTGGTACATAACTGGCCTTTTCAGATTTGGCCTGAGTCTGTACAGTGTTGTATTAATCCAACCTGCATGCCACTGATCCTCGACAAACTAATATTCTGCTGCACCAAAGAAAAACTAAAGCCATGCAGACGATAACATGGAGAGCAGTCAGTGGACAGAAAGCATAGTTCAGGAGTTATTTAGTATTTGGGGATACAGCTCCATCCAGGCCGAACTCTATGGGTCTTATCAAAGGCAGGAGATTTTTGTAAGCATTTCCCATGAAATGGCCAAGCCTGGGTACAAAGGCTCAGGCTCCAAAGCCAAGGAAAATAGAGAGCCTACTGGCCAAATGTAAGGACTCTCACCTGGTTTATGAAGACAGGAGCTCAAACACTGAGCAGTTGCTGCTTGTGTCATTACTGTGTCCTCAACTGAGCATGAGACACTTAGGTTGGCTTGCAGTTCACGCCGGCTATCACACAGAACTCGTATATATTTGGAAATGTGAATGACCGCGCCCAAAAATGATTTCTCAAAAATAAATAAAATAAATAAAAAATCGGATACGGGTCACTTCAGGCTGCAGTGTGCATGTAGCCTAGGATTGAAAAACAATGTCTATGTTAGTCCTCACATGTTTCAGTTCATTCCAAAGCAAGTCAAAGGAAAAAGTTTACAAACGGACGTATTCCCTTTCTTACAGCTACAGTTGAAACATTGGGATATTGTCTGAGTTCTTTCATGGGTGATGCAGAACTGTAGTCCCCTCCACCAAAAGTACACCATATCAGAACATTGTGTGTAACCTGTGGTTTCCTGCACAGCGATGACATCTGTAGGCGAGCCCAGAGAAGATTTCAGCAGAATATAGGTGATCATTTTATGGTACAAGTGGTCTAGGTCATCCCTGGTTTTCAGTCTACTGTCTGTGATCTCTCGTTTCAATGGACTCAGCCTGGAATCAAGCACGCGATGGATTTCCTCTACCAGCTCACCTGCAAAAACAGCAAAAGGGACAGAAGAGTTGTATCATAAGAAAAATGCCCATCCATTTTGTATTTTCCCAGATACTTCCCCTGTTAGTTGCAAAATAGCAAAGCACAGAGAACTGCATCAAATGTCAGTGAGCATTAAGGCTTCACGATGCTGGATGCTCTGTGAGACGGAGAAAAGACACAAAGTGTCCTCAGAGTGTCAGTGTGCTTTGAATCTGTTGCAGGGAGCCGGGAAAGAGGTAGCAAACCAAAGCAGAGGGCTGAAAGGGAAGCAGAGCTGCTAAGGAGCTGCTACTGGGGCCTAAAGACGTCCACCAGCAGAAAGTCCATGTGGGACTCAGGAGATCCAGAGGCTGATCACACAGAATATTAACCAGAGCAAGAACCGCTGGAGACTCTGAGGGACTCCATAACCAGAGAAACTGTCAGAGAGGAGAGGAAAACCAGCAGACGAAGAATGGAAGCTGTTATCAAGAGCAGAGAGATGAAGTCTGAGCTGATTCTGAGAGGAAACGGAGCCTTTATCTGTTTTTATCTGGGGTTTAACCAATAAATATATGAGAACATTTTGGTACTAAAAAGAAAAGATATCTCCTTGTTTTCCTAAAAGGTGGTCTGACAGACATAGTCTGACTTTCTACACACAGGTGCAGATCTAGTGGTAGTTACATGTTATGAAGAAACAAAGATCGGTGCTAGCTACAGAGAAATTCATGTTTGGTGGAGAAAAAGTTGTTTTTTTTAATCCATTGTAAAAAATGAGTCCAAAATGAACGGAAGCTGACCCAGCAGTGTCCCTGTATTCAGGTGGAGGCTTAATGGACAGCCTGCAGGAACAGGCACACACTGAAAACCAACACAATAAAATCTGGAAAAGAGGCTCTGCCTTACTTACGTGGAGGGGTATAATTCATCTCAAAATACTCCTGCATTTTGATGGTGTCCAGCGACGGCCTCCACGTCTCCGTCAGTTTGCCCACACAGAGCTGGATAAAGGAAAGCCAGAGAAGCTTTTTACTTCTGTCCACTTCACAACTGTTGCCAGAACCTTTTTTGGGGACAGTTTGGTGACGCCTTCTTCTGCAGCATTTACACATTCATCCCCAGTTTCAAATGAAGGCTAAAGTGTTTGTGCCTTAAGCATTTAGTGTCTTTTGCATGGATCTGGGATGTTAGCGGGCTCTTTAGCCCAGGGGAGCGTACATGTGACAGTCCCTGTGTAACTAATGACCCCTGACATGCACCAGGCAGTGGGGCCAATAGTGTTTCCATATGGGGTGCCTTATACTTATACTCTAACTCACCCAGTGTGAAATAAGAAATATTTAAAGACAAATCGGACACATTATGTCTAATCACAACAAACATCATCCAGGTCAAACTGTTCGAATCAAAGTCTGATAGGACTTGTGTAAGAGAATATCATTTTTTACAGCATAAAAACATCAACTATAGAAAAGTCCAATAAATGGAGAACCTCCTCGAGCTTGTGGACGTCCTCTTTGGTCAGAGTTCGGTCAACGTTCAGCCCGTTTCTGGGGTCCAACATCACAGCTTTCACCTGAGGGGGGACAGAGTCACCGGCAGCTCACACACGCCCCCCCCCCCCCCCCCCCCCCCCCCCGGTTTTACCGGGTTTACCGACCATGAAAGCCACCGCCGTGTCGGACACCGCGTGCCCGCCCGCGGCGCAGCTCCGCGCTATGCCCCGGATGATGCTTTGGATGGCGGCTTCTGCCGGAGTCTGGGCCATGGTGGCGGGGGAGGGCCGGTGCTACCGGGAGGACGGAGGACGGAGGACGGAGCTACCGGGAGGATGGAGGACGGTGTTACCGGGAGGACGGAGGACGGAGTACCGGGAGGATGGAGCTACCGGGAGGAGGGAGCAGTTTGTTGACAGCCGGTTGCTAGGATACGGCCCAGAGGAGTTTGGTTTTATTCCGTTTGCTATGGCAGTGTGAACACTAGAGGGTTAGGGTTAGGATTAGGGTTAGGGTTATGTTAAAGAGGAGAAATCACTGTTAAATAACTGGTATTTCTTTCAAGTGTACCTGACCTCTCAGTAGTGACCTCTTTTTTTTTTTCCCTTTCCCGTCATCCAGGAGCACCTTTTATTTTTGCTTTTATCTGTAGGCTACTTTAATTATCTGACCGTGTGTCTTAAGATGTTAATTTCTGTATACTATACCATGCAAGCTTTGTACCGTATTTGTTTGTTTAAATAAAAAAACTTGAACAAAAAAATAAATAAAATGGATGAGAAATCACTTTGTATGATAAAAATTAAACATTTGAAAAAATACAGAACAGCTAGTTTCCTAGCAAAGTCCCACAGACTGAAAAAGGCATCTTTAACTTTAGAATATTAAAATATTTATTTAAAAAAAACACGCATAAACGATCGACAGTTAGTCCTCGCTGGTCAGTCCATTCAGAGGCAAAATGACCAACAGGCAGTAGAGCAGGTCACCGGGAATAAGCCTCAAACTCTTCAGGGGGCGGCTGAGCTTCACCCCACAACCCCGGGCCTTTAGGGAGCCCCCCCACACACCACCACACAGCAAGAAAAACAACAACAGCATGCAATGAAAAAGATTCTGAAAAGGGGAAGAGCCAAAAGCACAGGGTTGACGGGGCCTTCAGGATGTGTGAACACGCCGGGGGGGGAAACGGCCCAGTTTGAACATTTTGAAAGAAAAAAACTAAACTAAACAAAGCAGCA
>CAJRST010018890.1:964076-976825 GCA_907169785.1 Menidia menidia | reverse complement strand
CCCCCCCCCCCCCACTCCCCAACGTGACTATACATCTCTGCATAACATTTTATCCTTATTAACATTAAAGAAAAGGAAAAAAGAAAGACATATGGTCAAACTTACAAAGAATAACTTTATTAAATCGTGTTTTAAGTCTGCGAAAGAAAAGATTTTAAGTGCATCAATGCCTGAAATTAAAAATAAATAAATCCTTGTTTATACTGTAAACATGTTTGACCAACTAATTGCACCATTGCAAAATTAAATCAAATCAATAAATAATATCTAATAATTATAATAACTAATAAACTACAAAAACAACAAAAATAATAACTAATTTATATCTAGTTAAGCAACATTAACGTCGTAAAATGTTGCACTGAAGTAACGATGACAGCGCCACTGCCCCTACTGGAGTGGAGGCGCAATTACACTTTATACTAGTACGGCACAAAAAAAAAAAGGCTGTTCCCCAGAGTCACACGCGCCCCCCCAGGTATCACACCCCCCACTATTTGAGAAGCACTGGGTCAGGTGCAGGTACCGGTGGTTCTGCCGGTGGCGTGGAGAGCCAGCACGGCCTGCATGGCCACATAGACCAGGGGAACATGGAAGCCCTCAAACATCAGCTCCACCATGCGCTGCCGGTTCTCCAGGGGGTTCATGGCTGCCTCGGTCAGTAGAACAGGGTGGTCCTCAGGGTCCACACCCAGCTGCTGGAACGTGTGGTGCCAGATCTGAAAGCAGTCCAAAGTAGGGATGCAAATGATCGATTCATTCGTTAATCATTAGTTGATTATCTTATCGATCGACTTTCGATTAATTGATAAGCGGCGTTTTTCACCTGAGTTTCAGGGCTTCAATAGGGCCTTCATATAATTGAGGTATTATATTACATTAGCCAACATTATGATACCATAATTATATTGTATTATATTATACATTCCTCAAGTAATTATGCATTAGGAGAAGAAAGCAGACATGTTTTTAAGGTAAAACAAAATCTTTAATTAAAAAAAAACCTGGCTCAGTTCTTGCATGATAGCGCATCTCTCCGGCTGATGCTAATGCTAACGGATAGGTGGCTATGCTAGCGAGCTAGCTGGCTAACGCCCCAACGTTCTTGTTTTTGTGGTCGCGGACAGTCGCTATGACAACCATCTTTGCCTGAATTAACAATATTGAAGTGGTCCCACACCGCACTTCTTTTCGCCCGCTTCATTTTGTTTTCAACCCTGGTCTCGTTCTCACGCTGTGTTCAAGTTACAGTAAAGCGCTAGCGGTTAATCGTGATTAATACATTTTGATCGAGCAACCTCTTGATCGACAATTAATCTAAAGTCGATTAACCGTTTGCATCCCTGGTCCAAAGTAACAGACACCGACATAAGAGGAGCTCTGTCCAGTCTGTGGTGGAGCTTTTACAGCTGCAGAACCACTGGGAACCCCCCTCCCAGGGGATGGGTGAGGTGGTTTGTCAGATTATATGTGGGCAATGCGTTAAGCATTTATTTTATTTTATTTATTTATTTGAATAGAGACAAAGCACATTAGTGGACATCAGTGAAAACAAATGTAAATATGCCGGATTGTAGCTACAAAGCTAATTTTCATCCGTAGTCCCTAGTTAAAAAATAACATAATAAACAATACAAGCATCACAATTAAAAGTTTAGATTTTAGTGGTCACATGACTGGCTTGCTTTCATCCAAAGTTTAAGTTGATCTCTAAAGCTGGTCAGTATGGGGCTCTCCCGTATGTATTACTGATAAACTTCTAAATTGTAATCTTTATTTTGCATGAATGAATTTGATCCAGTCATAGCGACACCAAACCAACACCCCTGATGGACTGACACTCATGAGTCAAGTCTATGTGCAGCTACAAAAGAAAAAACTCACTCTAAACAGCCATTGTGTACTCCATTTACCTTTTCCATTTCATCCCAATTACGAATGATCCCATTCTTTATGGGGTGCCTCAGGGCTAAGACACCTCTCATTAGTTGAGCGTCATGGCCAATATAGGTTTCCCTTTCCGGGCTACTATTCATGACTTCCTGCAAAGAGAAAATATAAATAAGAAGAAATGCCCCTACTCACAAAAAAATCCTCATTTTGATACCAATTTAATTCTTTGTCTGCTTTGGCTCCTGATAAGGAGAAATCTAGCCGTTTGAAACGATAAACAAAAGGTGTAGCCCATCGTATTACTGAAAAGCCGTCCAAGGACAAAAGTTCTCCAAAGCTTTGGAATGTTCAATTCCATAAAAAAAAAATTTTAAACGAATAAAAGAAAACGAACTCCATAAGTTGCCTTTCTACAAAGTGCTTTAAGTTAATGCACCTTATTCACCCATTCATACACCAATATATCTGGGAAACAAAAAGGCGCAAAAAAAAAAAAAAAAAAAAAAAAAACGTATGTAACTTTTAAAGTGATGATTATAAATGTTTATTCCTGATGTTTAGGATATAAGGAAGCACCAAACCAGCGAGATAAAGAGAGAGAGAGAGTTAGAGAGATAGATACCAATTCTCCACTTTGCCATATCCAAGATGGCGGCCACATTGACGTACGATTTGGCCCTCAATGCTGCGTCCATGTATAGACTATAAATCACCCACTCTGGGCCAAATCATGGCAAATCCAAGACGTAAAGGAAATTGGACTTCTTGGATGTCGTCCAAAAGGTCTCCTCAGTTCTGCGTTTGACAAGTTTGTCCACCACCATCTCCACACATGCAGCGGTCAAATAAGCTACTCAACATCCTGAGCAGAGGTCAGCTTCAAAAGTAAATAAAGAGATACTTCTAACTGGTGTTCAAGTAAAAAGCCAGCTGAAGTACTTCTAAAACAATGGAGCAAAAGCCCATCTGACCCATGCTGCGGCTTCATTCTGAATGCGTCTATTGCTCCGTAAAGACCTAAAATATCTAACATCAGAAGCACATCTGTGTTCAACCATTAAATACCAGCACATTTTAGAAAGAACTGTCCTCACCTCATATTTTGGCATTCCAATAATGGTTGGAAAGATAACATGTGGGTGCTCCTGATCTGCAAATCCAGCCTTCATCAAACCAGAGCCTGTATCTAGTACTATGGGGGTCCTAAAATCTGCAGCCTGGAATCACAACAAGAAGGAAAAGAAAGGGATTCACAGCACAGGTTGGAGTGGCTACTCGGGCTCCTACCCCCCCCCCTCTAAAGGTCCCAGCGACATACCTCTCTCCCGTTTCCATGGGGCGGGGCCTGCATTCCTGCTGACCCACTGTGGGACAGTCTCACTTCTTTACAGGTGCTGCCGGCCAGGTTTTGAGACGGGAGTGTGTGGTTATTGTTGTTGTTGTTGTCATTACAAGGTTCAACCTCTGGACTGACAGAGTCCTCGCTGTGGTCAGGGGGGGCCTCTGGCTCATGGACACCCTGAGCAACACAGCATGGGCCTGGATCACACACTTCAGGGGAATGAGGGGTGTTCACTTCTACTCCAATACTGTTCACCAGGTGTGAAGACTTGCTTGGCTCAGGAGGACCGGGTGGTGTCCCCTCTGGGTCAAAGGCTTCATCTCTCCTCAAACCAGGGCTTCCTGGTGCTGGTGCTTTATTGCATGAATCAGCGAGTCCTCCACACTGATCCAATGAAACACGCTGGTTGTGTAGGATAGCCTCTTCAGATGGCTGGTTCCCAGTGGATCTCCTCGTTCTGTCGGCTTCACCAGCATCCCGACAGGTTTCAGTGCAGGTTCCATCCTGGGAATTGTTCATGGCCAAAGGTCTGAGGTGTCCACTCTGTGGGAACAGCCCATTGCCCTCTATAGAGCATCCCAAGACATCTCCACCTTCATAACTGGAGTTTTTAAGAACAGAGTTTCTGTCCACACACATTTCACATTTCTCCTCCTTCCGTTCCTCTTTCCCCCCCAGTAACCCGTGTGCCTCGCACTCCTCCTCCTTCACAAACGGCTGCTTGTCCAAAAGTGGCTTCCCTGAGCCTTCATGGCTGTGGCCTTCTCTGCAGAGCTGCAGCTTCTGGAGCTCCAGGCTCTCCAGGCTCTCCTCCACCATCAGCTCATTGAGGATGGGGACGTTCCTAAACTCCGTCATTGGCTCTGGTCTGCGGCGAGGCTGGCCTCCTGCTGCATTGTCCATGAAGAGTTCCCCTGCACAGGCCTCAGCCGGTCCAGGTTCTCCAGCAGATAAGCAGTCCTCAAAGCCAAGGACCCCGGCATCAGCAGACTCACTAGACCACATCTGGAAGTGAAAATGCTGTCAATCGTGTGTATTGAAAACCTGAACAATGACCTGGTGGCTCCTGGATTATGTGAATTAGGATGTGCTAAAATATCATTTGTTCCAAAAATAAGAACTCGTTTAGCCAGATATCAATCCCAATGTTCTCTCTGGGTAAAATATAAACATGTTTCTAAAAGATTTGAGCTCAGAGACAGTAAGTTCCCAGCCGAGCTGAACATACCACTGCAGAATGGTCCTCAGTGTCCCACGGCGGCCAGAGATCCCTGACCTCTGACCTCAGCAAGTCATCCAGTGCGGTCTGCTGAGCCAATACATTTTCCTCCTCCTGCAAACACATGTTGAGCACACCTAGAGATGAAGACACTTCCTAGAGCTACTCTGACTCCTGGGAAGACTTGACTTGTCTGTCTGGAAAAAGATGCAGGTCCCTCACAACCATACTTGGAATTAAAGTGGTACGGAAAAAGAATAGATTTCAGTCTGGAGGAAGTTCACAGGGGACCACAAACCTCCAGTATTTCATCGATCCGGCCCAGGATGTTCTCCACCTCCTGCAGACCTTGCTGCTCCTTCACATCCCAGTCCTTTACAGCCAGAGGCCTCACACTGGAGAAGGAGACAGTCCCTTTTCAAACTCCACTAAAAATCCTCCAATGAAATAAAAGAATAAAACAAAAACAGACTTGCTCTCTTCTATTCAATTCTGATTTAGCTACTCAAATGCTACCCTGTCCACCAGCTGAACACACACACACACACATGCATTTGTCAGAGAAACACTTGAATATTTCCTAAGACAGGGGGGTCAAACTCCAGTCCTCCAGTTTCACCGTCCTGCAGGTTTTAGACATTTTCCTGCTTCTGAGTCAATTGGAGCTTGTTGTGGAGCATTACACCGGCCTGTTAACGGCTCTCTGATGTGAATCAGGTGAGTTGAAACAGGGACACTTCTAAAACCTGCGGGACAGCGGCCCAGAGAGGACTAGTGTTTGATACCACTGTCCTAAGAGGTCCATTTGTTTTGAAATGGAGGAACTGGGAGACACCCAAAGAGCCACAAATGATCTTATCAATAATTTTACCAAGTTCAGGAGTGTCAATAACTCTCCTGTTTTAAATAAGGCCAGCAAACGGCCTTCCCATCATACTGAAACTTCTGCAACCTGTAAGCATGCTACCAGCCAGTGGGACTTCATTCATCTGAAATGAAGCCCGAGTATCAAAGCTCTTCAAAGCAATCTGGCCCTGTTCAGGCAGTGAATCATGCACAGGCCTCCAAAAGACCGTGTGCAATTGAACACCGGATGTTGTTGGGACCAAATACCAACTTTAATCTGAGAGTGCTAACAGCACCGCACATCATCAAAAACACAAAGGATGCTGTTAAATCCAGCCCTTAAATCCACCTTGCATGTTGACGGTGTGGAGTCCTGACAGCCTAAAACTGTTAAAATGTGGAAGTCTGCAGTAACTACAAAATCCTTTCATGCTAAAACCTTTTAGCCAAGATCATCTCAAACTGCAATAACTGATTTGGGACTCAGGGAAAGCCATTTCAAACTCGTTTTCTGCATTTTGAGCCACCCAAGCAGTAGACCGGCAGCCCCCCAGGGGGGTGTACATCACAGGCATGCCTTCTAGAGACCTGGAACTCCCCGCAGGCTGCCGGTAAAGCAGCATTTGCATTTGGGGTACTAATAAAAAGATCTATTGGCCTTTACCAAGCTCCCCCATTCACATTACCCAACAATGGCGTCCGGCTCCTCGTCATGGAGATCATAGGAATCCCAGAGAAGAGTAGGAAGCCCCTCAGAGGTAGAGGTGGACTCGTCCATTTCATCTGTAATTGTGCTGGACAGAATATTGCAAATGGGGCTCAGGTCAGGATCATGGAAGCCACTTTGGGAATTTAGTGTCCAGTCCATGCTCGGTGGTTCTCTGGACTCCAGGTTTCTCATGACATCCATCTGTGGAGGCTCATCTTGATAACTTGTGGAGGGACTGACTGGAGCATGTGGTTCTGAGGCATCAGGACAGACCAGGTCCCTCTTCTGGGCCACCGAGTTCTCTTCAATGCTGACAGTATGAGATTCTTCCACATGATTTACAGGCACGCTCAGCCAGGGATTCCTAGGAAACCCAGCCACCTTGAGCTCAAGCTTCACAGTGTCCACCTGTCCACTGATCTGGATGTCTGCAGACTTTTCCACAGGCTGAATACTGCTCTGCTCTTTGGGGCCTTTACAATCGGATTTACAGGAAACATGACAGATTTGATGGTGCCTCCAGTTATGCGTCATGGAGTTCTCGCTTCCCGTTAATAGACCCTGCCCTCCATCTTTTCTTACACACACCTCCAGCTTGCTGCTTCGTGAGTCCAGTGGGCTCAGGGAAGGGGGTTTACCCTCAGCTGAGACCTTTCCAGGAGAAGCAGGCAGGTCTTCTTCCAGTCTCCATTCACCTTCTGAGTGGTTAAGCGGAGAAGGGTCGTGGGTTTCAGCCTTGGTCGTTTCTTTCTCAGCACTTTGAGAGTCGTGGTATACGGGATGGTTGTGGAACTTCTCATTCTGCCACTGCAAAGACAGCTGAAGCAGTTCAGCAGACACCGGTCCAGGGGACATTAGGAGTTTCCTCAAGGCCGTGCACCTGGGGAGTTCAAAAGGATTGCACTGTAACAGATCCACAACAACATCCTCACCCTATGAAGGGGACAGAACACGTTCTTGTCCGCCAACGGTGTGACAGACAGTCAGTGGTGGGAAGTACAAGTACTTCGTTACTGTACTTAACCGTAAGTATCTGTACTTTCTACTTCACTACATTTCTATACAGCGTTTCGTTACTCGTTACATCCAAGACGCATTTCGGGTTTTTGATTTGTTCGTTAGTTTGAAAGTATCCAATGGCGAGAGCAGAATCAGTCCGCTGAACCAATCCAAAGTGGGAAATAACCATTAGGCCCTCCCTCAAGAAGAGCAGCACAGTACCAGGACCTGCATAAAATATCTAAATCTAAACTGTCACAGGGGGTAAACACAAGAAAAACATGCTTTATCTGCAGCATTGCTCATTAAAATGGTACATTACTGATTTATTAACACTAAATACGATAGGTACACTTAATGACATTATATAAGCCGTTAGGTATTACGGTTGGCAAGTACTTTTACTTTTAATACTTAAGTAGTTTTAAAAGCTTGTACTTTCTTACTTTTACTTAAGTAAAATAATGTGGTACTTTGACTTTTACTTGAGTCAATTTTTGTCTGTGTATTTGTACTTTTACTTAAGTACATTGTATGAGTACTTTCTCCACCACTGCAGACAGTTAAGATCAGAGCTAATGTTGCCGATTTGGGACCGACTGAACCCCCTCATTCCATGGCCCTTTTGTGGCTCCTTCCAATACAAATCTGAATATCTTGCCTCTGAGAAATCTGCATGCCCATCTGCTGAGGCTCATGATCAGGGATGGCCGTGGATAGATGAGCAAGATGGAGTAGCTCCTCCACGTCTGGGGGGGGATTTTTCTGCAAGAAAAGGGAAAGCCTCCATCTTCGTGCAGGGATCCCAGCTCCAGCCAGGAGCTCCTGGAGGTTCTCACTGAGGACCAGCCTGTACCAGCTGTGTGCCTGAAAGAGCAAAGTAATGAAGGACATGTAAAGAACTCAATGGCTTCTGTGTAGTAGCATCGGGTTTTCACAATTTGATTGATCTCCATATATTGCACAGCCATTGAAACAGTCTAACCCTAACCCATGTCTGTGTCTCTGCACACCTAACAAAAAGAATCCCGTCACAACAGATTACATAAAATCAGCAAACACACGCGCAAGCTACATGGTCAAACATGCCATTCAAACTGAAACATTCCTCCCTCAGCACTACGCTCCAATCCATCTGTCGGCCTTGTAACTAAATGTTAACTTTGGCTACAGTATGGAGACTTTCACAAGCATAACCATCATGCAAGTAGTCAACCCAGATCAGAGGTTTGGGAGTTCAAAGTGCTATTTCCACTTTAAGAAGAAAAGGGCCCATTGCCCACCAAGTTTTTATCTTTGAAAAAAGTACGTAGATATACCACAGATGGCTGTTAAGTTGACCGTTGTTGGAGAGCTGCAGAACCAGCCTCTTTGGAAGGGCTTATTCATGCAAAAAAAAGGGGGGACTAAAAGTGAAAAGGGTTAAAACATACTGCGAGAACACTCCTACAACTAAATCTCTTGAGCCAGGGTTGAGAAATTCTTCCTGAGGCTCTTCTTACGTGTGCAGAAAAGCTCTAACAGCTAATCCAAAGATCACACTGTGTGCATGTTCCATTCAAATCCCCACTTAAAGGAAGGCTTTCTGTCCATGTATTTCACACCCAGCACAGATTAATGACCTCAAGCTCGTAGCTACAGCGGATGCAAAACCAAAAATACATTAGAAAATACAAAATGCTTCTGAAACCTGAAAGCAATAACAAAGAAATGTATATTGAAGAGGTAATACATTTGATTTTATTCTTTCTGGTGGCCATGGGTCACACTGACATGCTTGGTCAGGACAGAGGTCTCAGCATTAGTTCTACTTTACAATGCACAGCTTTAATCAAAGGGAACTTGCCTTGTTGTAGTAGTGATGGTAACAGGAAACGGCTCTCAGGGTGTGCAGAATATACTGCACAGTAGACTGAAGATTCTCCACAAGCCGCTCCAGATCCAGAGCCCAGGCCTCCCTGATTTGAGCTTCCAGGGGCAGGATCTCTGCTAATGTGTGGATCACATCTTCAGCCCAACAGACAAGTCCCTGAGGGGTGCAGTTTAAGTCATTAAAAGACAAAAGTCACATCACTGATCAAATCTTAGGGAGGATGAAAATCTGCATGGTAATTCAAAAATGCCTGGCTACATATTAAAGTAAGTTTTTTTTAAATGTCTGTGTAATCTGTACCATAGCTGGAGTGTGAATGGATGCCTCAAAGTCAGAGAGCAGTGCCTCTGCCTGTGCACGATCCTTGGCAATCTCTATTCTGTACAGTAGGAGCTTTTGTTGAAGTCTTTCAATCTTCTCAGTAATCTGGAGAGAGATGAGGTTCATGGCGGTGAAAAGCTTGCAAATGCAAATGTGCTGTGCATAGATGTACTTTCAAAGGGGAGGTCATCATGCTAACTGAGGATCATCAGCAAAGGGGCAAAGCAGGAAATGCTGACAGATGTGATTGGATTACTCGGCCTTTAAAAGAGTCCGGAAGTCAGCCAAATGGAGTTCAGTGTATCAGAGGTAGAAATAAAGAGCTGGATGTTCGGAGGGCTTTAGCTAGGAGTGTTGGCTCTAGTTTGACTCTTGGCTGTTGCCATCCAGAGTGGCTGGATGCCCCTGTGACAAACTCAAGGCCACAGGTGGAGAGCCGTTTGGGCGTGATACAGTTGCTCTTCAGGAGCTCTCACCCACCTGCAGCCCGTCTCTGCGCAGCTGAAGAACCTCCAGCTGCACGTGCGCTTTCCTGAAAGCCTGCTGCCACAACAGCTCCAGTTTCTCCACAGCTGCAACTATTCTGGAAAACAGAGCACTCTTTTTTAGTACCGAAACGGCCATGCTGCTGAAATGAGGCGTGCCACAATGTTCTAGTTTGGTGGATGCAGCATCTTAAAGCTTCAATGCTCTGCTTCCAGGAACCCATTCATAAAGTGGTGGTGACAAAGACAGGACTACTGCACCATAGCTGCCTGGATTAGGATTATAGGGGACAAAGACTAGTTATTTGAGAGGGGCACAGATCGGCCAGCACTCAGAAGGCTGAAGGCCAACATACCTGCTGTGTTTCTGGAGCATATCAAAGACGGTGTGGGTGAAGAGACAAGTGCCGGCCATGGCTTGATAGCAGGGGTCCTTTTCAGGGTGCCGTAGCTTCTCCACCACGTTCTCACAGCGTTTCAGCAGCTCATCCAGACCCAGATCTCTGCACAACACCACAGGCAAGTAAAGTCTGGAGGTCTGAAGCCACCACATCATTAGCACCTCCTGTCAGGTCTTTTGCACTAAATAAATGCCCCACATCAGGCTCTTACCAGCCTTGTTCTCCTACTCTGGCTGTGGTTTCAACAGTACTACAAAAGCCAGGGACTATGGGCCTAACCTCCAGATGTATCGCAGGGTCCAGTTCAGCTTTGGAGACGGTTTTTGCTCCGACCACACACTCAAAAAAGGCTGACTTTTTTAGATCCCCTTCATATGATGACTGAGAAGACTATATTGTTACAATACTCAATTCATTTGGTATTTTTAAGAAGATAAAAGCAGTCATCACGGGGGCACACAGCCATGGGTGACTGACCAAAGGGGGCTCCCATTCTGCTGACCACTTCCTGAACCTGCAGTTCCAACTCCAATACGTTGACCTTTCACAGGGCTGATCTCACAGACATGATAGTGGGTTTATGACCACTGCATTCTGCCTACACAGAAGCACAGGTGAGGAAATTGCATTGGGAAAATAAGGTGCTGTGCTCATCAAGAGGCATCTATGGAACCAGTTCTGATGGAATGAGGAAGGATCAAATAGACTCAGTATTTAATTGTGATGGGCACAAAGGCGTGTCCAAACCAACAGAAGCGCCTTTACAACTGCCTTTGACATAAATCAACCCCCGTTTCCAGTCAGGCTGCCTTTCCTCAAACTGACAGAAGTTCATAAGCCACATGGGCTGAGTCTTCAGGTGTTCAAATGTCCTCCAACAGTGCATTTGGGGCGAGGACTATGTCTGATTCAGTGTGAGAAAAAGGGTTCAGACTCAGACAGCACGTTCACCCCCAAAGCTGCCATGAGCTGGTTCATCCACTGGACCAGGTCTGGATTTAGCAACACTATCTGGCCCCGACAGAATTATGAGCATAAAAAAAAAATACATTAGAAGTCATTTGCATCAGCAAAGACACTCAGGTTGGTCTGCAACTGGTTCAAGTATCTTTTGAAGCTAAAGTGGGTCAGTCTGACCTCCTGAGTTTCAGGAACTGGTCCTGATTGGTGCTGCAGAAGTGTTGGAGGTCAGGGATGCTGGAGGGGAGCTCCCTCTGGGCCCAGGCCTGCAGCCTGGAGACGCTCGCAGGAAAACGCTCCACCACAGACAGGAAGTCCTGGACAAAGGCGTTAATCTCCTGTAGGGAGAGGCAGAGACTCAGAAAAGGCCACCATCGTAAAGAGGTCAGCATCGTTCCACATTTGTGGCTCAAGTGGTTTTCAGAGTCTCCAAACATGTGCATTCCTCACATCCCTCGACTCCTGTAGGATCTGCCATGATTATAGGAAATGAGAACAAGCCAAGCGTTGTGTGATTTACTGTAAACCGCAGTGTAAGTCAAATGCGCATTTTTCAAAATGAGGTCAGCAACAGAGCGACCGGCATGTGGAGCGGACGGCCAGCAGCACCCAACAAAAGCTGGAGCCTGATGAATGAGGCCTCTTTCACTTGCTAATGAGGTCGGCTGATTATGCGGGGAAATGACCAGCTTCACCAAGGTAGCAGCACCAGAATCAGGCTCTGGCAGAGCTAGTGAATGGATTCTGAATAAATATGAATGAGACTCATCTAAAGAGCAAGTGTGCTGAGCTCGGATAGGATAGTTAGGATAGGAGCTGTGGGGGGGTAGAGGTACGGGTTAGGGTTAGGATAGGAGCTGTGGGGGGTAGAGGTACGGGTTAGGGTTAGGGTTAGGATGGTGAAGGCATGTGTTTGTTCTTTTCTTCAGGGTTGGCCGAACAGCCAGAGGAGGAAAAGCAGGAATGGCTTTCACCTTTCTGCTGAGAGTACAGGTGTGTTTCTGAACTCTGGGACCAGGACTGATGGAAAACAGAAAAACAATGCAGACTCTGTGTTCCCTCTCAGGAAAAGGAGTTCCTCCAGATGCTGCAGGACGCCGGGAGCCCTGGGGTTCAGAAACACGTGATCAAACCCGAGAGCCTGAAGGGGATGGAGGTTCAGTATGAGAAAATACTCCAACAACTGGGGGACATCATCAAGGTACCGTCAGAGCCCAAAGCTTAAATCCTTAAATCCTGTTTGCTAAAGCTCACGCTTCCCTTCCTTCCTCTCCTCTCCACAGGATGAACAAGTCCGATAACTGCCGAGTCTTTCCCCTGATCTGATTGGACATTTGGAGTGTTTATTTCAGTTGTGTGATGAGTAAAATGTGTCTGTGCTCACTGAAATCATTCGAGTTGCTTCATTTCCCAAAGAAATGAATAAATGTCCTGAAGTTACTGAATTTGGGGTGAGGCTCTCTTTGAAATGGGGCCATTTTCCCTGGTCAGCAACTCTTCTGACATCTGACCCGATATGTTGAAAGAGCCATATTGGACCAAAAAAAAAAAAGCCCAAAAATGTCTGGAGCTGTAAAAAAGCCTTCTAATGAAGGCAACACATGCTGTATGTATCTATATTAGCTATATCAGCCTACCATCAAAATGACTAAGTTGGCTATAAATACAAAATGAGCCTCCATGATTAAATGTGATCATTTC
>CAJRST010018890.1:927147-953203 GCA_907169785.1 Menidia menidia | reverse complement strand
TCCTATCCTAACCCTAACCCGTACCTCTACCCCCCACAGCTCCTATCCTAACCCTAACCCGTACCTCTACCCCCCACAGCTCCTATCCTAACCCTAACCCGTACCTCTACCCCCCACAGCTCCTTCTGTAGTCCCTCTACCTCTATCTCTATCTCACCACTGACTCTGATCAGGGTTTCTCCTCTGGATAGCTTATTGTCATAGTGATGAGAAATGGAATATTGTGTCTACTCTGTAAGTCGCTTTGGATAAAAGCGTCTGACAAATGCATAAACATAAACAAACACATCCAGACAGCAGAAAGGTGGGGGGGTCATTCCCAGACTCTGGATGGCCTGTAGACCCAGGGGTCAGTCGGCCCCGGGGCTCACCGGTGGACGTAAGTCCTGATGTACTGGGGAGCGTCGTAATTGACCACACATTTGACCCCGCTGACGTCCAGGCCTCTGGCAGCCGCGTCTGTGCTGATCAACCTGGAGGAGGACAAACACTCTGTTTCAACCTGCTTCCAGGGCCAAAACAACCAGGCCAAACAAGACCGCCAACACCTGGATGTGTTGGCGTGTGTGGAGTGGTGGTGTAGTGGTTAGCATAGCTGCCTTCCAAGCAGTTGACCTGGATTCGATTCCCGGCCAATACAGCTCCTCTCTACCCTGTAAGTCGCTTTGGATAAAAGCGTCTGCCAAATGCATGAATATGAACATGAATATATGGATGTGGGACGGGGGCCGACTCCAGACTACTGACAGCCCCTCCCTGTTTTCTCCTCAGTGCTGTTTAGGGGGCCACATAGGTCCGGATCATTTCTATTCACTTAAATCAAATCCTCAAAACAGCATTTAGTGTTTACTCAGGCCGTTGTTTGAGGATACCGATGATGTAATGGGGACAAATGTGCACTGTTGGAAACCAGGAATTAAATGCCTTTAACAGCACTCTGTTGAGTTCTCACTATTCCCCCACAGGGAGAAAAACTAAGGAGCTGGACCAGGGCTGAGTCCACATCCGGACTCTGGTCAGGGAGCCAATGCAGTCGGGGTTTTTCTGCTGTGATCCAGGCTCTAAGAACCAGTTCCAACCTCTGGGCAATGACACAAACTTGGAAAGAGTCCACTAGTTTAAAAAAAAAAAAAAAATCACCTCTACACTTCATTGCTGTTGGCTCCAACTTTTTCTTTACAATGTCAGCTGCTTTAAACTGTGCCGGAAAGATAATTATGACTCAAATCTGAAGATGCCATTGGCTAACTAACCCACAGGCAGAGATGGAATTCTGGTCCTTCTACACAGCATAAAGGCAGACTCACAACGTGATCTTTCCTTGCTCAAAGTCTCTCAGTGTCTTCTTCCTTTCCCCCGGAGAGAGTCTGGAGGAGAACTCAGCGGCCTGAGTCCCGGGGAACAGCCGCAGCAGCAGGAACAGCCTGAGCAAAGGACACCAGACCAGGGCTGGGCTTAGGGCTGTCAAAAGTATCGATACTAAAATGTTGTATCCGGATACGATACTCATTTTCAAAAGTATCGATACCACCGCGTGAGCCCCTTCTCTCAGATTTATTTATGTATTTATTTACGTTGTTTATGGTCATTAACAAGACGTTAGCCTTGCTAGCTGCGGCTAATGGCTAATAATAACATGCTACCATTAATCAAGTACATATCCAACTTCGCCCACATCAAGTCGGCCATTTTGATTAGGTCACCAATAGGAAGATCCCAGGCAAGAAAATCCTAATTGCTTAATGGCAATGTAGACATTAATTTAAAAATAGTTAAATGAATCCTGCAAACACTGAATTAAACTCTATCCATAATATGATGTTAAAATAGTGGATGTTAAATAGGTTTCTACAATAAGTCTAAACAAGTTTAACCAAAAAATATTTATTTCTCACAATTATGAAGGCTGGAGGGTTAGGGTTAGGGTTAGGGTTAGGGTCAGGGTTAGGGTCATTAATGTGGGCCACGAGTCACAATAACATCAGTAACAGGTCAGTTTGAAATGAAAGACACAATTCAGTTAAATTTTGGGGTCTTTGTTTTTATCCTTGTGGTATCGAGTATTTTCCTGAGTATCGGTATGGAGTTGAAAATGTTAGTATCGTGACAGCCCTACCTGTGTGCCGTCTCTCTGGAGTTGGTGAAGCAGAGGATGGGGCAGAGCTTCAGATGAAGGATGAAATGGAGGATGAGGAGGGGCTTCTTGCTCATGGTGCAGGGCACATAGTACTCCTAAAGGAAAAAAAATGCTCATTCCTCCTCTTGTCTTTCCATGAAGCCAGCTCTTACTGCAGTGCTTCTCAATTATTTTCTGTTACGCCCCCCCTAGCAAGAAGAAAACTATTCGCGCCCCCCCACTCCCCACCGTGACTATACATCTCTACATGATATTTTATCCTTATTAACATTAAAGAAAAGGAAAAAAGAAAGACATATTGTAAAACTTACAAAGACTAACTTTATAAAATCGTGTTTTAAGTCTGCGACAGAAAAGATTTTAAGTGCATCAATGCCTGAAATTAAAAATAAATTAATCCTTGTTTAAACTGTAAACGTGTTTGACCAACTAATTGCACCATTGCAAAATTAAATCAAATCAATAAATAATATTACTTAATAATATTAAACTAATAAACTACAAAAACAACAAAAATAATAACTAATTTATATTCAGTTCGGCAACATTAACTCAGGAGCACAATATATAAAACTCTTAGTTTTCGGGTGACTTTCTTTTGTCTCGTTATCTTTGTCTCTCTGCGCTTTTCTTTTCATCTGTTAAAAACTTTTCCATGTTGGGGGGGTTATGTTGAATAACGGAGGATATAAACAGAAGGCAGATGCTAACTGAAGCTAACCTGTTGTCTTTAAGTCGTAAAATGTTTAACTGAAGTAACGATGAGAGGCCACTGCCCCCTACTGGAGTGGAGGCGCAATTACACTTTATACTAGTACGGCCCGAAAAAAAGGCTGTTCCCCAGGGTCACACGCGCCCCCCCAGGTATTGCACCCCCCACTATTTGAGAAGCCCTGTCTTACTGTGAGGCCCTGGGGCAGGTGGAAGCGCTGCTGTGTGGGGGGGGGCTCTGAGCTGGGACTGTGGATGGAGCTGAAGAGGCGGGGCTGGTGCAGCCCCAGCTGCTGCAGCTTCTCGGGGTTCTGCGTGAGCGTGGCCGAAAACAGCAGCTTCTGCAGGGGCATCTGGGCTGGGGACAGACTGGAAAACAGGTTTCTGCTGTAGCCCCCCTCTGACCGGAGCCCGGGGGGCTGTGAGGGGGCAGCCACACCCCCGGGAGCCTTTCAGCTTCCTGTCACATTAGTCACTAACTAATAGGGTGGTCAAAAGTATAGATACTCCAAAAAGTATACTCCAATGTAAAAGTATACTCCAATGTTGTATCCGGATACGATACTCATTTTCTAAAGTATGGATACTAAAATGTTGTATCCGGATACGATACTCATTTTCTAAAGTATAGATACTAAAATGTTGTATCCGGATACGATACTCATTTTCTAAAGTATCGATACCACCCCCCCTTCTCTCTGATTTATCTATGTATTTATTTACGTTGTTTATGGTCATTAACAAGACGTTAGCCTTGAACTGCTAGCTGCGGCTAATGGCTAATAATAACATGCTACCATTAATCAAGTACATATCTAACTCCGCCCACATCCAAGTCACCAATAAGGAGATCCCAGGCAAGAAAATGATAATGCCTCATGGAAATATAGACATTAATTTAAAAATAGTGAAATCGATCTTTCGAACACTTAATTAAACTCTATCCATAATATTATGTTAAAATAGTGTAATGTTAAATAGGTTTGTAGAATAAGTCCAAACAAGTTTAACCAAAAAATATTTATTTATTTATTATGAAGTGTTAGGGTTAACACTAACCTGTCCAAATTCAGTTACATTTTGGAGTCTTTGTTTTTTATTCTTGTGGTATCGAAAATGGTATCGAGTATTTTCCTGAGTATCGGTATCCAGTTGAAAATTTTAGTAGCACTCACCCGGCCGCTGTAATGCTTCCAGCCGGGCTCCTCCTGAAGATGCTGGGGTTTGCCCCCCCCCCCTGAACCAAACACGGCCGTTAGCACCTGGCTGAGCCAGGACTGGTGCATGCTGTCAATCATCCTGTCAGCCTCGTCGATGATCTGGAAGATAGGACAGTAAGATGACATTTCTCACACCGACGCAGGATGTTCTTCCTGCGGCAGCTGAAGAAGTTCAACCTGCCCAAGGCAATGATGGTGCACTTCTACACAGCCATCATTGAGTCCATCCTCACCTCCTCCATCTCCATCTGGTACGCTGCTGCCACCGCTAAGGACAAGCGCAGACTGCAGCGTATCATTCGCTCAGCCGAGAAGGTGATTGGCTGTGATCTGCCATCCCTTCAGGACCTGTACGCCTCCAGGACTTTAAGGCGTGCAGGAAGGATCATGTCTGATCCTTCTCACCCTGGTCACAAACTCTTTGTAACTCTCCCCTCTGGCAGAAGGTTGAGGACCATCAGGACCAAAACCTCACGCCATAAAGACAGTTTCTATCCAGCAGCAACTGGCCTCATCAACAAGACCAGTGACCCCCAACTATTCTTCTCCCCCCCCCCTCTACCTCACTAATTTACCCAATGCTCCAGCATTTTCTGGTCTGTCGTTGCAGATCAACATTGCACATTTCAATTGTTAATTTGCACATTCAAATCTATATTTTTAAAGATTGTTAATTGTACATTCAGATTTATACTTTTAAAGATTGTATTTTTCAGTTTTATCATTCTGCCCTATATCTTTATTTTTACTTTTTATTCTTGCTTCTCATAGAAGTGTTGTGTTGTGCACTAAACACCAAAAAGGCAAATTCCTTGTAAGTCTGAAAACCTACTTGGCAATAAACCTGATTCTGATTCTGATTCTGACACTATCCAGTAGGGGGGGGGGCGGTTCACAAAACCCACGGTTCGGTTCGCTTCACGGTTTGGTGGTCACGGTTTTGGGTTGGGTTCGGTATGTGTTGATTGTTAGGAAAACCTATTATGTCTCGTATAGTCAGGTTAAAACTGAAAGAAAAAAGCAGTGTGACATGTGATCCATTACTGTGACAGTCTGAGGTTAAAGTAGGTGAGATTCTGCCAGAGAGGAAACAGAGCTAATTCCAACATGTGCTTCCCTCTAAATGCAAACTGGTCCATACAGCAGACCTAGAAACTGCTGCTGGTCTGGTTTTTATGGGCTACGCTGCTTCTTCTTCTTCTGGTTTCCTACTGGTGGTTGGCTTTGGGCGCAGTAGCGCCCCCTTCTGCTCTGGAGTGTAAACGCTTCCCTCTGAGAAAAAGGAGCAGCAGGAACCCAACCAACACACGCCAACCCAACCCAGACAGAACCCAACGGTTCACACGGGTTTAGAAACCCTCCCATCCATAGTAAACATCCCTCTGCTGCCACGCAGGTCTGGGGACTCACCAGGAACCGCAGATGTTCCAGACTCAAGGCGGAGTTCTTGTTGATGTGATCCACCAGCCGGCCCGGGGTAGCCACCACGATGTCCGCAGCACTCCTCCGCACACCCCCCCTGGAAGAAAAGCCACTGGAGGGAAACATGCCTGCTCCTACTGTACTGATGCACACAGCCTCATGTGGTCACAGCAGAAGCCAAAGCAGACTGACCACTGGTCAGTGAAGAGGTCACCGCCCTGGGATGTAGATATGTGTGTGTATATGTGCATGTATGTATATATATAATATAATTGATGATGTCCAAGTGTTGTATTATTGACATGTAATGTCCCCTGTTGTCCCCCCCTTTTATTTATTTATTTATTTATTTATTTATTTTTCTTATTTTTCTTATTTTTTTTATTTATTTATTTATTTTTTAATTATTATTTTTTAAATTATTATTATTATTGTTTTTCTTTCTTTCTTTTTTTCTATTTTTATTTATTATTATTATTATTTTTTTTCTCTTTTGAATGTGGGTGGGTGGGGTTTGGTTGTTAAAAGATAAAGCAAATTCAATTCATGTTACTGTTTTTTTATGTACCTCACTTTGTACTTTCTTGAATAAAAATATATATATATATAAAAAAAAAAAAGAAAAGGTCGCCGCCGCTCCATTAAAGCACAACAAAGCAGCAGCTATCCCTCAGCCTGTGTCCAGGAGTGAGGCCACACAGGCTTAAAACAGCTCCACATGAGGAGGTGGCCTGGGGGGGTCAACTATTTATTCCTTTTATTGGGAAAAGAAAGCCTGGAGGTAATAAGCTCTGCTTACGATGTCTGAACATACACATTTTCCAACATACAAAGTGAAACTTGATCAGATATTCGATTCCACACCAGAAGGAGATTTCCAACATTTGAGGAAGTCATAGGAAAAAATAAATAAATAAATAAATAAGCCAAGTTAGTTTAAAGTTTGCGTAGTGAAAGTTATCTGTATCTGTCTCTTCCTCTACCTCCACACCTCCGTTCACCAACAAGTGCCAATAAAAGGTTTTGGGCTGTGGAACGACTTATTCAAATTACAGTGTATTCTGATGGGAATTTTTTAACCAACATAGGAATATTTTAACATACAAAGTAGGTCCTGGAACCAATTACATTTGTATGTAGAGGATCTACTGAAAACACTAACATTCATGGAGGCAGACAAAAGGAAGATTGAGAAAGTTTCCTTATCTGTTAATCATTCATAAAAGTGTAAGCATTTTAATCTTCTTTAACCCAACAGGACCACCTTGTTGGAGGACATATTATTGTCCAGCAGCTCCTCCATCTCCAGTGGCTAACCCCACCCTTCAGGGCCAGAAAAGCCCACTCAGAAAAGCCCTCACCTGTGCTCTGAGAGTGAGGCCTGCTCTGCAGCAAAGGACTTCTGCCCCGCCAGCATCATCACCTTCAGAGCCGTTCCTTCTGCATATGCTGAGAAGACTCTGTAAACCTGGAGGAGAGGGAAGTGTGAGCGAGGCTTGGAGAGGTCAGAGTGAGGGGCAGGCGGTCAGTTTTCTGACCTGCTGAGCGAGCTCCTTGGTGGGCAACACGACCAAAGCCCGGACTTCACACACCACTCGCCCCATCAGGACCTGCCAGAGAACAGGGAGGATTTTGGACCTGCTCAGCCCCGTCCAGCCGCCTGCTCATGGCTCTGTGAGGGTCACTTGAGGCTGACCTGTATTACAGGTAGGACAAAGGAGAGCGTCTTCCCGCTGCCCGTCGGTGCAGACACACAGATGTCTCTGGGTCTGTAGCCTCCTTCACCAATCAGCAGTCCATGTCGTGCACCTTCCAAAATGGCTGGAATTACCTCTGCCTGCACTGTGAAAAGACCAGCCTCTCTATATAAGCAAAATGTGCTAACAGTTCCAGTTCAAATGCATCTACATTAGGGTTGTCAAAAGTATCGATACTTTAAAAAGTATGGATACTAAAATGTTGTATCCGGATACGATACTCATTTTCAAAAGTATGGATACTAAAATGTTGTATCCGGATACGATACTCATTTTCTAAAGTATCGATACCACCGCCCCTTCTCTCTGATTTATTTATGTATTTATTTACGTTGTTTATGATCATTAACGTGACGTTAGCCTTGAACTGCTAGCTGCGGCTAATGGCTAATAACACGCCAACAATAATCAAGTACATATCCGTCTCAGCCCACATCCAAATCGGCCATTTTGATTACGTCACCGAAAGGGAAATCCCAGGCAAGAAAATAGTTATGCCTCATGGCAATATAGACAATAATTTAAAAATTGTGAAATGAATCTTTCCAACACTTAATTAAACTCTATCCATAATATTATGTTAAAATAGTGGATGTTAAACAGGTTTGTACAATAAGTCCAAACAAGTTTAACCCCAAAATTGTTTCTTACAATTATGAAGGCTGGAGGGTCAGGGTTAGGGTCATTAATACGGGCCACCAGTCACAATAACATCAGTAACAGGTCAGTTTGAAATGAAAGACACTAACCTGTCCAAATTCTGTTAAATTTTGGGGTCTTTGTTTTTATCCTTGTGGTATCGAAAATGGTATCGAGTATCGAGTATTTTCCTGAGTATCGGTATCGAGTTGAAAATTTTAGTATCGTGACAACCCTAATCTACATAGCACATTAAAACAACCTCAGCTGACCAAAGTGCTGCACAACACATGGACCAATACGAAAAATAAGAAAAACACGCAGGAGGCTGGAAACGTTAGCCAAGATCATTAGTGATCACAAATGTGTGAGCTCAGAGCTGGAACCACGGAAAAGGCCGTCTCCAGACCACCTTCACTTCTCTGGATTTCACAGCTAATCAGTCATGAAGTTTTTAGCCTTGCTGCTTGAAATACAAACACAATTCCTCACCTGGAAAGAAGTGGTGAATGCCATTGTTCTGCAGTTTTTTAAGGAGCTGAGCACAAATCCCAGAGATGTCGGAAACAGGAACCAGGTTGTTTTTAATATCTCTCCGAATCACATGGGGCTCAATAAGCCAGTGGGGCAGGACTGCGTTCACCTGTGCACAGAGAAGAGAAACACTTACTTTACTGTTGACCGTTGGCTCTACAGTCTACAACCATATCACTGTACCTTTTGAACAGGTTTGCTCTCAAATCCTCCAAGAAAAGTGAATCCAGTACACGCAGAAGCTTTCTCTGAGCTTTCTTCCAACTCTTGACCTGCTTTATTCTCCCCTGCACCTCCTTTACCCCTAAGGGAAATGCTTCCAGTGGACTTTCCTAAAATCCCAAAACAGGCAAACAGAATTAACAGGACAGACAGAGTATCCAACTTATGGTCTTTTTCCAATGGTGGTTTTCAATCAAATGGGAGAGTGTAATAGCAGGATGGTCCAAATGACCTGTGACATTATTTGCATGCGACACGCTAAACATTTTTAAAAAATCATTCTGGGTTTTTATAAAATGGTAGGTTTCCCTGGAAGGAGTTGCTTTCATGACTTCAATACCTTGTGGATTCAAATTAAAAGTAAGCTAAGAAAGTAAGGTACTCAAACTTTGGAGCCAGAGAGAAAATTCAACATGTTTGCATATTAAAGTAGAAAAACACACCCAAATGATCCTCATTCTTCTGGAGCTCACATGCAACTCTCTTTTCCTTTTCTTGGTCTTCAACATTTCGATTATTGGAGTCTAAATCACACAAAGGCAAAGGCTTCTTCTTTTTGCAGTGCTGATGGTCTGGGTTGCTGCTTTTATCAGCCCTCCTTTTCCTTTTGGCATCATGCTGCTCTGTCTGTTCTTCATACTCCAATTCTTTTTGTTTGGTCAAACTTTGTCTCTGCCTTTGGTTTGCCTTCTGTTGCAACTTAGCAAGCAGTGCCAGAGAGCGGGACTCCTTTGAGATATTTCCTCCTTCATCTTCACCAGAATACCTGCGAGCGCCGAAACAGCATTTAATGTCCATTACAAACTAAAATAGATATAACTTTGGGGGTATAAAGGGGAAATTATTAACATTTTAGAAGCAGTTTCTATAAATCCATGTTTGCTGTACTGTAAATGAATCATCACAGATTTTACTGAAGCACATTCTGTAATGAATAACACACTGGGGGCCTTTCTGTGAGGAGTTTGCATGTTCTCCTCTTTGTGTGTTTGGCTTCTCTCCGGGTACCCCGGCTTCCCTCCATCCGAAAAGTGCATATTGGGTTAATTGGACATTCCTAATTGTCCCTCAAAGTGACTGATTGGTTGTCTATTAAATCAAATCACTGCTTTTTTGGCTTCCTGGAGAGAAAGTGAATTCCCAGATTACACAATAATGAAAATTCAGGATTTTAAAGTGACGTTATAGTCCCGTTTATTGTTATCTATCTGTAATCATTACATTTTTTTATCAAATGTTTTTTTTCCAGTTAAATGCTTTGCACCAAAATGATTTGCACAAAATAATTCCAAATGAATCCACCAAGCTAACATATCCATTGGAGACATCAGCGATATGGAACAATACACGTGGACATTTTATATATACATATACATAATCTTACCTCTTCACGACGAATAAGGACATAATATCTCCGAGGTGGACGGTCATGCAATAGGGATGGCTAAAAATCAACAGGATGCCAACGTTGGAAAATGCATTTCTTTAGAGCACATTCACGAATCAACACAGCCCACCACTTCCGCACGTGTGCAATGTTCTTCTTCTTCTTCTTTTTTTTTATGGCGGTTGGCAAGCAACTTTTAGATGTGCATTACCGCCATCTACTGGAATGGAGTGTGGATCGGGATGCTAACTTTAAAACCCCCCTTCAAAGCAAAACAAACAAACAAACAAAAAACAAAACAAACAAAAAATATGTATATATCTTTTCTATCAATGTGCAATGTTCCTTAAGGCGCATCAATATGATGTCACAACTGCCGCTGGCAAACTGGACGCGTCCACAATGGATTACGTCAAAGTAGCGCGATTTTAAACCTGTACTTTGTATTTTGAGGCGAACAAATGTTCGCTTTTACGGAATATTCCTCACAATGTTGTCTGTAAATTGTATTGATTTAAAAAAACAAACAAATATAGGCCAACTGAAAGGCGCTGGTTTGTAACCACCCCCACGAGCCTGGTCACAAATGACGTTACCCAATCACGGCTCAGGGTTCCGCGTTCAAAATTGAGAAACGTCACCGGCCGCCAGAAGGATAAAAGGTGTCTTTAGTTTTTAGTTCACTTTTACACAAAGATTTAGTCGCGTGTGGGTTCTTATCAATGGCGGAAGAATCTGCTGTCAAGGTTTGTGTCCGGGTTCGTCCGCTCGTTCCTCGGTAAGTTTGTCTCCTAAAGAATTTGAAAGGAAAACCTAACGTACGTTAACTGAAAAAGTCACCAAAGCCCTCTGCCAGAGCAGACATGGAGCCCTCACTGTCCTTCTAATCTTTTGTAATTATAATATGGCTGCAACTAACAACTATTTTAATAGTCGACTAGTCACCGACTATTGAAACGATTAGTCGACTAATCGAATAGTTATCCACTTTTTCTTAAAAATAGCATAAAGTTGCTTTAGTTAAGTGGAAAATGATAAACACAAGAAAAATGGGTACTTCAATGAAAAATGCATCTTTTATTCAACTTTGCAGCTGATACAAAACGTAAATAAGAATGCGTTTGTCAGGCACAGTCAGGCATAACGTTAAAGCTCTCTTTTAAAGTGAAAAAACGCTTAGAAAATGTATAACGCACATAAAAGACAAAACATATTAGCATTATTGTTGCTTAAATCTTACCGAGGCGAGTCAGACTCCGTTTCATTTAAGTGCCCAACATGCTTTCTTTCTAAATGCTCATGCATCACCGAGGTGCTGCCGTGATACGCAAGGTCTGTTTTGCAAACCTTGCACCTATTTTTTTTACTCGTTGTATCAAGGATAAAATGCTCCCAAACTTTGGAAGTTTTTGTACGCGTGTTGGAATCCGCCATTTCTGTAACCGCTGTTGTGCAGGTGACTCTGGGCAGATTGTAATTAAGTGTCTCACTTTGTTGGAAAAACACGTCTGGCGACAATAGTCGACCATGGAATTCACTGTGGACTTTTTTCTATTATCGATTTTTGTCGACGAATCGTTGCAGCCCTAAAATGTAACAAGTAAAAACGTTTTTCTGAAGTCCGTTTTATTTACATTCCATTTATCCGGAGTGAGGCAGAAAGCTATTCTGACCTGTAACTTTAAGCTTTACACCTTAAAAGTGTTTGTCAGATCATCTGTTAAACTTTTGTTTTCCATTTAGAAAATTTCCCCATAGTTGTTTTGTTGTTCCACCCCAAATCGTTGTTTTTATTCCAGTGAAGAGAGTGATTCATCTGAGAGCGGAAGCCCGGTCCAGCTATTTTGGAAAGCTGATAAAAAATCAATCCATCAGGTAGATGGAAATCCCAGCAAGAGCTTTAGTTTTGGTAAGTAAATCAGCCTTGGGAAGCATTTTTGTGCAGTTTTTGGTGCGGTGTTGCTCAGATGGTGTCCTCTCTCGTCCACAGACCGGGTTTTCACTGCTGAGGAATCAACCAACCAGCTCTACCAGGCTATTGCCAAACCTCTGGTGGTTTCCACCGTGGAGGGCTATAATGGTAGGGAATGGCTAAATGCTTTAGACTGTTGTGTTAGGATTTGGTTATAAATACACACTTTAGCATAGTATGCCATCACATGATTTATGTAGATTTCTAATTGTTTTATTTCTTTTATAACTATATGAAGTCTCTGGCTGTAACCACAGATTCTCTTTGCTCTATCTTTTCTTTCTCTGTTGCATTAGATCCACGTCTTTAAGTCAACACACACACACACATCATTTGGTACCACATTCCAATGTCATCAACATGAATTATGACCTGGCTTGTTAGTCTTAGAGGTAACTAACCAATAGGACTTGGTTGTGTCCAGTCCTCCTTTTGAGGAGACAAAGACCCATCACCCCCAGATCTCAGGGCTCTTTGCCCACTGAGACCCTGAGAGAGGTTTCCTCTGTGAAGAGCCCAGTGCTGAAATACTTTACCTGTGACCCAATAAATGTCAACTTTTTACTCTTGATCGACTCTGGTCTATTCTCAGGTTTCCAACTAAAGAATCGGACTAACAGTTACTAATCTTGTTGTGATGCCATGCTCCATCCCAGTTGTGTGTTTTGGGTTGTTTATTTAATTCCTCAGTTTCAGAACATTCAAGACTGTAATTCCTGGCCACATGTTACACTGCTGAACATACTGTAGAAAACTGGTCTGGATCGTTTTAGTACCTTACTATTTGTGTGCACAGGTGTGGAACATAAATGGCTGTGAATAAGATGCTTGAATGTCCTTTTAGCACACATTTTATGACATTACAGAAAAAATATTGCCCCGATGGTTTAAACTGGCAGAACTCACTCTGCAGTGAAGTGGATCATTATCCTGTGATTCGGAAAAATAATTTTACCTTGCTTGTACAGACCTTCTATACCGATGGTGTGTGTGTTTTTTATTTATTTTTATTTTTTTAAGGAACTATATTTGCCTATGGGCAGACGTCTTCAGGAAAGACCTTCACCATGATGGGGACTAAAAAAATACCTGGAGTCATGCCGCTGGCAGTAGAAGATGTTTTCCAAACCATTAAAAAGGTAAGGACTGTTTAACATGTCCATTTGCTGTATGTTGAGTGGTCACTATTCTAAACATCTGCTTCTCCCTTTACTTGAAGCTTCCAGAGAAGGAGTTCCTTCTCAGGGTTTCCTACATGGAAATCTACAATGAGACGGTGACTGATCTGCTGGTTGATAGCTGGAAGAGAAAGCCCTTGGAAGTCCGTGAAGGAATCGATGTAAGTTGTTCAATATGTTTTACTCTTTGCCAAGTGACATTTGTGTCTTTACTTCAGTGGCAGTAGAACAGCTCTTGGACAGATTGAGCGCAGATTTGCCTGAAGAAGTGTGGGATGGAGAGCTGTAAAGATCTTTTTCATTTGCATCAAATAAACCTAACGTTTGAAGTTTCTGGTGTTACAGTTGACAAACTATAATCTCTTGAAACTGCAGGGAATTTATTAAGTTGTTTGTTGCCTGGAAACAACTGAGCAGACCATGGCATGTGAGATGCTGGCTGCACTAGGATAGATCCTCCTGTTAAAGGGCTCTGCGGCTGGCATATGGATCTGTGACTGGTGGTCCACAGCTTTCTGCACTGGGGGATGGGGGCATTTATACCATCAAGTCATCAGGGGGGCCTCTGCCAGCAGCCTAAGATATATTGTATCCTAGGCTAAATTAGTCTGGTAATTGCTGACCACCGGTAGCTAGCTATGCAATTGTGGACTGATCACATCATTCAAGCAAAGTAAGGACTATAAAATCAGACAATCAGTGGTTGGAGTACTTTTGATTGTATTTTTAGTCTTGGAACTTTTTAATGGCTGGAACACTGTAAAACACACCTTGTCTTACATTATCTCATTATGTGTTGATGATTCCTGTCTGCAGAAGAACATATACGTTGCTGATCTGACTGAGGAGCTTGTCACATCTTTTCCACAAGCCCTTGCCTGGATTCGTAAAGGAGAGAGTAAGATTAGATCATTTATGACAGTATCTTTTAAGAGTATTCATAGCCAGGCTACTATAAGAATCACTTTATTAACTTTACACTGTGCCTCAACAGAGAACCGCCATTATGGGAAGACAAAAATGAACCAGCGCAGCAGCCGCTCACACACAATATTTCGAATGGTAAGCATCCGGTCCATATTTCTCTAAAAAGATAGTTTCAGGCTCTTTTCCCCTCAAAAACCTTTTGATTTTCCCCTAGATATTGGAGAGGCAAGAGAGGAGCGACCCAGCATCAGGTGAAAATGCTGATGGAGCCATTATTGTATCACATTTAGTAAGTTATTTTTTTCATTGTTACTTGCTTGTGTTTGCTCATTTTTAGCCATTTGTACATTTGGGTATTATAAGGACTTCTTCTTGAGTTGTAATTTTGTTTTGCCTTTTAGAATCTCGTGGATCTGGCAGGATCTGAGAGGGCAAGTCAAACTGGAGCTGAAGGCAAGAGATAGTTTTGAGTTTGTTCAGTTCATCTGATTTCAGATTTGTAGTTATTTTTAATGTGCTTGTGGAGTGTATTGACGGTAACCTGTCTAGTTAACAGTGATTTTCTTTTAATATCCAAGGTGCACGTTTAAAAGAAGGCTGCAATATCAATCGTAGTTTGTTTACACTGGGCCAGGTGATCAAGAAATTAACAGATGAGAGCCAGAAGTAAGTATGTTTTTGATGCGCTTTGCTAGTTCTTGGTGTCTTATATGTAGTGGACAGCATTGCCCCCTGTAACCTTTACATTTGTGCCTTTAGCAGAGGCTTTTGTCCAAAGCTACCCACAATGCAGATACGTCCCAGTGAGCATCAGCCTGAACCCCCAGCCAGACTCTGTTAGAGTAGAGACACTGTGTAGAGACGCATAGAGGGAACTACAGACAGAGTGGTTAGGGTTAGGGCAGTTTGAAGACCAGAAACATTTTAATTGTCAGAAATATATGCAACATTCAGATGGAATTATATTATTATAGCTTTATGAGAGCAGGCTTTCCTTATCCTGCCAAAAGCACTGTCACTAATCAGTGTGGCCAAAGAAAATTAAAGGTCCAGAGTGTTATGGTCTAGGTCTTTAGTAGCAGTTTGTTGGACCTAGTTGGCTGTGGGCCTGCTTCCCCATTGGCACTAGTCGGTTCGCCAGAGGTTTTTTCCTCGGATTGTCTATTTAATTTTGGCAGATGTGAAAGTTCAGACTGTAACGTGCTGTTCTTCCTATGTATGGGTAAGAAGTGTCCCTCTGTTAAAGCTAACGTTAGTGGAGTGGTGTGGCTTTGGGATTGGTGTGCAGCATTGTTTAGGTTGCTGTAAAAGTGAAGACCATGTGAGCCATCATGTCATATCAGGATGTCATGGCTGATTGTTGTGTGCTTCACAACAACAATCTGATCATGCAATTACAGACAAAATGGCCCCAAAGCAAGGTTTTCTCAATCTGACATGTCACTGTTACCCTCGGCTCTGCCTTGCTTTTGCCTGCTTCTCTAAGCGACTCACATTTTAAGAGTGGAGTTTATGCCTCAGTATAAATTATGATAAAAACAGTTAAATGTGTTAGTAGAAGCATTCATTTGGATGCAGATCGTACACACTCTTGAAATTGAAATTCTTTCAGGTACAGTTATAATCAGCCTCTGAAATCTGACCACATTAATGGCCAATTTAGAAAAATCTAATAACCTAATGTGCATGTTTTAAAAAAATAAAATAAAAATAAAAAATAAAGTTGGTGTAACCAAAGAACCCATGCATAGCATGCAAACCCGCCCCCCCGATTTGGACAGGGAACCTTATCTTACAGCCCGTATCTAGATAAATTGATTGGAACTGATGATTAATTTCTTACATTTACAAAAAGGGAAGCTGATTTTTTTTTTCTCTTCTGTGATGTTAAGGTGGCATTAGTTGGTACTGTTCTCTTTCTGTAGGGGTTTCACAAACTACAGGGATAGCAAGCTAACGCGCATCTTGCAGAACTCCTTGGGTGGGAATGCTAAAACCCTCATCATCTGCACCATCACTCCTGTCACTCTGGATGAGACCCTTAGCACTCTGCAGGTTTGTGAAAAACCTCTTCTCCCATGACATTTTTATACATAATCCCGCAATAGTAAATCTTTTATCATTACAGCCAAAAAAAGAAAAAACATCAAGTAGATCAATATCAATAATAATTCTCTCTTTTTTTATTAGTTTGCCTGCACTGCAAAGAAAATGAAGAATGACCCACATGTAACTGAGGTATCAGATGATGGAGCTTTGCTCAAAAGGTATCGCAACGAAATTGTAGATCTAAAGCGACGGCTTCATGAGGCAAGTGTCATCACTCCATCTCTTCAGCCATGTTCTCTTTGGCTCACGTATATTAGTTTCATCATGTCAGCTTTTGTGTTCATCCGTTCACAATCTTTCTTAGGTTTCTTCAGTCACACAGACAACAGCTACTGAAAAGGAGGTTCTATCCCAGCTGCTTCAAGAAAAGGATCAGCTCCAAAGAGAGCAAGAAGACAGGATCAGAAACCTGACCAAACTGCTTGTCACCAGTTCAAACCCGGTCCCTGTTCAAAAGGTAGTCATGATGGCAATAGAGCGATCAAAATAGGAAATTCTCCATCTTTCTCTTCAAATTGACAGTGACTCTGCTTTTGTTGTAAGCTGCCAAAACGCAGGGTTACCTGGGGAGGGAAGATGATGAGACTTGCCCATCCGTCTGCCTTTGATGATGGTATGTCTGGCCTCGGCTTTGTGGAATCTTTCAGGAAGAGGACAGCAAACCGCTCGTATTTAACGGAGCTTGCTGAAGGTAAAAAAATATGCAAAACTACACAATCTCTTAATTTGTAGAATTTTTTTACATGCTATATCTTCACAGATGATGAGTCCTTTGACTGTCACTGGGGAATTCCTGATGAGCCATCCGATGAAATGGATATGACTCAGAACTCTGTTACATCTCGAAACTTTGGAGACAGGTACATTTCTCATAATTTATGGTACCCGTATATTCAAAAAATTGTCCTAGACACTGTATGGCAGCTCTATCATGGAATATGAGAATGTCGGATGAAAGGATTTTTAAATTTGTTTGACCACAACTGCAAAGCAAGATGTTTCCAGTCAATTGAGCAAGATCTGAGTCTTCTTCAGGGTTCCAAATGTTCTCCCTTTCCCCACCTTTGAACTCCCATATTAGGTCAAAATACAATAATTGTCCGTAAAATCGTCTTGTTTGCGTTATCTTCATCCCAACAAGCTGGCAAGATCCATGCACCGGGTATAATCCAAGGTAATTTAACTCAGATTTGATCTCTAAGGATGTGGGATCATGCTAACTTGTAGAGTAGCTTATACTCTCTTCCACCCACCCCAGAGGCATTGGCTTTCTGAAAGGATCCACTGTTAGGGAAACGGTAAAGATTTTCCTGTGTCTTAGGCAAAACCTGACGCGTGAAGTTTGTGTCTTAGGAGCATACTTCTGCTGGATAGTGGGGACTATAACCTTTACCTTTATCTGTTTTTTTGTGAACATTCCAGTGGGGGCTTTTTTTAATGGGTTCTCTTTAAGGGACTAGAGCCAACCAGGTGAAGGCTGGTCTGCCTGAAAGTGCAGATCTCAGTTCAGTAGCAGGTGAACTAGAGCATGGGCTCACAAAACAGACCTTAGCGTGAGCAGAGAAAGGATGTGGTGTGGTATACCGCACTTGGCTACCATGTAGCCAAAGCACCATGTTGTAGTTTTGCACAGTTTCACTACATTGGTCTTGTATACAGAGTAACATAGTAGGAATTTAGATCACAAATCTTGTATTGCTCTATTGTTTGATTTTGTGACAGGTCAGTTAACAAGGATGAATTTCCATTGGCTTTACCAGGGCTTCCACAGCTTCAGCTTGCATTCACTGGGAGGTAGTCCTCTCACCCTAGGATTTGTTGCTAAAAAATTGTTGTTACCATTGACTGTGACCAGAATGCTCACCCTTAGATTTGTTTTAGGTTTTATTGCTTTTATCATTGTCAGATGAAACTACACTTTGGAGCAAGATATAACTGGTTATGTAGGTGCCTCTTTTTTCCAAAGGGCTTTGTTTCTCATAAAATACCCTATAATATCAAAGTATTTGCTCACCCATTAAAAAACTTCAATCAATGTCCCAGTCACTTCCATGGCCGCAGGTCTATAGAATCCAGCCCATAGCATGCAGCCCGTCTCTAAAAACATTTGTTAAAGAATGGCTCTCTCTCAGAAGCTCAGTTACTTTCAGTGTGTTGCTGTGTTTGGACGCCATCTGTGCAACAGGTTTAGCAGGGAAAATCCTCTGAAATATTCCACAGTCAGCCGTGAGTGGTTTTATAGGAATGTGGAAGCAGTTGGGGGAAAAACAGCACTACTTGAGTTGTAGGGAATTTGGTAGCGGATTCTTAGGCGCAGAAGTCAATTGTTGCAGACCTCCAAACCTCATGTGGCCTTCAGATTAGCTCAATAGACCTTCGTGATGAATGAGAGCCAGGCCTTCTGTCCAGTCATCTCACAAATGCGTCAAAACACCATAAACACTTTCCAAAACCTCTTCTGAGAAGGGTTGAAGCTGTTAAAAAGGTGGACCGATGTCATATTTAACCATGTGGATTAAGAATGGGACGTCACTTGGGTTCATATGCAAGTCAAGGCAGTTGAGCAACTAATTTGGGCAATAAAGTGTATTCTTGTAACGGACTCCTAACTGCTGCTTTGATGCTGGTGTCAGTTTTGAGCCACTCTTACTTTTGGATGTGGATATATTCCATACTGAGGAACAGTTGCATAGGTTACCTACTTTAAATTGCAATTGATGCCACAACCTGTTTAACAATCAAAACTTGAATATTTATAATCACAGAGTAGTGATATACTTTTTTTTTTATTCTTTCCCTCCAGAGAGTTTGGCTCTCCTGATCTAATGCGTGAGCTTTCGGCGAAAGTATCCACCTTGGAGATGCAACTAGAACTCGAAAGTCAACAGAAAGAGGAGGCCATAGGAAAATTAGCAACATTAGATGGTCAGATGAAAGTGCTGCAAGATCAGCTTCAAACTGAGGCTATGCAAAAGCAGGAAGTATTGGAGAATATGAATATAACCGAGCAGAGGGTATCAGAGCTGGAGATGCAACTACAAACAGAAGCTCAGAAAAAGCAGGAAGACTTTGAGAAGATACATCTGGAACAGAGGGTATCAGAGCTGGAGATGCATATACAAACAGAAGCTCAGCAAAAGCAGGAGGACGTTGAGAAGATACATCTGGAACAGAGGGTAGCAGAGCTGGAGATGCAACTACAAACAGAAGCTCAGCAAAAGCAGGAGGACTTTGAGAAGATACAGCTAGAACAGAAGGTAGCAGAGCTGGAGATGCAACTACAAACAGAAGCTCAACAGAAACAGGAGATGCTACTACAAACAGAAGCTCAGCAAAAGCAGGAGGACTTTGAGAAGATACAGCTAGAACAGAAGGTAGCAGAGTTGGAGATGCTACTACAAACAGCTCAGCAAAAGCAGGAGGACTTTGAGAAGATACATCTGGAACAGAGGGTAGCAGAGCTGGAGATGCAACTACAAACAGAAGCTCAGCAAAAGCAGGAAGACTTTGAGAAGATACATCTGGAACAGAGGGTAGCAGAGCTGGAGATGCAACTACAAACAGAAGCTCAGCAAAAGAATGAAGACTTTGAGAAGATACAGCTAGAACAGAAGGTAGCAGAGCTGGAGATGCAACTACAAACAGAAGCTCAGCAAAAGCAGGAGGACTTTGAGAAGATACAGCTAGAACAGAAGGTAGCAGAGTTGGAGATGCAAATACAAACGGAAGCTCAGCAAAAGAATGAAGACTTTGAGAAGATACATCTGGAACAGAGGGTAGCAGAGCTGGAGATGCAACTACAAACAGAAGCTCAGCAGAAGCAGGATTCCATGGAGAGGCTGGAGTTCGAAATAGCAGACCTGCAGAGAGCACCAGAGGAACAGATGCACATTGAAACTGAAAAGGTAAGCTACTTTTAAAACCAGTATCTTCTCCTTTAACGTAAGTACAAAAATGTGAAATGTGATATTTGCCCTTTGGAATTTTAATCTAAATGTGGTGTTTTCAAGATGCGGAAAGAGTTTGCAGAGGCCATTCAGTTGTGTGAAACTCTGGCTTCAGAGAAGGTAATGAATGAATGGGGCCTTATTCTTTCCTATGCTTTTGCGATTGTTTTCTCTGAAACATAAATCCATCAGTCATACATTGTTTTCAATACAAATACTGTCTTTTAATCAATTTCAAGTGGGGCAGAATGTGTACATTTGTGATCGCCTGCTGCTGAAGCTGTAATCTTCTGCTTTTGTAGGACACACTTGCTGCAGAGCGAGATTATCTGAAACAGGAGCTCGGGATGTTCATAGAGCACACTGAAAACTTGGAAAAAGAGAAAGCCACTCTGTCACAGGAACTGAAGGAGAGGAGGGATTTGGACGAGTTTAAATCTCTGGAAGAAGAGTTCCGAAAGGAGCATGAGGTACAAGTCTATTCAGTTTGTGTTCAGGAGGTGAACAAAACCTCAGTGAATTGAGCCTGGTCAAGTCTAAGTATAATGCATTTTATTTTCATAATAAACAAAGAGAAAAAAATACTACTCCAACTACAAAACTAAAATATGGACTAATATTATGGTCCTGTTTCCTGCCTGGCTCTGGTCAGAACCAGAAGAAACATACATTTTCCCAAACAAATTCTCTCCAAAATCTGCAGCTTATAGATTTGTGCTGTATTTTGTAAAGTAAGTGCAAATTTCACTCTGAAAGTTCAGTCTGTAATGTTGGTTCCTGGTTAAGTTTTATGAGCCACTACTATTGCATTTCTGGAGAAAACTTTTGAGGAATCTGCTTATGGCACACTGGGTTCTGCTGATCTAGCGGTTCTAAGCTGCATACTGTAAAAGTGCTTCAATCAGAGGTCACAAAAAAATTAAAAGAAATGCGTCAAAGTTTCCCTCTAAACCGTCTACATGCCTAAAGATTAGCATCTTATTCCTTCCTGGTATAGTCTCCAGATCTGTCCATTGTTGGGTAGAACACAGAAGTCTTTCTGCTCCTGCTGCTGGTCTTGGCAGGGGAAAAAAAATAATGCAGCCATCTTAATACTTGATATACAATATTGTTATGTCTGTTTATTTTTCCAGACTAGATTTAAATCTGTTGTCCAGTTCTACATTTTGATATGGGACATTTTTGTTTTATGTTGAAAATGGATGGATACATTTTTAGTGACAGCATTGGATCTTTGTACATAAAAGTTGTTTAAGTAAAAAAGAATTATTCACACTTTTATTTCCCTGATTTATTTATTCTCTTTTTGTTTGACTTTTACAGATGGAGTTGCAGAATGAAATCTCTAGCCTGAAGGAAGCTATCAGATCATCTGAACTTCACTGCCTTGATCTTCAGGTAAGCTGAAAGATAGTACATCCTCACATGTTTGGATCTGAAAAGAAGTTCTCTGTTTATTTAGTTCACATGAAAAATGGTTTGGTGTTTTTCTGCATGTATCAGGAATAGTGGGTGAGGTCAGAGCTTAATGTAATTGGGATAAGTGACCACTACGTCCTGTCTCTGTCACCTCACACACACTAACAGCTTCTAACATCAGTCTTACTAAGGTCCCAAAATACAATTCTATTTTTCAGATGAAATGTGAAGAGACTCATATTGGAAATGGCTACCCATTAAGCATGCACTTTTTTTTTCTCTCTTTTTAGAACAATCTAGAAGTGCTTTCTGCCGAGCTGACAAAGAAAACTGAGTTTGCAGCGGAACTTCAGAGCATGGTTTGTCCATTAATTCTGTTTAATCTTGGCTGTCTAAGTTAATCTTAGTAAAATTGCTACAACACAGCATTCTGTACCCCCACCAGCGTCTTGGTTGAAATTAAAGTCTCTTGTTGGTAAAGGGAAGCTTTGTTTTACCTACCACAGAATCTGTGAACCACAAGGGTAAATATCTGACATCCTAATCAGAATCAGAATTAGGTTTATTGCCAAGTAGGTTTTCACATACAAGGAATTTGCTTTGGTGAAAACACCGAGGCAGCCATTTTCGGCGCCAAGAGAAGGCAAATCCTGAAAGCATTGGAATCTAAAGCATTAAAGATTAAGCATTAACTCTTCCTCCTTACAGAGCGGTAAGGACTTGGTGGAAGAAGTGTCGGCGCTCCGCCGCTCCCTGAACGACGCAGAGGGCCTCAGCAGAGACACAAAGAAGGAGTGGGCCCTCCTCCGTAGCCAAAACATTGCCTTGGAGGAGCTGAATGTGGGTGGAATTAATCGTTTTTACAAAATCTTTTTTTAAGCATGCTAATTTGTGAATTTGGTGTTTGTTTTTTCAGATTGATTTATTTTTTCGTATTGGTCATTCTGCTGCCTTAAAGCTAAAGGGCGACCGGTTTGAATCCCAGCTGGACGCCTTTGTGTGTGCAGTCTGAACCTTCTCCAGACTTAGACTTAGACTTAGACAGTACTTTATTGATCCCTTGGGAAGACTCCCTCAGGAAATTAAGGTTACCAGCAGCTAACAGTGTCAAGTTAGAATCAAATTAAGCAAAAATATACAAATAAATAGATAAAAATACAGATTAAGTACAGTGTATGTGATCTCTCTTCCCCCTGTCCTGGTTCACCTCCTCGCCCCCAGTGAGGCGTTTACAGTCTGATGGCGTGGGGGACGAAAGAGTTCTTAAGTCTATTGGTCTATCGGCACTTGGGAAGCATCCATGTGGATGTGATGGTTCTCTCTGGTTGCTCCGGCTTGTTGGCAGTGTTGGTTTGTCTCGGGCCAAGGCATAAACTCCATAAACATTAGTGAATGTGTGCAACAACCAGAACAAAACAAAAGACACCGTTTCATGACACATTTGGAGAGAAAGTGGGGGGGGGGGGGGTGGAGAGCTTAGAGAGGAAAAACAGGCTGACGGTCTGATGCAAAGTTGACTCCTTTTGTTTCTGTGAGTAGTTATTAACTGATTAGTTTGTTTTATTATGTGGGATTTCTGCAACCCCATCAGTGATGTGAAAAAAACTCAGAGCAAACAGTAATGGAGTCATCTCCATCAGCTCTCTAGACTGTTAAACCAGTAATTACAGCTGTATCTGACCAAACTGAACCGAACATAGTCATTCATATTCATTCAGAAGTGCACAGGCAAATGGGAAACAGGACAGGCAATGCAATACAGATTTATGTTTTGTATGGGCATCATTTATGCAGAAGTAAATTAAGTTACCAAAGAAACATCGATTACGGAGAAAATTTCAAGCCGAGTATTAATTCAATAACTAGCTAAATATAGATTAGCATGTCCTAACCTGACAGATTAAAAGCGTGTATGAAAAAGTGTAGGTGTATTTCAGCATAAATGGTTTAGTATTTGTTTGCAGTATCTACCATATCTTATTTAGTCATTTATATACTTCTGTACCTATTATTATATGCCCTCCATATTATTTAAGCTTCAGGCTCGCCTGTAAGTTCTATTAATGTCTTACTATATCAATATAAAATGATATTAAGTGGACAGAGCTTTCACCAGAGCTTTCCTCATTTCATGTACCCTCTCTGAATCTTCTTGGGATATCTTGCTGAATTTTTATTTTTTCCAATTTAGTCTTTATTTTTTTCCTGGGAACAGACAGATTTGTTGGACTTTTTTCTGTGTTGGTGTGCTGTGGGAAGGACTAGCATAGCTATCCAAAGCTTGGCAAATGGCTGGAAAACCCCTCAAATCCAGATGAGGTAAACAGGCTGCTGGCTAAACAGCATAGGCTAAAGGCTTAGAGGAGGGGAGACCATAGACAGGCTTTGATCCCCAATTTAAGAAGCAGCAGAGATATGAGATGTGGGCATGGCTGCAAGAAGAGCTGGAGCAGCTCTGTCAGCTTTAGGACTATCTGGGCCCACAGGCATTATTAATGCGCATCTGCACGAGGGGGTCATTTCCTGAATTTGTACTTTATTATTCTTCTGTTGTCAGTGCTAAGGGGGTCGGCCACTGAGAAGTTAGCATTTTTATCATTCATCATCTCTGCAGGTGACCCTGACTGCCACTAATGACCAGATGAGTGCTGAGGTGAACAGCCTGAGCTTTCAACTGGAAACGGAGAAGGCGCAAAACAAAAAGATGCAGAGTGATCTTCAAAAAGAGCTTAACATCGCATTTAAGGAAAACGCAAAGCTTAACACTCTGCTCGAAGGCAAAGTTCCTCAAGGTAATTTCTCTATGTGTTTGTGTGTGTGTGCTAACAGGTTAACAGGTTATTCTGCTTGTACAATCATATTGAAGTTGAAGGCCTGTGTCTTTAGATTTGAAAGACTGTGTGGAGCTAGAGAGGACAGTGACCAGGATGAGTAAAGAGCTCAAGGCCTCTCATGAAGCCCAGGAAGGACTCAGAGCCCAGCTCAAGGAGATCGCTTCAATCCAGACTACTCCAGACTCTACCACCTTTGATCAACTGGCTGACTTAACAAAAAGAGTGAGGCCACAACATTTTGACTGGCTTGTGTTGGTCAGAAAGGGACATAACATTTCCATTAGCCAGATTAGGCCTTTGGACGTATTTAATTCTAATTCTTGTTCAGGTGAGTACTTCTTCTCTGGAAAAAGAGCTGAGCCAGCAGTGTGCTGATGAACTTCACATAGAGCTGGAACATTCTGATCAAGACCGAAGTCAGCTTGAAGATAAACATGTGGAGGTCAGTACGTGATTTGCTCATTTTAAATGCTGAGAAACTTTAGTTTAGAGACCCACACATGAATAAGTCTAAATGTGTGTAAACTGTGTCAACAGATGCCGCGTGTGCAGCATGAGGAAAAGGAAATGGCCTGTGTCCAGGAATGTTCAAAGGAGGTTGAGAGGCTGCTCAGCACTGTGGCTTCTCTCACTGCAGAGAGAGACCAGCTCAAAGCAGACCTTCAGGAAAACGTGGATATGGTGAGATGACTCTGTGACAGATGTAGAATGCTCTTCATAGTACCTCATACTCCAGAGTTAATATGAGTCTATCAAACAGATGATTGAGAATCAGGAGGAACTGAGGACGGCGCTGGAGAGGAATCGGAGTCAAATGAGGCAGATCAAACTCCTGGAATCTGCTCAGTTTAATCTGGATGGATCTCCAAATGATTTTCCTTCACAGTTGGAGGCGCTGAAAGCCAAAGTAAACCCTTTAAATAATTGGGAAAATTGGGTTCACTTTTGTTTCTGAAATACCCCATAATGATTACATTGTCTTTTCATACTTCAGATTTTAAAGTATGACACAATATTTGAATGTTTTAAGTGGCAACTTTAAATCTAAGGTTCTGCGTTTAGCACCTGGCATGTGTTCAAATATCATATTCAGCCATTTTCCTTTTACTCTCACATGTGAGTACACACATAGCCATCCATCCTTCCTGTGAGAAAGTGGGATTGTGGCACCTGCCATTACAATAGTTCAGTGACAAAAGCCAATCTTAAATACTCCTCCTTAGTGATGTTGTCGGCAGTATAAAGCAGTCACAGCTGCAAAAGACTGAACCAAAAAAGCCTGTGAATTTCTAAATAGTTTCCACGATAAGTCAGGTGTGGCATCATTGGCAATGAGACAAAGGTATGCAAATAAAAAGCCTGGTTGTATAAGTCTGCAGATTCAGACTGAAATATTGTGGGTTAAGAATGGCGAGTATCTCTAAAAACTTCCCACTTAATGGCCCCGCCTTGATTACATCTTAAAGAACAGGAAAGCTGATGAGCTTTTCCATTCCTCCAGGTACAGACTCTGACTCAAGAACTGGAGAGTGTGCGAGCAGAGAGGGACAGGCTTCTGTCGGAAAGAGGGGCAGACACTCTTCCATCCGCACAGGAGATGGAGAAGCTGCTGCTCAGAGTCTCCTCTCTCAGCGAGGAGCG
>CAJRST010018890.1:913501-927137 GCA_907169785.1 Menidia menidia | reverse complement strand
AGCTCCACAGGATGTTGGAGGAACTGAGGCGGGACAAGACCCAGCTCCGAGAGGACATGGAGGACAGGACAAAGATGGTTTGTTTTGTTTTTTCGTTCAGATATCCTTTTAGTCTTCTCTTGCACTCTAAAACCAATGTGGACCAAACGAAATGGCAACTTTACTGCTAACATACTGACTAACATAAGGTAACTTAAACTAGAGGGGACAAATCTAGAAGCAGTAACTGCATGTGATTTTATGCAATTTCACTGCTTGGACCACAGCAATCCTTGTCAGAAATGACCTGGTTCCGGAAAGATGACAGATGCTTAAAGATCTGGACATGGTGGGCCATCGTGGCTGACACACCTAAAGGAAGTCTGGGAGTGGATGCCCTCCATGTTTGAGAAAGGGGAGCAGAAAATGTGTTCCAACAACAGGCCGAGCACTCTACTTGGCCCATGGAAAATGTCCTCCAGGGTGTTGGAGAGGAGGCTCTTTCAGATTGTTAAGAAGTTGGGTGGTTTGTGGAACAGTGGACCACAAAAAGTTGACTTTGAAAAAGTCTTACAACCTTGTTTCTTGAGGGGTTTTGGAGTTTGGGGTGCAGGTGTTACTTTTGCCCGATATTTTGTCCCTTTAAAAAGAGCTGGGTCCACATTCTTACCAGTCTGTCGAACCCGTGGTGCAGTCACTCTACACCAACCCATGCTTCCACTGGCAATGAATACTACTACCCCATATCCACCTACTGAAAAATGCACACATTTTCTGCTTCCATTTGGAATGTAAGCCTATATCTTGCGTAGGAATAATATTTAAGATCGAAAGAAAGATTAGCAACATTCTTTAGAATTGCTTTAAAGTGTGTCATGTTTTTATCTGCAGATAGAACAACTGCAGACCACTCTACAGGCCTTCACAAAAGAGAAAAACAAGACTGAGGATGAGCTACAGCACAGCAGAGAGATGGTAAGGACAAAAAAAGAGCTAAAAATATTGTTGTAGTTCAAACGATTGAGCTACCATTGATGTCATAAGTAGCTTCATGTAGAGCCTATAGCTGGAAGGAAAGCACTCACCCCATAAAACCTATAGATATGTGATTAAAAAATGTGTAAACATCAGCCACATAAATTAACCTTTAGATTATAGGGTACCTTGCAAAAAGGAATCCCATCTTTGTCCATTTGACTCAAAGATTCATTTGGAATTAACCTTTGCCGTGGTTTACAACTCTGAGACATGTCCTCATTATTTTTATAGTACATTACATTGTGTCACAAATAATTAACATGAGGCTGTAGTTTGCAAATGAGTTTTATTTCACATTTCATCAAACTGAGATGAAGTGCTTTGAGTAGTCTTTTTATTTTCTTTCTATAAAAACAGCCTTGCAATGATTCCACTAAGTAATTTCATCCTTTTGTTGTAGTTGTGGGCTTATAAGAAATATCAAGTATAATAAATGCATTGGAACATTTGTCAAATGTGTTCTTTTCTTCTCCTTATAGGCTGCGGAGACTCAGAAGTGTCTAGATTCACTCCAAGAGCAGCTCACCCAACAGAATCAAAGACACGTTGAAAAGGAAAAAACAAGCAAAGAAGAGCGAGCTGTGCTGCAACGGCAGGTCGATTCTGTTCAGTTTGACATATTTTTCCCTTTGATTTCTGTCCCTTTTCAGAGAACTCTAGCATGATCTTTCATACTCTCATGCAGCTTGCAGAGACCAACGGGCTTTTACAGGCTCTTGAAGAGGACCTCCAACAGCAAAAGCTAACGCATTCAAACCTGGTGAAGCTTTATGAGCAGAAGGAATCGGATGTTGAGCAACAGGTTACATAAACAGTTCATTATTCTTAGCCTCCTATTTTTGTTCCTAAAGATTCTGAATTATTTTTCTGAATAATTCTTTTTTTTTTTTTTTTTTTCTCAGATAAAGATTCTCTCTGAGAAGCTCGCAAATTCCCAAGCTGAGAAACACGCTGTGAGCCTTGAGATGGGGGCCCTACACCAGCATTTCTCTGAGGAGGAGGAGAAGCTGCTGTGCAAAGTGAGATCTCTGACTGAGGAGAGAGATGAGCTGCAGGAGGCTCTGAATCACCTTAGAGAGGAGAAGGCGGCACCCATCGCAGAGCTGGAGAAAAGAATGGAGATGGTAAAAGAAAAATGGCATACACTCTCCCTAACAGGATTTTTGGGACTTTTATTGGACTGAGCTTTGTGTCTCTGCTCTGCAACAGATCCAACAACTGGAGACCCGTTTGAACAAGCTGAAGGAAGAGGTGACCTCCTCTTTATTGTGCACCCTTCAGTTTGTCTTGCTCTGGGCTATTTTACCATGACTTTCCATTGCTCAGAATGTGTTTCAGACTTTGACTCTGCGATATCGTCTGTATTCTTGAACTTTTTATATCTTTCAGTTGAAAGAGAATCGTAAGGAACTGACTATTCTGCAAGAAAAGAACCAAGTTCTACAAGAGGAGGTGACCATGCTGAGGAGCCAAAAGGCAGAGTCAGAGGGCACACAAAGCGGGGGGAATAATGCAGGGATTGCCATCCAGCAGCAGAGCCACCAGGCAGGATCACATTTCTATGTTCAAATCATTTTGAAAATGTACATTACCGATATTGTGTCGTATCTATAGCTTTTTAAAACTATTTTCCTGTCATTATTTGCTCATTCAGATGTTTGATCAAGAATTTGAGAGTGCCTCACCAAACCCCCAGACCAAGGAAGTGGAGCTGGAGAAGCTGCCATGCAGTACATCCATAACTGAAGAGAGAGGGGACGAAAACAAGACAGAAATGGTAAAAACTGATGATTGTAATTCATAGGTTCACTTTCTGTCAAAGAAAGTTTCTTGTTCTATTTTATTGGAAGTTTGTTTTCCACAAATTTCCACCTTTGCACACCAGCATAGGGAAGAGGGTTTTATTTCAGATACATCTATTTGAAGTGTGGCTGAATGGAGGTAAACGCCTATACTCCCATTGTCTGTGTGCGTGAGGGACACATACCTGTCGGTACCTCCAGGGCACCTTGAGTGAATCAAATCTTTTGTATATACTGTAAAATGTGATATTAAACAGTGAAGAACTGGTGACAAGGGCACAACATGGTTTTGATGCCATGTACATTGCTGAATGTTTAGTGTCAGTTGCTGTTTTCTCATTTGATTTTCTATTGTTGGTGATCTGCCTTCACTACTGTGATTTCATACCAAGTTTTGTGTGATATGCCGAGCTATCCAGGCCCCCTTTTTCAAGAGAAGGGTATATGACATGGCCTTAAAACCAACTGGCTATTTCAGTCTAAAAACTGAAATCAGCAGAACTGATTCTGTCCTGACAAAACCTGCTCTGATGAGACTCCACATTCTTCTTTACATCCCTCCCGACAGACTTTTCTCAGTTAGTATTGTGTGCATATGCACAGGGAGAGATGAGCGCTGAAACTGATTCTTATTTCTGCTGTGGCTTTATGACTGTATGAAAGTACAGCTCGGGGACAAGAGATAGAATTTCTGCACATGTCTTTGGTGGTTTAATTCCCCTTATGTAGGACACACGCGTATCAAGAGGTTCACATAATTATCTTTGTTTCAGGTAACCAACAAAATATGATATTAAGTTTAACTTATTTGACCTTATTGTTAATTGATTTCTTTTAATTTAGCATGTTTGCTTATTTGTTGTCTTTCTTTGCTACTTCCCTTCTAGTTGAACAATGAAGCAATCCAAACCATCTCAGCCCTGAAAGAGGAATTGAAGAGCTTCAAGCTAAGGACCAAAGCATCATTACAGTTTCCAAATTCTACTGGTTATCTTCCGGTAATGCACTGGGGCTTTCATATAGTGTGCAATGTGTTTTGTGTCCCCCTGGTGCACAGCAGTGGAGAGGAGTTGAGGAGATCATGAGCTGCTTTGAGGACATAGATTTATGTGAAGCTCAGGGCAGGAAAAGATGTCCTAAAATTCACCCTCACCATGGCTGTTTCCAGCTCAGATTGAGTCAAACACATCCACATTACAGGGGATAAAAGTGGAGCCTAGCACCTGCTGCTTCTTATGTGAAAGCCTCTGTCTAGTTCATAAAATAACAGTTCACAACAAAACTGAGTATAATCAAAGTTAAAAGGCAAAGATTTCATCATGTCTTTGATATCAGTGAACCTGCGTCTTTTCAGGAGTTCTTTGGAAAACTTGAACAATTCAAAGACATTTGCTCCAAGTGCCAATCCCGATTCCCGCACAAGACTCTACTATTGCAGAGTTTTGTGACGGACTCTTATCTGACGGCCCTCCCAGAGCCCACCATGAATGCATATGACGCAGTCTTCCATTTCGGACAATTGCCTCTGGAGAAGGAGAAGTTTGTCGCAATTCCGGTAAATATAGATATATTCCTTAGTTCAAAAAGTCTGATACGTTTCAATTTTATTCGGTATTTTATTTAAAGGTTTTCCTCTGTGCTTCCTCAGTCGCAACTCTATATGCGAGCACATGAATACAGGAGGATGTTTGAGGCGCTGTTGAACACAGCCTTATTCACCACTGGGGAGAAGTGGCTACAGGACCTGCTGCTCTGCAGAACTAAAGATCCCCACCTTTCTGTCAAAGATGAACACTCCCTAACACTTTGGGGACTTCGACAAAAAGAGCTTCAGGAAAAACAGCAGCTCTACCTGCAGGTGAGCCCTTCTGTTTTCTTCAATTCTCTTTTAACAGAAACAAATCAGGAGGGGTGGTCATCTGGTTTGACTTATGGGAGGGAGAAAAAAGGGAACTCCTCATACAACATTTTATAGATTAAAGGCTCTCTTATTGTTGCCACACTCTGGCATCATACATTCCCAATTAGGACAGAGTTTTCATTCCAGAAGAATCCAAAAGACATGGGGAAGTTCTACTAAGAAACAAAAAAGCTCTGCAAGGAGAAACGCTACAACCATTTCAGTTAAGAGTAGCATCAAAGGATATTGGCCTTGTTGCTTAGTGTAGCAGCAGACATGGGGTTTCAGACATACTGTTATTTGAAGGCAGAAGTGATGGTGTGCCATGTTGTATGTTTGCTGTGAAGTGGGTGAGGGAGTTGGTGTCCAGAATTCAAAGGTTTACTTGGTCTAATACTCTGTGATCTCAGTGGCTTTCTTTGTTCCTTTAGCCTGGAACCAAAATGTGTCTGAGTCTTGCTGTGTTTTCAATCTTAATCTATTGTACAGGGAATAAGCCATCCTAAAGATACAGCTAGCTCTCTTTTTGTCTTATTGTAATATTGCAGTAGAATTAAAACAACATTAAAGCACTACTCAAACCTCAAATGGCAGAAAGCACGTGGAGAGATTTTCACTTATCAGCCACAGTAATGAAAGCACTGAGAGATCAGTTCAGCAAAAATATTTTGATTTCAATTGAGATGAAGCAGAGGGTTCAATGGATCTGTTGCTCTTACAGTACAAACTGTGATTTGGTTTTTATGTTTACAGAAAATGGACAGCATTTTGGAGAAACTGGCAATCACCATGGCTTCTTTTCTGACTGAGTTGAAAGATGAGATTCTTGAGAAAGAGAAGCTTGAGGTGGAGGTACAGTCCTTGATCAGCAACCAGCCGAATAACTTCAGCGGGCTGGATGGCGTCCTGAAACGAGAGCTGGAGCGCAGATCCGTGGTGGCACAGAGAAGAATGGAGCTTCTGCAGGTGGGCCTCAGCCTCTTTACCTTCCTCCTTTTCTGGGCTTTTCAGCATATGGAACACAGTGGACCCCTGTCCATTGAACCTCCGCCAAGGAAATACAAAATAGACCCCATAGATTATTTTATTATTCACATATTTTCAAGGCTTTATAATCCCTCCCCAACTCGATAATAAAGTTATCTCCTGGGGTACCCAGCACAGTGCTCCCGAACAACAACAACATATTCATCAGTCTTAGCTCAACACCACACTCCATGTCCATATATACATTTGAAGATAAAAATAAATGAAAATTATGAAACAAAAATCCAATTGAAACAAAGTATATGTGATCTTAATTATTAGAAAGTGCCATCCACCCATCCATTCTTCACAGAAACCACACTGCTCCTCCTCAATTTGAGGTTCAAATATCCGATGGACGCTCGTCTCCAGAACCGCCAAATAGACTTTAAAGTGTGAATCCCCCATAGTTGGAACACATTCTACAGTCCCCCTTTTTGAATATGGGGACCACCACCCCAGTCAGCCAATCCAGCAGAACTGGTGTCCACACAATACTGTCATAAGTCGCTTTGGATAAAAGCATCTGCCAAATGCATAAACATAAACATAAACATACTGCAGTCACGTTAGCCAATGCAACCCTTCAACATCCAGAGCCCTGAGGAACTCCATCCGAATCTCATCCACCTTTAAGATGGCCCATGTGGCCTATTCAGGCTCCATGGTTTAAAGCCCGGCCACCAGGCGCTCTCCATCGTGCCCCACCTCCAGGCCTGGATCCAGAGACTAGATTTCTCTGCATAAATCATCATACGGGGTCTTTGGGCTGCGCTCCGGCTGATCCTTCCCCTAAGACCTCTTTGCCCTGGGTGACACTACCAGGAGCTTAAAACCCCGGACAACATGGCTGGACACTGGAACCCCTCCACCACGATAAGGTGGAAGCACAGGGAGGGGATTTTGAGGACATTAGAAAGTGATGAAGAGGTCAAAATGATTCATTCACATCCCTTGTCCCTCTTACCGTCCATACCATAGATACTAAACTTCCTGTTTGGTTACTATGCTTTTGATCCAAAATTCAAAAAACACGTCCATCTGTCTGTCATGTAGTTTGAGCCTTTATTTAAAACGGACTCATGATTAGAATTTGCTTCAGCCCCCTTGGACCTTGTTTCAGCTCCGATGATTATATTGGCTTTTGTTGTGTTTTCAGTGTTTTCTTTCCATGCGTCTCTTGCAGTTTGTGGATGAGCAGAATATCCTTTTTCAAGAATTACAACAGTTGGATGCTCAAGATTATGCTCAGCTCAGAGAAGAGAGAAGCAAGTCTTTATCTCTGCTGGAGGCTGTGAGTGGAGAGCCTCTGCAGAAAGAACTCTCCCTCCCCGACCACAAGCTCCTCGTTCTCCAGCTTCAACAAGCAGAAGAAAACAACCAGGTCATTTTCATGTCTCCTCCATACCTATTTGTACAAAGACCTTTGTCTTGTAGTTGTTCCACTGAGAAACGGGCCTACTGGTGCACTTTCTCAGAGGCAGTGGTTGAGCTACTGAAACTCAAAAGTTGCCTCTGCCCTGACAAAAATGTTTTTATCTCTGTCATTGGAAATGGCAGAAAGAAAAGTGATTGTACCTATTGTAAAAACGGTGTGTGGCTTTATTTTAGTCTCTACGTGCTCGGATTAAATGGCTTGAGGAAGTAGAGAAGAGCGCTAACGACAGGCTGTCCAGCCACAAACGGGCCACCCAGCTCCTACAGACTGAGCTGCAGGACAGTCGGACCCATGTTGAGGAGAAAGAGAACACCATCCAAAGCCTGAAGAGAAAACTACAGCAGTCTGAAGTATACTTAAAAGCATGTCATTTTTTCCAGTTTGGGGGTGTCTTGTTCTTCCACTGACCAGCCTCTATGGTGCTCTTTGTGTTCTGCAGCAGAAAACAGCAGGAGCTGCTCCACTTGAGCTGGAGAAACTTCAGAACAAGCTGTTCAAAATGGAGCTGACGCTGACTTCAGTATTGGATGATCACCAACAGGAGTAAGAGCCTTTTGACTTCATCTGTCCTCACTAGTTTTCAAATTATTCCAATATTAAGATGATATGATAGTATTGGAGCTTTTCCACAGGTTCCTTTTATTTATTCCCTTTTATTTCCTTTTTACTGGAGGGATTTTTTTTTTACTATTCCTCTTGATAATTACTGATAGGGTTCTCTTCCTCTTAGGATACAAAGGATGACCAAACTGTTAGGAGAAAAGGAAGAATCACTGAGGAAGCTAAAGGAGGCTCTAAGGAGGTCCCAACAGCAAGGGGAGGAGTCAAGTAAGTTAGCAGTCAAATGTGGATGTTATTTCTGTTTTTTACTTTAAAAACAGAGGGAAGAACTTTTGAAAACATATTCGTTACTAATCATTCAATGTCAAATGAGAAATTTTCGCCTTAAATTAAAGTGAGATTTGATAGCTAAGCTGAATGTCTGCACTTGGTTTTGTACTGAAGTGCATGACTAATTACCAAGGTAGGATGTATAAAGTAAAGCACAAGAAGAGTGCCAGGGTTTCTGGCTTTTTGAAAAGGTGTTCTTTTTAAGCTAACTGGTCTCTGATTCCACGAGAGGCTGGCCTCAAAGAGGCACTGTGAGCACCAGGCTGCAAACTCTGCATACCTGGGAGGGTTAGCACCTTTCTGCCATTTCTAGATGTGATTTTTATCTAGATGTGATTTATTTTTCTCCCTCCCCCCAGCCTCTGTGTTGGTGTGGGGATGTAGCTTGGCTTCAGCAGCCACATCACCTGCTGAAAGAGGGTATGCTGGTAGCACCAGACCAAGATTTATTTTGACCGGAACAATTGGTCTTCATAGTATCTTCAAAGTAGGGGGTTCCGGCACCTGCCAAATGCTTTTCAGATTGGTCAGCCATGAAGGGCCAGAAGCTCAGGGTCATATAGCCATGTATGGAAGTGGCAGAAGAGGTTTCTAACTAAGGAAATATTAAGATGACATTGTATCAGCATGACGCTTTCATCACTGTTAGAATATATTTGATGACGATAACGTAGTTGTGTTTAATTCAGTTCTGCAGGGGGAAGAACTTTGTTCCAGACTTACTAAACCCAGAGGAGTGGTAACACAGAGCAGCATTCTGTTGGAAAAGACCAAGCTGGAGGAGGATGTCAAACAGCTTCAGCTGAAGATCAGCGAGCTAGAAAGGTAAGGCTGTCTTGATTTAAGACTTACTGCAAATTCAAAGTGTCTGATTTTCTTCCAAATACATAAAAAAACTAAGTCTATTGTAAGGGACAAAAGCTCTGTTCCCTGCTACAAAGCCATGGTTAGCGAAAAACAAAGGGGAAAAAACATAAGTTTACATCATTTCTAAATGTTTTCTATACACAGTTTTCACACACGCTTATTTATGAATTAACATGAAGGGAAAATGTATTTTTTCAGTCATCATGAAACCAAATTTACGTTCTGTTGAAAGCTGGTTTACATTGTAAACTTCTCTCTCCTCTGTCTCCCTGTCTCATCAGCTTGACATTTAGTCAGCAAGCAGAGATCAGTAAGTGGAAGAACAGAGCCATAAGTCTAAGGATGAAGAGCAAAGCTGGGGGGGACAAACCTTCATCCCCCTGCACTCCCACCAAGAGGAGTCTGCCCATGACTTCAGAAGCCTCCCACCTCCTCAGCTCACCCAGAAAGATTCTGTTCGCGCCCGGCAGGATCACTGAGCCAAACTCGCCAAAGTTGTCCCTGCTGGACTCCCCTAAGAGCAGGTTCTTTGATGCCTGTGAGAGCTCAGAGCTGCTGTCCAGAACCTGTCCCAAACAGTTCTTTGATAACTCCAGCCTTGGAACCATTCCAGGTACGTTACAGACAATCCTGACCGACATTGTGCTGTAGAACATCTTTATCACGACTGTCCTTTGTGGCAGAAAGACGAAGATTATTTGATTAGGGATTTCCTCTCCTCCAGTCCAGGCACAACTGGTGCAGAGCAGGGAAAGTGCTGATTTGTTAGTTGGGCCTCTCAGGGTGTTCATTTTCACCAGAATGAGGGATTTGATTAATCTGCACTCTAGCCTTAAGAAACAAAGTGAGGGTTATAAACCACTTACTGGTCAATAGAACTGTGGTCCATCTATAAACGCATAAATATAAAACCCCTCTATTTTGCTGGAAACCAGCTTGAGTTAACATCTATCAAACCTAAGTTATCATTTCTCTAATGTGAGCTGTATTCATTGCAGAGGCAGCTGTGGGACCTGACAAAAACGTGGAGTGGTGGCCTTCTTCCCCCAAACAAGAGGAAATGTGCAAAACCCAATAAAATCTCATCATTTTTACTATTTCAAGAAAAATCTATTTTACAGTTTTAAATTCACTAATAAAGTGTATTTTAAAGAGTTAGCATCTCATCTCATTTCTGCTTATGTCAAGGATTTCAGTTACTCTTGGTGTCCGTAACCAATGAAAACATATATTTGCTTCCACAAAGTCTCCAACTGAAATGGAGCCCCTTGACTTCTGTTTAATGCTGGCCCATATGCATCCCATATCAGGTCTTGGCTTTTGAGGGCTGCATGACTGTGAAACTCAGCAATATGACTGGAACTGAAATCCCATAAGAGTCTCAAGCTGTTGTGAAAACATTTGTAAGAGAGAACTCACAAGACTTAAAAAGAAGACAAGATATGTATTGTATTTACATCGCGAGAGTGATAATATGAATTGTTTAAACGGCTGTAAGAAGAGTTTGGACAGAGTTAAGGAAAGCCTCAACATTCAGGACCTCTTCAGATCTGATGCATTGATCTGTATTTCTGATATGGGCCTGGATGAAAATAAAACCCTCCTTCAGTCAGTTTGTTAGTCTGTCAGTAGAGTCTTTCCTGGAGCTTCGTCACATCATCAGTTTGAAGCCGGCCATCTTACAATACACCATATGTGGTTGCTTAGAACATTTTGTGTCATTTATTAAAGATGTTTTTTATGTGTTATCAAGCCCATGTCTCTCCTATCATCATCATCACTGAAACTTCTGTTATTATTATTGGCTCAATAAAAGCTCCTGGCTTTGTGGGCTCCTTATCCACAGTGCCGGAGTCATATCAAAAATATATCAGTATTACAGTAGTTAGTGGTGTTGAATTCGGCTACTCTATCCATGGCAGTCTAATAAAGTTGCTACATGAAAATGGTGTCCTACATATCAATAAAACAATACAACTTCTCGAGGTCAAAGACTGATAAGCAAATGTCTTATCTTGTCTCTCTGGACACTTATGAGTGCTGTTTTTACAGTTCATAAATCACACAATTTTTACAAAAGTTATGTAGAAGTAACGGTGATTAAAAGGTAAGTGAGTTGAGGTGAATTTCAAAATGAAAACAAAACAAATAATGATAGAAAACATTTACAGTCTAACAATCTTTCCGTGGATGGATAGCCCAGAAAGACCTTTAAAATAAAATGTTTTTTAATTTCTCCATATTTTTTTCTTTGGCACTTTACTGTAATTTGAGCGGTGCTTTTTCTTCTATTAGACATTAGAAACGTTTGAAAGGAAGAATTTTGTTTCAAGTTGTAGTGAATCTAATCATATCTGGACTACACTTAAAGGATAACATAGTAGAAAACTGACTTCCGGGACGTTTGCAGGGAGACTTCCTGTTTGACGTCACTTCCGCCTACGTACGTGTGACATAATTCCGTTCGGTTCTGCGCGGGAGCGTTTGTTGTTGGACACAGTTTGAAGCTTGAAGGGAACAAGACTGTAGTAGAGCAGGTGGAAACCACACGAAGTTCAGATGAACTCCTCCATTGTAAGAAGGGATTCCGACTAACGGAGGGGCACTTGTTGTGCTGAGCTGGTCGTTCCGGTCTCTTTTACCGACACGGACAAAACAGTTCCCAAGCTAAGCTAACTAGTGGGTTAAGTTAAAGGCCATTCTTAGTCGGAAATACGAGTAAGTAACAATACAACGGCTGTGGCACTAACATGGGTAGGCTGAGCGAGGGAGCTTAAACGTTTGACATTTTCTTTGAGTGCAGCATTTATTTGGCTGGTTTCAGCCCGTCTCACCTCGGGGTGAGATGATCTGATCCACACCAAGAAACCGACCATTTACAAAGAGTCTCTTTTACCCACACGGACAAAACAGTTCCCAAGCTAAGCTAACTAGTGGGTTAAGTCTGAGTTAAAGGAAATACTTCACAAATAAAGGAAGTTAGACGGAAATACAACGAGTAAGTAACAATACAACGGCTGTGGCACTAACATGGGTAGGCTGTAGCTGCTAAATAGCAGTTAGCTGGGTGTTTTAATGAAGGCCTACTTTAGCTGGGTGTTTGAATGAAGGCCTACTTTTGTGGGACGGTTAAAGCTTGCTGACCAGGACGTGGGTTTCAGGCCATGGCGACCAGAAGCGACGTCCGGGTGGAGGTGGAGGCCGAGGAGGAGGAGAGCTGCGGGCCTCAGCCCCTGAGCAGACTGGAGGTAGGCGGGCCCCATTTAACACCCCCACTGTGTACCATAGAAGTTAAAGACATTGGTTTGTTAGAATTAGACTTAGACAGTACTTTATTGATCCCTTGGGAAGACTCCCTCAGGAAATTAAGGTTACCAGCAGCTTAAAGGGCAAAAAGTATCAAGTTAGTTTGGCATTAATTCCTACTATTAGAAGCATTACTGTATGTACATGTTCTTTTTTTTTTTTTAATTATTTTAAATTTAGCTGTGAAGAACATGTTCATGTGGGCACTTTCTGCTGCACTGTGGACCTTCAGCTGTACCTGCTCTTTACTTACACAGATAGTTTCCCTGCAGCAGTTTGCATTGTACAGTATGAAAATTGTAATTATATATATTTGAGATTTTTTATCATTGTATTTAAGCCGCCCTTACACAAACGTGTGGATAATTGGGTTACACAAACAGTGGAAAAGAATATAGAAAAAAGGCCTGCAAATATTTGTTGCTCAGTTTAATATCTGATGCCAAATTGCTCCTGACTCATTCTGTGGTTCTTTGGCTTACAGCAATGTGGAATCAGTGCCAGTGACATCAAGAAGCTGGAGGATGCAGGTTTCCACACCATTGAAGCAGTGGCCTACGCACCCAAGAAGGAGCTGCTCAACATTAAGGGCATCAGCGAGGCCAAGGCTGACAAAGTTCTAGTAAGAAGCTCAGAATGAAACACACACGTGAAGAAATGTATAGGGCTAGGGTTTAGGTGTGTGTATGTGTGTGTGTGTGTGTGTGTGTATATATATATATATATATATTTATGTGTGTGTGTGTGTGTGTACATTTACATATATAGTCTGATTACATTTTTCTTTCTTTTCTCAGACAGAAGCTGCCAAATTGGTACCTATGGGCTTCACCACAGCGACTGAATTCCACCAGAGGAGAGCAGAGATAATCCAGATCTCTACCGGCTCTAAGGAGCTCGATAAACTCCTGCAGGGTGATTTTCCTGTTCATCATTCACGTTTCAGTCAGTTGTTGTAGGAGAAAACCTTCCTGTGTCAGCTGATGGTTCTAATAAGTGGTTTGCATGCAGGTGGGATTGAGACAGGCTCCATAACAGAGATGTTTGGGGAGTTTCGGACGGGAAAAACTCAACTTTGCCACACGCTTGCAGTCACCTGTCAGGTAAGGTCAGCTGGGAAAGCAGACAGGTGTTTGGTTTTGATCATTGGGAAGCTGAATGTGTTTTATGAGGCCTCTTAGGTTGAAAAAAGAAAGATGTTGATCAGCTTTATTTGTGAAGAAGGTTCTCCTGTTTTCATCTGTCCCCAGCTGCCCATTGATCAAGGGGGGGGTGAAGGTAAAGCCATGTACATTGACACGGAGGGAACATTCAGACCAGAAAGACTCCTCGCAGTGGCTGAAAGGTATTCTTTTTCCCAAAGCAGGGTTAATGCATTTGAAATGACTT
>CAJRST010018890.1:872359-903501 GCA_907169785.1 Menidia menidia | reverse complement strand
CCTAACCCTAACCCTGGCCGTAACCCTGACCCTGATCCTGATCCTAACCCTGATCCAAACCCTAACCCTGGCCATAACCCTGACCCTGATCCTAACCCTAACCCTAACCCTGACCCAGCAGCGGCTCAGGCTGCTGCCACGCTGACACTGACCCTAACCCTGGCCCTAACCCTGACCCTGATCCTAATCCTAACCCTGGCCCTAACCCTGGCCCTAACCCTGACCCTGATCCTAATCCTAACCCTGACCTAACCCTAACCTAACCCTGACCCTAACCCTGATCCTAACCCTAACCCTGACCCTGACCCTGACCCTCCCCGGGGGGCTGATGGAGACAGGTTTAGTTGTCCTCTGTGGGCTGGCTGCCAGCAGCAGGCTTTCTTCATGTGTTCTCCTCCTTAGGGTGAGGGTGAGGATCAGGGTCCTCCAGCCTGCCTCTGAGCTCAGGGCCGTGTGGACAGACTGAAGCCGGACCCACCCTGTGCCTCCAGCGGCTCCGCGTCCTCACCCCCCCCGGGCCGGGCTGCTGCCGGGGGGGCCCGTCTCTTCCACATCTCCCGGTACACTATGAGGGCTAGCAGACCCAGGCCGGCGGAAACTCCCACAGTCAGCCCGATTAAAGCGGTCCTCCCCAGCGGGATGCTCATGGTGAGCAGCAGCTAAAGCTCCAGCTTTAGCTAAAGCTCCAGCTAAAGCTAAATCTACAGCTCCAGCTCCAGATTCAGCTCCAGCCCCAGATCCAGCTACAGCTCCACCTTTAGCTCCAGCTTTAGCCCCAGCCCCAGCTCCAGGTCCAGCTAAAGCTCCAGCTCCAGCTACAGCTCCAGCTACAGCTACAGCTCCAGCTCCAGCTCCACCTACAGCTCCAGATTCAGCTTTAGCTTTAGCTCCAGCTCCACCTCCACCTACAGCTCCAGATTCAGCTTTAGCTTTAGCTCCAGCTCCATCCCCAGCTTCAGCTCCAGCCTCACAGTCCGTGGACGCAGCTAGCCGGCCGGACGCCTTTAGCTTAGCCAGCAGCTCCTAGATGTTCAGCATGGGACTCGCGCTTATTGATATATTATATTATGTCGAAACACGTTATTTAGGTGAAAACTATTCTGAAACCAAATCAATTTACCACCAGCTGCTGTAAAACACAGCAGCTACAGCGCTTCCGGTTCAACCCACTTCCGGTTCAAGGGAAGGAAATAAAGGGTGTCCGGAGCCCACTTCCGGTGAGGAGCTCAACACGCAGTTCCCCCACACAGCTTCACTGGACAGTTTAAGTCTGTCCTGAGTGTGGGAATAGGAATATATATTCCAGAGTTTAAAAAATGTATTTATAAAAGAATATCAGATCAATTGTCGGTTTTTACAGCAGAAATGGTGGCAGTTATATTAAGCTTGCAATGGGTGGAGGAGATTCGACCAATCAGGGTGGTGGTGTGCACAGATTCTAAAGTAGTAGTGGAAAGTATTAAGGGAGAAGGAAATAATAGAAAAGATTTGGTATTAGAAATTCATCATATTTTATTTAGATTATATAGGGCTGGCATTGATGTTTGGTTTTGTTGGGTGCCAGCACATAAAGGAGTAAAAGGCAATGAAAAGGCAGATCAATTAGCTAAAAGGGCTTTAGAGGGGGAAATAACAATTTCAATTCCTTTTGGGAAAGGGGAAGGGAAATCACTTATTAAAAGTAAAGAAATGGAGGAATGGCAAAAAATATGGAACGAAGATAAGAAAGGAAGAAAAGTATATGAAGTGGAAAAGTCAGTTCGAATACGAAGCATTAATGGAAGAAACAGAAGAGAAGAAATAATAATTAGTAGATTAAGAATAGGGCATACCTACTTAAATGACATACTTTATTTAATAGGGAGGAAAAACAGTGATAAATGTGAGAGATGTGGAGTAAAAGAAAATGTAGAACATATACTGATGAACTGTAAGTCATATGAAATCGAAAGGGAAGAATTAAAGAGAATAGTTAGAAGTATAGGGCATGAATGGAATCTTAAAGGTATATTAGGAAGTGACGGAAACATAACAGATATTCATAAATTAAGGAAAGCATTGTTTATTTACCTTAAGAATACAAAATTAATAAATAGAATCTAATAGATGTGAAGTAATGATGCTAAACACTCATGTACAGTAGGTGGCGGTATGCACCTAAAAAGTTGCTTGTGATCCGCCATGATAGAAAAAGAAGAAGAAGAAGTCTGTCCTGCAGGTTTTAAAGGTTCCCCTGCTTCACACCAGAACATGTGTCCTGAAAGTTTGACACCAGATCCCTACCACGCTTTCAAATCTTCAGAAAAACTTCCTTTAACAGGCAGAAACCTGGAGCAGAACCATGGCTCAGGGTGGGGGGGCATCTACAAAATAGTACCAATCAGGGCTACTTTTGGTCAGCTGCTGGCTAATACCAAATTCCCACGAATTTCGAACTCTGATTCCACAATCGTGCAATATTTTGATTCTCAGAAAATTACCTGAAAGAGAAAGAAATCCACTTATCATCATGCATGAGTTTTTTTCAGAGCTGACCAATAATCTGGTCAAGATTTTTCTCTCGATCTCTTGATCTAACACTAAATAAATATTAGCTCTTTCTCTAAATATAAATATCTGTAACAGAGAACCTCTTTGGGAAGGAGGATCCCTTCTACATTTACAGCTTTACACCTATGCCTTTTATACAACATGGTCATTCACACATCCCATCTTAGTCCCTCATCAAGTCCTCAAAGGCTGCTTTCAGAGCTCTTCCTGCTTTGAACACCCTGGATGTCCATCACAGTACACACAGAGACACACAACCACTGTCACATTCACTCCAAGGGGCATTTTAGAGAGACGTATAAATGATTCATTTGTAGAGAAAAAATAATTAAATGTTTCAATAATAAAGTTATAGAGATATAAAAAAATTTAATGTCCTGCAACATTTGGCCACATTTCTTTACAGTATTCTTTTCTTTTCTTTTACTTTGTCCTGTTTAGCATTTTGGCAGCAGAACAGAAACTGAGCACTGTGCTGAACACATTTAGTTTGCTAAGGGAGGCTTTACTGGTGAAAAGCCCCCCTTGATTTTCCTACGCTGCTTTATTTATTTATTTTTTATACCAAACTTTACATGTGTCCAATAATGCAAACCCCAAAAGGAGAAAGATCCTTTAGTCAGAGAGAGAAACAGAAAAAGAAAGACCTAAAGTGAGGAGTCGACCCTAACTCTAACCCCATGAACCTAAGCACCAAAAGTCCCCCCCCCCATGAAATATTATCTGAATAAAGTAAATTCTGAAGATTAAGACTTAAACAGACTAAAGAGCTCCGCTCTCCATCCAGCAGACTCCTGGCATTAGAACAAAGAAACACAAAGCAACACGCAAGTAAACAACCACACATGTTACCCTGACTCAAAGCATAAATCTACAATCACCAACTAACTATAGTTTAGTATATATCAAACTTATTACGTCTGGGGGAATCTTTGTGTTTTTGTCCTGTCTCCATGTTGTCTGGTCACATCCTGTCTTATTTTGAAAGGTTCATCACATATTGTGTTCCCCTGGGGTTCCCTTCCCTCATGTGTTAAATACTCATTGTTTCCCCGAGTCTGGGGCCAGTGTGTTTCGTCATTTGTCTTCCGTCTTATGACCTTACTGAGCATTACCTTGTCCTCGTATCTTGCCATGCCTCGCCCCTTGTATAACCATGTAAGAGTGATTTTGATTTTGATCCTCCTTGTCATTTTGTTAACTCAAGTGAGTATTATTTTTTGTTACTTTGTTTCATAGCCTTTTTGCCTTCCTCGTTTTTGAGTGATTATATTTTGATACTTTGTCCACAGTCTTGTTTTTGCCTCGTAAGAGTGATTTTGATTTCATACTTTGGTCATAGTTTTGTCTGTCTTGTTTTGTACTTTGTTTGCACTCTTTGAGAATCCACCTTGAGTTCAATAAAAACCTTTCTGAACCACCTCTCTGCATCTGAGTCTTGCCTGGAGTTCCATACCTGACTAAACTCTTTGATAAAGTACCTCAAATGTAGCATACTTTTTAATTGGACGTTGCCTGACTTAGGTTTACTAAACCAATTTAGAGACTAATTTAGCTGGTGGCAATCCTGCAACAGCTTAAATCCCTCCTCCTGTGTTGAGAATTAGCTTGGCTATTTCTTGTTACTGTGGTAAATCTGAATGTGCATGGCTTGGATTATCTACATGCTTTTAAAAAGCCTTCTACGCTCAATTTGATCTGGATTGAAAGAAAGTTTTATGTAAACCCTTTTAATCCTATGGAAAGTCACTAAGCTTGTTTATTTTTTCCAAAATGTCTATATTTAAACAGTTGCTTTCAGAATATGAAATCACCTTTTCATGTTAAATTTCAGCTACTTTTTCCAATAAACGTAAGCTATTTGAAGGATGCTTTGATCTCAATTTTGTAACATGGGTTTTGTATATTACATATGAATGGCTCACACAAAAAGAAAGATGTATAAAACCATACTCATGGTCAACACTATATACCAGTATTGTGTTCAAAAATAGATATGTGATGAAACTATACTAAACAAGACTAAAACTAGGGTCAAGTCATAACTCAGCTGAGGTGTCATGCCAATCAATACAAATATAAAATGTTTTGTGGATTTTCTTCTGGACAAATGGATTTGTCATATTGTTTATTGATATAAAATGTATCATAAACAACCGTAAATCTAGATTGTTATTGGGCATTCAAGCAATTAAGCCTTCTTAGACTTACATGTACAACAATATTCCACATAAAATGTTTAAAAGAGACATTTTATTGTATAATTCGATGTTGAATAGGAGAGGGTAATGAATGAGACATAGGAATCCAAACAGCTTATCTATAACCACAGCTCGGCTGGTTATGGATTGCTACCCAACCCCATTGTCTTGAGCTGTGAATGTTTGTTTCATTTTTGACAGTTTTGTTGTGATGTAAGGCTTTATGCTTCTGTTGCTCTGTTGGTTTGCTTTTGTAGTTTCTGCACTCCTGGTCAGGCTCTCTTCTTATTGTTTTCCACTCACTTAACCCGTGTTAATGCCTCACCTGCTCTTCCTTCTGCGCTCACCCTCTTCTCCACGTAAGCTCTTTGTTTTTCTTGTCTTTGTCGGGTTCTTATCTGCCACCTGTCATCTACATGGGTCTCATCCTTTCTTCAAGCCTTTTATTTAGTTGTATCTTGCATTTCTTTTTGTTTGATAAAGTTTATTTCTTTTACTTTCTGGCTTGGTCAAGATTTCTGTTGTCTTCAATAAACCTATGTTGTCATTAACTCCTGTGTCTGCCATTGCTGACCTGCATTTGGGATCCACCCATCTTGGCCCTTTGTGACAGAGGAGCTTGAGAGACTCCCTAATGACGTACACAAAACAGTCCTTTAATCTTTTCGTTTCTTGAAGTTGTCCCATAATGGGTTGAATCTCCTTTTTTAAAATTTTGGTTTAAACTTAGTTAAATATTTCAGAACAAAGTCTCGAATTTCTAGTCTTGCTGCGTATCAAAGTATAAGTTTTCTTTTAAGATGTTCAAACAATTCCATTGTTTTTTGGGGAGATTTGTGTGTGTGTGTGTGTGTGCACATTTGCATTTAAAGGCTAGAATTGACAACAAGTATTCAAAGAAATTCATTTGTTGTCTGTGAGGTTTGTACGTAACACCACAGATGAGACTAAAGCACCACCTGACAACCTCAGCTCTGATTAACCTGATGAGCTTAAAGTCTTAAATATAGATGCGCAGGTGTTTCTGTGTGTCAGTGTGTGTGCTGGGTGAGTGTGCTAATGCACTTAATGTGGCCATCTGTGCAGGCCCCACCCTTTCACCCACCCAGCAAATCTGTTTTCTCTCCTGCTCGCTTTCACAAACACTGGTTATTGAACTGAACATGTTCTAGGCATGTTTGCTCCAAAGATGGGTCTAAACTTTTGAGGAGACAGATTCATAAGACTCATGGAATATATGACATTGTGTTTCAAACTGCTGGACTGCAAAAGAAAGCTTGAAATTGAAGATTTTGATGGACACTTTTTAGAAGATCACAGAGATACGGTCCTGTCTTATTATTTTTTTCCCTTTTCTTTCCACAAATATTTATTCTAATAGGCGTTTCAGGTAAATAAGCTCTTTTAAATTGAAACAATGGGCTGTTCTCCCTCAAAAGGAACGTTGTTTTCAAAACCAGAGGCTCTTGGACCTCACAAAGCTGTCGCGCTTGAAGAACAACAGGCTGGTTTGGATAGTGTACGTGAAGATGTGGATGACACAAGTTGGAAGACTGAGAAAAAAGAAGATAAACTACTCACTGAAGAAAATGATACTGAAATGACTGCACTGTGTCATTTAGACACTAATACAGCAGTGTCCCAAAACATAGATGGGACCAGAGAAACTGAGGGGGATTTAATGCCGGAGGAATTGAACACTGATCTTATGGAAAGAAATCAGATTAAGATGACAGGCACAGAATTGAGAAAAAAGAGCAAGAAGCGATCCTCTGTGAAACAGATTAAGACTTCTATTGCCTACACAAAGACAGACTGTCTGCCACATATAAAGAGGGCTCACCAGGCAGCCTACACCTTTCTGAACCCGAATATCTGCAGATATGAGACCTTGCTGGGCCTGCTAGACCATGCTGCTCAGGCACAGATGTCTCTTCAGCCTGGGATGTGTGCTTTGGTGTCACGCTTTGAAGAGCTCAACCAGGCCCTGGAAGAGATGGCTGAGGAAGGGGAGCTGATGCTGAAGGAGCACGCGGACTATATGGCCTTGCCATCTGGGATGACTGACCCATCTGTAAGAGAACCTAAACCAACCTCTGACACAGCAAATTCTCCTGATCCATCTTCGGATCTACAAAAACTACTGCAGCATTCCGCAGAAAAAATGAAGTTACACGGAGCCTCATTGCAGGTTGTGGGTGATAAAACCCTTGGGGAGGCAGTGGTATATTTTGCTTCCATCTCCAAACAACTGGATGATAAGTTGCGGGCTAAGCAGAAAACAGAGCGGAGGCTGGCTCAAGTGGTTGCACAGATAGAGAGGACAGCCAGAGGAGCTAACCCGGAGGATTCTGCACTGTACAGTGAAGACAGCGGCATAGGAGTGGAGAGCGAGAGTCTGACAGGGTCCGAAAGGCACTGCCGTCACCGTGGGAGTGCTGGATCTGGAAGTTGTGGCTCTGGAGTCAACGTTCGTAGCGCACTTGATCATTTTTCGGACACTGTCGGCCCTAACAGAGGGGCCGGGGATGATGAGGATGAAGAAGATTATCAAGATGAGAGGGAGTACGAGGATAATGAAAATGATGGGTCTAAACGGAAGAGGTCGAGCTCTTCTCCTCCAGATCCAAGTCAGGCTCTTCATTCTGTTTGTAAAAATGTTATTCGTGGTGAGCAACTTAAAGGTCAGCGACCCCTGACAGCTACCAAGCCTGAAGACTTGTCTTCTACTAATTACATGAACATAATGACAGAGCTACAGGAGAACAAAAAGGACTTAGATCAAAGAATGAAAAGGACGGCTGAAATCCAGAGACTCAGAACATTCCCCCTTTATAAATCCTGTGGAGCAAGACGACATTCTTTAAATGGATCAGGTGATGCACACAAAAGCCAAATGAGAAAAGAGCTGTTTTACAGAAAATCTCCAAAGCGTCACTCTGTTAGAAGACTAATAACTACCTTTAGTCAAGGGGCTGATGGGAGACAAGAACTCAGTCTTGGCAACATTACGTCTCATGAAAGAAGACACAGAAAAAGTCATCTTCAACTCTCTGACTCAGTTAAAAGTCATGAGGGGGCTTTAGTCATCAGTGACAACGGTAACAACAACAGGTGGCCTGACAGCAGGGATGACCTGGATTTAGACAATCTACCACCTCCGCCACCAGAGGTACTAATGGATAACTCCTTCCAAAGCAATGAAAGTCAATTGGGAAATGGAGGCAAGTTCCAGGAAGATTCTATTTGTAGACTTCCAGTAATAAATCATAAGACTGGAATCTCACAGCGACTGAAAACACAAATTCAAAGGGAAGTTCTGCCAAACAAAACAACAATGAGGTTGAGATCAGTCAATGTCTCATCTGCCCATAATGTTCATCAGGGAACTACACACAATGGAAAGCTGCAGCATGAAACGAATATAGATCAAGAAGGTGAGACGGAAAACAGTTTCTACCAGGAGGCCAGGAAGATCATTCACCTGCACAATGGAGTAGAATCTTTAAACGGGAAACATGTTATCGAACCTGACAGCTTAAGGTCCTCCATTCAATCTAGAATGGGTCAAAGATGTGAAAACAATGAAATATATGAGTCTGAAACGTCTTGCAGCATGCCAGTGAGGGCACCACCCGTCTCTAGAGTTCGTCTTCCACCATCTGGTCCTGTTCTGTCCCACAGATATCCAAGTCCTCCTACTTTTAGACCACAGTACTCTTCTAAGCTCTCATCTCGCCCAAGTTCTCCAAAAGCACGGACGTGTTCAAAAGAAAACAGCGTTGATGAAGTCATTCCGTCTGTGTCCTTCCAAGATGCCCGCTCATTTTTCTGCCGAAATGAGACGCAAAACTCTACGGCCGGCCTCACTTTTGGAAGTTCTGTCCGAGGCAGGACAGTCTCCAGAGGGATGGAGAGCCCCACCCGCCGGACACAATCAGAACAGAGGCCTTCTACGACTTCCCATTCAGAGTTTGAAGCAGATGTCAGTTTGCCATCTATTCCAGCCAAGGAGAGTAAATAAATGGAAGTATAAATGGTAAGTAAGAAAGTAATCACAAAAACAGACATAGGTGTGTTAATATGCCATTACATAATAATCAGAGCGATGCTGAGCTGATTCATGTTGTCAGAACATGATATCATGGACAAAAGACATATTGTCACTGTACTTTGCCAGTGTCTATGAAAGAGCATGGAATTCCTAAAGTGTGTGGAACATCTATAATGGATTATTGGGTTTCTATGGTGGGACTAGGCTTGCATTTGACAAATAAGTAAGGTTAGTTGAATTTGTGAGACACAGCATCGTACTCCTTTAACTCTTCCTAAGCAATTTTGGCATGTGTGACTACAGAAATGGTCATTGGTGTTTAACATTTGGTATTTGGCAAATGTAAAAAAATGGTTCCATGCGCAGACAACTATATTGCAAACTAATTACCTATGATGCCACCTTTAAGGACAAGGCTTGGCTGGTGTGATTTCTTTATACAGAGTTTGGTAGGATTTGTCAAAAATAAAAATGAAATCAGTGCGTGACCACTTGTGAGAGACTTTACAGAGTAATGCAAATGTAATGGAAATGGTTTTGTTTCCTTTAATATCTTGCATTTCATATTGTTTCTGATGATAATAGAACAGTTCATTTTGTCAGAGTGAACCAAAGACCATTTTTCTGTCCAGGGTGGTATTTCACCCATTCTTAGTTTTCTTTTAAGAAACTGAGTATAGGTTTAAACCAGTCATTTGGGCATAAGTGGTTTATTGAAATAAAATCAAATTATTGCTTAATTTGACAAAGGTTCCCATTACTTTTGGTAGCTGCCTAAAAGACCCACTTACACAAGCATAGATCAACACACAAACATTCCTCTTGCTGCCAACAGCTTACCTTATTGACATAAAAGTAATATGGCAGTATATAGCAAGGTTTTGTGCAGTTTCTCTTACGATAAAGTATTACTACTTTCATCAAAATCATATTTCTGTGGGAGGCCTATCAAAAATTACAGCTGTATCGTTTTTGTGATACTGGCGGGTTTACAAAGACACAACAAAAGCTGATAAAGAAAAGTAATGGACTTCAAAAATTAGCATATGAAAAGCTAACACACTTTGGGACAAATCAAGGGTGTGCTACAAAAAAAATTAATGTAGTTGTATGTACAACATGTATTAGCATATGTTGATATGTTACAGTAATATAAAAAGAAAGCAGACATTACTTCATATCCATCAACCATCTAGAGCTTTAGCTGTCTTTCCCCATTGTTATGCTTTAAAATGATCAATTGATAGAAAACCACATGGCTCAATCTGAATTGGATTAGCTCTTCTACTCCATTTTAGACCCTGCAGTGACGTGAGCTCTTCAACCTACTTCCCACATAATGTTTTTAAGAACTAACTCTTTTCTTCTCCTTTCATGCTTTCCTACAGGGTATACAATCACCTGATGACAAGAGAAATGGCAAATCGGACCCATGTGCCAGTTTGAAAACAACCTTAAATCTAACTGTTATTAGCCAGGGTAAAACATGTAGAACAAAAAAATAATTAAAGGGAATATATATTACAAAGTTTAATCTCATCCCTGTATGTATTTTCTTTTATTGTTTTGCATTGTGTGTATTAACTTCCTCTCAATTTACTGTCAGCCGTGTCAGTAAATAAATGCAAATAAAGATGAAATATGCCCAAAAGTCGTTTGAAAACGTATTTCCTGAAAATTCTGTTTCGAACTCTATTGGTAATACTGCACCAAGTGTGATTGCTGGTAAGGTAACTGAAAAGATTACTTGCACTACATTGTTTGAAAAAGAAAAACACAATAGATGATGGATGGATGGATATACATGTAAAAACTTGTTTACATCAAGGTTTTGTGAAATCTTCAGGTGAACTGGTCATTTTCTCAGCACATTTGGACGATTATGTCCAAATGAGGGCTTTTAGATTCAGTGCAGAGTTTTGTTGAGCGAATTCTCACATTCTACAACTTATCTCCCTTCATCCAAACCTTCAACTTGCCTCTTGGACCCCATCCCGACTAGGCTGCTTAAAGAAGTCCTACCCTTAGTCGGTACTTCTCTGCTAGACGTGATCAATCTGTCCTTATTAACAGGCTATGTGCCACAGTACTTTAAAGTAGCTGTAATTAAGCCTCTTTTGAAAAAGCCTAACCTGGACCCAGATGTTTTAGCCAACTATAGACCTATATCCAACCTTCCATTCATCTCCAAGGTCCTGGAGAAAGCAGTAGCCAAACAGCAGTGTGACTATTTACATAGCAATAGCTTGTTTGAGGATTTTCAGTCAGGATTTAGAGCTCACCATAGCACAGAGACCGCACTGGTGAAAATTACTAATGACCTCCTAATGGCATCAGACAAAGGACTGGTCTCTGTCTTGGTTTTATTAGATCTTAGTGCTGCTTTTGACACCATTGACCATCAGATCCTACTACAGAGACTGGAACATTTCATTGGCATTAAAGGAGCCGTTCTAAGTTGGTTTAGGTCCTATTTATCAGATCGGTTTCAGTTTGTGCATATTAACGATGAGTCCTCCATGCATGCCAGAGTTAGCCACGGAGTTCCACAAGGATCCGTTCTCGGACCAATCCTCTTTACTTTATATATGCTTCCTTTAGGTAATATTATCAGGAAACACTCTATCAACTTTCATTGCTATGCAGATGATACTCAGTTATACCTATCGATCAAGCCAGATGAAATTCATCAGCTAGCTAAGCTTCAAATGTGCCTTCAGGATGTTAAAACTTGGATGACCTGCAATTTTCTAATGTTAAACTCAGCTAAAACTGAAGTTATTGTTCTAGGGCCTAAACACCTTTGTGACGCATTATCTAGAGATATAGTTTCCCTGGATGGCATCGCCCTGGCCTCCAGCACCACTGTGAGAAATCTTGGAGTTATCTTCGATCAGGACATGTCGTTTAACTCTCACATTAAGCAAATTTCAAGAACTGCCTTCTTTCACCTTCGTAATATTGCAAAAATTAGGAGCATCCTGTGTAAAAATGATGCAGAAAAACTAGTCCATGCATTTGTTACTTCTAGGCTGGATTACTGCAATTCCCTGTTATCAGGCTCTTCAAAAAAGTCCATTAGGACTCTTCAGCTGATCCAGAATGCTGCAGCACCTGTTCTTAAAGGAACCAGAAAAAGAGATCAGTTGTGGGAACTACAAATAGCACTTCCGTTGGCAGATTTGCAGCGGCAGCTGCTGCATAATTAGCTATAGCTAATGTAGCAATGGGCTACAGCTATATGGTCTCATAGACCGTTTGCCAATAACCAGTGGTCAGTGATTGTCCGTGCAGGATTGAGTTTAGCCCTGATGCCATAGTAGTCCCATAGGCCAACTATGACGTCATGGCGTACGTACGTGAAAACAGAATGTCACGTGGTGTTACGCGCAGGAACTGGGTGTGAAGATGGCGGACGGGGAGGCCCAGCACGACTGTTTTCCTGCTGGTGATTTTAGTGAAACGATTAGAAAACTCTCGCGGCGATTAGAAAAACTCCAAGAAGTTTTGGTTATAAAAAGTGTTGATTCTCCGTTCCAGTCCTCATCTGAATATTGTCATGAATTTTGTTCGGTAAGTTGTTTTTATCCTCAATTAATATGCAAAAACAAGCCATCCTCCTAGCAAAACATTCGCCTCTCCTGGGTACTTGTTCAGTACAATTTCTTCTCTCAGAGCTGAAACGTAAATAGTTATGAGAACTGGTTAGATGTGTTGTTTATGCGGCAACAGTTATAATAAACAAACATGTTCAGGCTTTAGTGAGTACTAAACATGGCTAATGAAACCAGCTAATGGAAGACTTAATGAAAGTCGTGTGTTATTGGATCGTGCTGTTTTACACTTTCAGTGGTTTTCTGGCAGAGACAAAACCCAATGGACGGCTAGCTGAGAAGTAGGTGCTCTGTCCATTCTGTTATCTCCGTCACAAGAATAGCATCATCAAACATCCAAAGCTACGACCAGGCTCAATGGGCTTAATGACTGTTCTCACGCTGTCAAAATGAATATGTGATGTGTTGTTCTAAATGATGTACCATAATGTTATTGGGGGGCAGACGACAGAAAGAAAGGAAAAAAAAATGATAATAATGATAATTAGTCTATGTCTAAATGTCTAAAGGCTGCCGTCCAGATGCTATGCAACAATGAACTAGTTTGGGTCTGATAAATATCTGATAAATATCTAAACAGCATATCTAAACATGCTGTGTATTCCATCACAGCTTATACTGAGCACAGCCCTCCACAAATGAGCTCCGAGGTATTCACAGCTGCTGGGAGCTTAATTGTTGACTTGCATTTTAGGATGTCTTATTGGCTTTTTTTATTTCTGTAAAAGATACATTGATGATAGATCACCAGACAGAGCATGAGTAGCACTGCTGAATGCTTATGATAAAAGTGCTTTATGATCAGTTTGATATGAAATGAAATGAAACGTCAAGGAGTAATCATGTAGCAGTGTGTCCTCCATTCCTCCCCCCGCCCTCTGCGTCTAATACCATATAAACATTAAGTTATTTAAAAGCTTTCTTTCATCACAGTGGCAGCTCGAATTTCCTTGTTTGAATGTATGGAAAGTTGTTAATTTAACCTTTGCCCTATTTCTCTGAACATAAATGATGGACTCATCAAATGTTGTCACACAACTTGTGGATTAATCAAATGTATACTTTGTTTTCCTTTTTTTACTGGATTGCTTATTCTTTGACAATGCTTCTGGACAGTTGACCCTGTTATTATAAATGTATATAAGTATATTATAAATGTGAATTTAAAAACGATTAATCAATATCAGTTAAATTTAAATGTTTGTGCTCTTTATTCAGAAAACCCTCAGGTCACATCTACGTTTCAGGTTCTGGTTATTATGGACACAGATTACATGTTAAATTTCAATATTTATATTACAGTAACAGAGTTACTCGCATTAGCAGCTGAAAACACTCAGCATTAAAGTCCAGACGCTGGTTTGGTGCTTCCTTATATCCTAAACATCAGGAGTAAAAATGTTTAATCATCACTTTAAAAGCTACATAAGTTTTTTTTCTGTGCCTATTTGCTTCCCAGATATATTAGGGTGTGTGTCTGAATGGGTGAATAAGGTGCATTAACTTAAAGCACTTTGTAGAAAAGCGATTTATGGAATTCAGTCTGTTTTACTTTATTAGTTTACGGGCAGTTCTGCCACATCCAAGATGGCGGACACGCTGAGGTATCCTAGCAACGGACCGACCGGGTCAACGCATGAAGGTCTAGGAATTTTGACACTTCACATTTTAACAGAAAGTCAGTACAGTTGACACATCATCACTGAAGTTGACGTTTTTCAGGAGTGTCTCAATTTGAATGAATGTTATACAGCTCCATTAGACCATTTACACCAGTTCTTCTTCATGAAAGAGGAAGTTGCTATAAGTCTTTTGTGCTCTGCTCGGTAACGTAACCCTATGGTAAAAACCATAACCCTCTAGCGTGTGCTCATGGTCAATCACCTGAGGTTGGTGTTTCTGTTTGAAACATGAACTTTTTCTCTTTTCCTGCGTGCACTGAAAAGGTGTGAAACATAAAAGTGAGATGTTGTTAACTCATTCGCTGCCAAAGACGTCTATAGACGTCTTTTATGTTTTTCAATGCGAGTGTCTGGGGGACGATCGGCAAAAGTTTTCCCGTAAATATCGGCTTCTAGACAGAGTATGTAGTAACAAATTGACCCTCTAGGTAGCTGTGCCACTTTTGATGGGAGATTAGCATAGATTGTAAGCAAATAAAAACAAACGCAATGGTTCGCTATGAGAGAACATGTCGCCGGTGAGACGCACGTCGAAGAAGAACGGAATGAGGTAGAAACAAAATCTTTTTTCCTGATGAAAGAAGAGAGTCTACTCTTTCTTTTGGTGTGTTCGGTGTTTACATAGTCATAGCACAAACTATTCTGTGGCTCTAGAAAAATCAGTCAAAATTCTCAAAAAACTCTGGCAGTGAGCGACTCTCTGTTCTGAAAATGGCTGCCAGTCAGTGAGTTAACCGGCTGGCTTTATTGTTGTGCTTCAGACGCTGTTGGAGTGTGCGGGCTGCTGGAGGATCGAGGAGGAGCCTTTGCCAGTGGTGCAGGTCTACATAGTTGCTCTGCTGAGTTATGCCCGGGCATCTCCATATCTGTCCCCGCAGTGTGACAGTGTTTCTCTTGTGGCTGAGAGGCTCTCACTGTAAGTCAAATGGAAAATATTCTAAAAGATGTGCACAATGATACAAGCAAAAGCTACAATCATTTCAACCCGGAAAAAATTATTATTCCATATTTCGCCTGGATGTTGTGTTATAATGATGATTGAAAAGTCAAACCATTGTAAAGTTTTCTCTCGTTCATCGTAAATGTTCTCAATGGGGCTCAAGAAGGTCATACTTCCTAAATTGCATTCACAGACAAGGTGTATTCGTCATTTATTAAATTGAGACAGTCGGCTAGTAAAAAAAAAAGCCTTGGGGATCTGGCACTGGCTGTTGAAATATATTTAATTCAGTTAAATTGGATTTGGACAAATTAAAGGCTTCATCAAATGGAAAAGTTTGAAGCTTTATCCTTTATAGTAGAGAATGGTCAATATCATGCTGGTGAATGGCTGTTTTACCTATTTTTAATTTTTAAAATTTTGTTTGTCTTTGCAGAAGCTTTGTAGAGCTTTTGCTTTCAACGAAGGACATTCCAGATGTTTTATGGAAAGAATTGAAGTCATCTGTGCAGGTAAAAAGCACTTACTGCATCTTAAAGGAAAGTATTGAAAGTCCACATAAGAAAGCAGGATACAGTTCCTCAAATAACTTTTACATGAATTCCTTCATTGAAATCATTTACTCATTTAATCAGAGCTAAAATGTTTTGCCCAGCGTACGGATAGTTATTCCTGTATTATTTATGTATCAGTATACTGTCTGTTTTCAATATCTTTTCCCATCCTTGACAGCATTTGGACGCTCTAAGAGTAGTGCCAGGGCTGTGACAAGATATGTGTGTGCAAGATATTGAAAGTCTTTTTGGAAACAATTGGCTAAAGATGCTGGAGCTTAGATAAGGAGACGTGTTCTGTCAATCTTGAGCTTTTTATATAGGAGGAGATTTTGTTTGAGGGTGAGTGAAAGGAACCTACAATAAACAATGAGCACCATCAGAGAGGCTGTATAGTGTAACCATTTTTTAAAAATAATTATATTTATTGGTTTTTAACATTTTGACAAACAAACAAATACAATACAATACAAGACAAGAACAAGAGAACAATCCAGCTCTTAAAGTTAAGTTACATACCTATATACGAGCAGATGCTTACACATAGACACATATACATACCTACCAAAGAGAAAAGAAGCCGCCATCTTGAAAACCCTAGTGTAAGCATTTTAAAAGTAAGGTAATTTACCAGAATAGCACAAAGTTAACGCAGTTTACATATCCAGCTCATGTTTTGTTAGCGTTGGCTAAACCGGTATATTCTCAAGTTAAACTGAACTCTGGGAGTTTAAACAACCAATAAGAGATACTCATGTTAAAGTTAATTTTATCAATAGACCTTATATTTAAAAGTTCTCCCCAGTTTGAGTTTTGTAGCCTCAGTGTCGAATAAAACGGTTTTGCGTGGTTAATCTTTTTTTATCTTCAAAGCCACCAAAATTCAGATTAAATTGTTTCAAAATCAATGTCAGGTTCTAATAATATGCCTTCTTCATATAGGTTGCACACAGCAAACTTCTGGAGAGTGGAATAACCCAGTTCTCAATTCTGTGTTCCTTGAGCCAATATGATGGTATTTGGACCAATAGGATCCTACAAGGCCTTCTGACCAACGCTGACCTCCAAACAAAACAAGGTAATTTCCTCTTATTGGCTATATACACCATTCTGTGTCACAAATCCATGTTTTCCCAAAAAAGAAAAACTGGTGTTTGGGAGCATTTCTTTAATTTGTGGCAGCCATTTGGGAATACTCCAGGATCTTTGGGACAAAGTTAACCGTTGAGGTATTTCATACAATTCAGATGATTCAAGTGCCCGTTTTACTGTTTAATTTCAAGTCAGTTCTGTCATGTAGAAGTAACACTCTTTATGTCTCCAACGTCCTCATATCAGGACGCTGTAATGTTCTGGATAAAATTATGTTTTGTACTGTTGATGTACTTTTCAGCTGTCTCTGAAGTATAGTATTCCAAATAGTCATTTCTTTAAATATTTACTAATAAAAACCTTGGTAAAAACAAGTGATGTATGTACCGACTTTGTCAACATCAAAGGAATTAAAACTTTTTTAATTTCTAAATATTACAGCATAGTTGTTGATGGCAGTACTTTAAGTAGAGTGGAGAAGTTGAATGTTTGACAAACTGACATGCAAGAGGAAATAGATGAGGCAGGACGAAATTGAGGTTGTCTACAAGTTAAACTACCAACACAGGATGATGAGAATGTATGTGACGGCAGAAAAACTCCATCATATTTCACCTAACCTTCCACAAATATGCACGAAATGATTGTAAGTGGACTCTCATTGCCTGTTGGAATGCTGTGAGATCCAGATCTTCTGGAAAGATGTTGTTAAATATGTGTCATGTGCTCTAAGTCAGTTTACCGTTCAATGCCAATCTTTGTGTGCTAGGAATATACGCACAGAACTTTGCATATGCATCACAAAACACCTGGAATTTGGACTTTTTCAAGCTAGGAAAGCAATAGCTCTGTGTTTGAAAAATAAGGATGCACCTTAATTACAAATGAGTGGGAATGACAGGGTTAGTTTGTGTTTCATTGTTGTGTTCCCTGTAAATATAGACTATAATTTCCATGGAATTATTGGGGAGAGAAATAGCTAGATGCCAGCAGCCTTATGATGTTGGAAGATTTCCTGTTCTTGAGTGAAATGAAAAAAAAAAACATTTGTCGTCATACTTTGAAAGGATTAATAAAACCCATAACCACTTGCTTGAAACACAAGCTATTTCATGATTGCCTACAATTCCTCAAACAATTTCAATATGTTTTCAAAAAGCATCCTATGAAAGCATAATTGTGTTTCAGTTGAGGAGTTCCTTGTGCTGGAAGGGAGGGTCCTGCTGCAGATGAGAGTGAAGCAGCTCATGAAGGAAAACCAGTTTGTGAAAGCTGCTTTTCTGGCAAAGACCTGCGCCGATTATTCCGCCTTCCAAGGAAAGGGAACTTTCAAGCAGATGTACCTGGTTTCTCTCTGTAAAACTTCAGAACAGAATCGGCTCATGGCTGAGGTAAGTGAGTTGTACATGGACTTGGTTTTGTCTTAAATAATAAGTGGCAGCACATGTGCGAACTGTGGACACGGAGCTAGTTTTGTCCACAACAGGATTGACTGATGTATGTTGTCCCCCGTTTATAAACATACAGTGGTGTGAAAAAGTGTTTGCCCCCTTCCTCATTTCCTGTTCCTTTGCATGTTTGTCACACTCAAGTGTTTCGGAACATCAAACCAATTTAAACAGTAGTCAAGGACAACACAAGTAAACACAAAATGCAATTTGTAAATGAAGGTGTTTATTATTAAAGGTGAAAAAAAATCCAAACTATCATGGCCCTGTGTGAAAAAGTGATTGTCCCCTAAACTTAATAACTGGTTGGGCCACCCTTAGCAGCAACAACTGCAACCAAGTGTTTGCAATAACGTGCAATGAGGCTTTTACAGCGTCCTGGAGGAACTTTGGCCCACTCATCTTTGCAGAATTGTCCTAATTCAGTTACATTAGAGGGTTTCGAGCATGAACGGCCTTTTTAAGGTCATACCACAACATCTCAATAGGATTCAGGTCAGGACTTTGGCTAGGCCACTCAAGTCTTCATTTTGTTTTTCTTCAGCCGTTCAGTGGTGTGTTTAGGATCATTGTCCTGCTGCAGAACCAAAGTTCATTTCAGCTCGAGTACACAAACAGATGGTCGGACATTCTCCTTTAGGATCTCTTGGTAGACAGCAGAATTCATAGTTCCTTTTATCACAGCAAGTCTTCCAGGTCCTGAAGCAGCAAAACAGCCCCAGACCATCACACTACCACCACCATATTTTACTGTAGGTATAATGTTCTTTTTCTGAAATGGAGTGTTCCTTCAATGCCAGATATACTGGGACACACACCTTCCAAAAAGTTCCACTTTGGTCTCATCGGTCCACAGAATGTTGTCCCAAAAGTCTTGCGGATCATCAAGATGTGTTTTGGGGAAATTGAGACGAGCTTTGATGTTCTTTTTTCTCAGCAGCGGTTTTCTCCTTTGAATTCTGCCATGCAGGCCATTTTTGCCCAGTCTTTTCCTGATGGTGGAGGCATGAACGCTGACCTTAACTGAGGCCAGTGAGGCCCTCAGTTCTTTGGACGTTGTTGTGGGGTCTTTTGTGACCTCTTGGATGAGTCGTTGCTGTGCTCTTGGGGTAATATATAAGGGCCAGCAAAACGCAATGAATCCCCCCTCACATTTTGTGGACTTGGGACTTAATTAAGAGTGTGTTAGCGACCTATTCAAGCTTCCCTGTCATTGTATCATAAAGACAGACATCATATTTATAGTTTATAGTTTATGTATAAGCAACACAAACATCCATCCGTCCATTAATGTAACGGCAGCATCACAAACATCATTGATTAATTAATTCAATGCTTCAGACACCAAAGCCAGAGTCTCATTAGAATCATGCTGTACGGTTTACATTTATTGTCCACTAGAGGGCACCACAGAGCAAATGAAGCACCATGAAGCTTCAACACACGAGTGGACCAATTGGATGGAACGCTTCAAAGCTTTATGAAGCTTCATCTCGCCATCACTAGTGATTTTGGGCGGCCGGCCACTCCTGGGAAGGTTCACCACCGTTCCATGTCTTCGCCATTTGTGGATAATGGCTCTCACTGTGGTTCGCTGGATTCCCAAAGCTTTGGAAATGGCTTTATAACCCTTTCCAGACTGATAGAGCTCAATTACTTTCTTTCTCAATTGTTCCTGAATCTCTTTGGATCTCGGCATGATGTGTAGCTTTTAAGGATCTTCTGGTGGACCTCTGGTGGTCAAGCAGCTCCTATTGAAGTGATCTCTTGATTGTGAACAGGTGTGGAAATAATCAGGCCTGGGTGTGGCTAGAGAAATTGAACTCAGGTGTGGACAACAACAGTTATAGTATGTTTTAACAAGGGGGGCAATCACTTTTTCATATACAGGGCCATGATGGTTTTGATTTTTTTTCACCTTTAATAATAAACACCTTAATTTACAAATAGCATTTTGTGTTTACTTGTGTTGTCCTTGACTATTGTTTAAATTGGTTTGATGTTCCAAAACACTTAAGTGTGACAAACATGCAAAGGAACAGGAAATGAGGAAGGGGGCAAACACTTTTTTTCACACCACTGTATGTAATCAAAGAATAAAATAATTAAACTGCAGAATGTTTAGTTTCAGCTCATTTGTATACATTGTCTACAAATGACACAAATGAATTTGATTTGAAAATGGTACCCGTACAGCTTTCAAAGGAAGACTGCCATGATGCAATAGATATGATCTGCAACCTGGAGTCAGATGGAGATGACAGTGGAGCTTTCGGTTTATGTTCAGCCTTCTTGACTCGTCAGCTTCTCCAAGGAGACGCATACTGTGCCTGGTAAGAAAACACAAGACAATGTTGTTGTAAATCTTCTCCAAATCTCTGTTTGAGTGTTGCTTTTATGTCAAACTGGCTGCATATTGGTATAGAATGCATATTTGAACTAAAATTTTCTAAAAATGTACAGAATATCTTTAGCATTTTGCAGTTGTATTGACCATTCTCTCTTTCAGTTGAAGGCAAGTTTTTGTTTGGCACATTCTGTGTACAAGACAATTCAAAGTGCTTCACATAGTTTAATAGCGAAAAAGTAACAAAATGATCAAAATGAGTCTCACTTCTTCAGAAAGACTGATCCAGACTTTAGGATCAGAAAACTGAAACTCAGCCTCTCCTTGTTTGGTTCTGACTCTGGACACCAGCAGGAGACCAGAACCTGAGGTTCTCAGAGGTTCTCCCTAACATGATGGACTTTAGACCATGGAGAGATTTGAACACATCAGAGCTGTTCAGAGTCTGCAGAAGGCTGCTGATAGTACTGATTTAATGTGGCTGTTAAAGTTCAGGTCTGAACTTTAAAGGGGGCCTGAAGCCATACTGGAGAGCAACAAACACATTGTTAGACGGGAGAAAGTCAGTCAGGTGTTGTATATCTTTAAAAGCGTCCAGGCATAGTTCTGAAGAGCATTAAACCATATGGTTGGCTCTGATTGTGGGCCACTTTTCTATAACTTGAAAATGTATTTAATCAAGTGTCTATCTGTCTCCAATGGAATTAGGGGTCAACGGAGTTTATATTTGTTGTTTGCAACCCTTACATTTATTTTTTTTTAAATTAATGAAGTTGACAGGTTTTTTAATTTAAAAATGCATTAATCTTTACATAGATATTTCCATATAGTTTTGATATGTATCATGTTTCTGTTATGGAAACTCACTTTTAAAGAAGTGAATGAAGAGAAAGAACAGGACAAAGTGGAAACTGTCATAATCCTATCACCCGCTACATCTCACTATGTTCTCTCACTCCTTTCAATTTTGCCTGCCACTTTGCTGTATTCATAGTATGTTGTTACAGGTCTATGGTTTAATTTCAGAACACTATTTTCATCCATTCAGTTTCTGATCAAGGCTCAAGGCCTGTTGATGATCCATGTGTGGCAGTTCTGTCAATCACTAAGAGATGATTAACAGACTGCTCTTACTTATTATTCACAACAGGGCCACCATCATCTTTCTGCTATGATACCTAACCGGACTTTCCCTGATGTTCAGAATTAGGCTGTTGAGCCATAGCTGATTGCGACTGCTCCCTTTTTCATCATCATTTCTGTCCAGCCTTGCATCAGCCTGTTATTAATGGGTTCCATTAATCATCGCTCTTCTCAGAGATGGATGTTGTCAGCTCTCAGATCCACTAGCCATTGAGCATTGGTGCTATGTGGTGTGTTTCTCCCATATGCTTGGTTCTTGGTCAATGAAAGGACACTGGACGGTCCAGTGACCAAAGCCAATTTCTAGTGCCTCAGGTAGAGTTTCTTTTAGAGTCTCCGTTTCATTGTACCATTTTGGGCCCCTTGATACTAATTGTCCAGTTCATGTTAGTATTGAGGATGCCCTAACCAGGAACAAAAACAATGATCTATAATACTGTTTCACCATCCTTTCAGTTTTATTGATCTATACTTTAAAAAAAAAAGAATCCCATTCTGTGTCCTTAGTTGATTGCATATTGAATATGTTAAATTTATTGTCATTTCTTATTAAATGGTATGATCATGCTAACTGTCAATATCAGCATGAGTTGTAAATTCACAAAAGAATCTCAATTTAAAATGTCCTTTCTTTAAACAGGGAGCTCACTCTGCTTTGGAGTAAGCTTTTGAGAAGGTTGGAGCCATCGGAGCAGATTTTCTTGGACAGATGCCACCAAATGTCTCTGCTATCCACATCAGCGTACCACATCCTGTTTCTCATTAAGGTCATCCAGTCAGAGGTCAGTTTTTTTGATATGGCCAAATCCCATGTGCACTAAATGGAAAGGAATCTGTAATCTTCAACTTCTTTTTTTTATTTTGCAGATCCTGACATTGCTTAGGTTTCTTAGTTGTTTTTTTCCAGTATTACAAGATACATGGATATTTAATGCAATCATTTAACCATTAAATAGTTTTAGATATAAAAAATCCCTTTTATACTAAACAAGTTTCCTAAATGAATTTGAATGCCTTTGGCAAGTGACATTGCCTGCTTTCTTTTTTCATAGATTGACCAGAATGGTCTCCAAATGTGCATTGAGATGTGCATACGGGCCCTACAGATAAAACCAGACGATGGAAAAACGAAAGCTACTGTATGTAAAACTATTTCCTGTTTGTTGCCAGCGGACTTGGAAGTGAAGCGAGCCTGTCAGCTCACAGAGTTCCTCCTGGAACCTACAGTGGATGCATATTATGCCGTTGAGACTCTTTACAATGAACCTGATCAAAGATTAGAGGAAGAGAATATGCCTATCCTCAACTCTCTACGTTGTGAGCTTCTCCTACTTTTAAAAACCCAGTGGTCTTTTGACCCAGAGTTCTGGGACTGGAAGACACTAAAGCGTCACTGCCTGGAGCTAATGGGAGAAGAGGCATCAATAGTGTCGTCCATTGACTCTTTAAATGATGCTGAGAAACAAGAGGAAGGTTGCACGAGTATGAAGGAGTTCCGTGATCACGTTGTCAGCGACACATATGAACTTAAAGATTTTGCAGATAGGAGGAGAAAGAATCGAGAGATGAAAAAGCTGAGGGAAAAGGGTTTTATATCTGCTCGGTTCAGAAACTGGCAGGCCTACATGCAGTACTGTGTGCTGTGTGACAAAGAGTTTCTTGGGCATAGGCTTGTGCGTCATGCTCAGACTCACCTAAACAGTGGAATATATACTTGCCCAATATGTGCTCAAACTTTCACCTCAAAAGACGCAATGATTCCTCATGTCACTTCACATGTAAAACAGTCTTGCAAGGAAAGGCTGACGGCAATGAAAGCCAACCATAAACTAGCTAATCCAAAAACTGCTGCCCCTGCAATTGCAGCATTTAAGATCAAAACACTTAATGATCGGCCCAAAAATGGCTATGCCCACGACCAAAACGAGATCTTTGTTAAAAATATTCACACAACAGTGGTTGGATGTGACACAAATGCTTTTGAGGTCAACATGTGCCCTGTCGGAAAATGTAGGCGAAACTTCAAATTTGTCAAAAATCTCATTGCACATGTTAAAGCGCACAGGGAGAATGAAGAAGCAAAGACTTTCCTTGAAATGCAGAGCAAAAAGGTGGTTTGCCAGTACTGTCGGCGCCATTTTGTTAGTGTTACCCATCTCAATGATCATTTACAAGTCCACTGTGGAGTAAAGCCTTACATCTGTATACAACTTAACTGCAAGGCTAGTTTCTTGTCAAACACTGAACTGTTAATACACAGGAAAACGCACTCTATTTTTAAGGCTAGATGCATGTTTCCAAACTGTGGAAAGATTTTCAATGCAGCTTTCAAACTCTATGACCATGAGGCACAGCATTTTAAAATGTTCACTTGTAAAGTTGCTGACTGTGGAAAGGTATTCCATTCACAGCAACAGCTGGATTTGCACGAGGATTTGCATCATTCTACATGTGAAGGACAACATTTACAAAATGTGCATTCAGGTCCAGCACTCAACTGCCTCACAATGCCTTCAAATCAATCTGTCTTTGACCAGGAAACTTCCCAAAGGAGCTTGAAAACTGAAAGGGAAGAGATTTCAACGAATGGAAATTCCCCTGTTGCTGTGGAGACTTTGCTGAAATCGACCCACGAACATGTTGAAAATTGGGAACAAAGCAAAGTAAAACCTGAACCTCTAAATACATCCTCTTCATCTTGCCAGACATGTAGTAGGAGTACTTCTGTGATTATTAAGGCAGTGCATTCCCATTTTCTTGAACCAAACCGACAAAGAGATGATTCTAATGATTACATTACAGCACTGCAAAAGAATCCTCTAGTGCCTCATTTCGAAACCAATGTGGAACATGTCCTGCAAAGCCAGCCACAACTCTTTCCCAGTAAAGTGAATACTGATGAAATTGGTTACAACTCTGACTACAATTTGCCATCACAGCTTCAGGAATGGCCGACTGCTTCTGGTAATTGTTCAGCAGGAGCTTTATCTGAATGTCCTGCAGCATCATCACAGTCACTCCCACCATTATTGAGCACTGGGCAAGTAACAGGCAACATCCTAGAGAACTCTGCAACATCCTCTAATGGCACAGGTCCATGTCAAAAGCAGAGGGAGAGATTTCACTGTCCATTTGAAACATGTACACGCCACTATAGCTCCTATAGAAGTGTTACTAAGCACATGAAAGCAGTTCACTCAGATTTCTATGAGCAGTGGCAAGTTAAACGGGCAAAGATCAAGACAACCTATGTCCCAGCATTGAGTATATCATCAGTTGAGCAACTGAGTTCCTTTTCAACACTTGAAAATAAGCAGGCCAGCAGTGTTCCAGCTCTTGGAAATCAGAGGCAGAATGTCATCCAGTGGCCGCCTCATACTGATGGGAGTGCTCTTTCAAGCCGTGTAAATCTGCATTCGTCTTCACTTGCTCATGACCAAAATAGTTCACTACTGATGGTAAATGTTTCGAATCCCATAGTTCTTTCTCAGTTGGGTGCTGACAGACTTTCAGCAACAGAACAGTCCAGAGTTTTAAGATGGAAAAACTTGCCCTTTTTCGATGAAAGGGAACAAATCCATAACTCTGAATCCCCCCATGGCTGTCCATCTAAACCGCATGTCAATTCTACAAGTGGTACTCCACCAACACCCGTTTCTTCTTGCTCGGTGACAGCTTCTATGATAAACCAGATGGAATATTTGCAGTCCCGATGTCTGAACAGAGAAGCCCAGTCAGTTATCACATCAAATGTAAATTGTGCAAATGAAGCATTGCACCAAGCAGAACTTCCCCCCTCAGGCACATCACAACTCAGCTTAGCCTCATCGACCAAAACACTGGAAAAGATTAAAGCCAGAGAAAATTCTACACAGTCCAGTTTTTCTTCTCTGATTATTGAATGTCAAAACATGAAAAACAACCAACCTCAAAACGGCCTTTCCATCACTGAGAAGGATTGTGGTAATCGGAATCAGCCCAGAACAGATAAAAGGAGCAAATGTCCAGCAATTATCAAGGATGGTAAATTTGTCTGTAGGAGATGTTTCAGACAATTTGATAGTCCAAAGTCCCTTGGGGGCCATTTGTCCAAGCGCACAACTTGCAAACCATATCAAGAGTTGGTTAAGAGGAACGCCTTGACAGGCTCATTTCTTAATCTTCTGAATTCTGAGCTATCCCACAGTGATGTTCAAGTCTATCTGAAGACTTCTGAGACAGAAACAAGTAGTCTGCCAGATGTAAAAGATTACTCCTCCCCTAAGGATAGCACGCAAACATGTGGAAGAGGCCAGTCAAATGATGATATTCTTAAGCAAATTATGACTGAATCAAATTTAGCTGATCTCTTTGTACAGATGTCTGTTCCCCAATCATTGCAAAACTTTCAGGCAGGATTATTTAAGCAGCATGCAGAACATGGTCACCCAGTGCGAGAAGGTTACCAACAGTGGGCAGCCCATTATCCCCAACAACACATTAACAAAACTACCGGGAAATTTTCTGAGCAACTTCTTCGACAAAACCTCACAGAACATTCTTCCACTTCTATTCCTGACCGTATTATGAGCCCTGGAGAACAACGTGGTGAAGGGCACCTCCCTGACCCATCGACACTCACACAAGATGTGCGCTCAGACTCAGTGGAGAGGACGGCGTTACCCAACAGCCAGCTCAGTGAAGAGATAGAGAAGCCAAGACTGACAGAGAAAGATATCAAAAGGAGGTTGCGTGAGCAGATATTGTCTGGTGACTTTCAACGCAGAAGCAGTATGTGTTATTCAGCCCACACTGACACCAAAGCCAGTGCTGTGTCTTCAGGTCCTGGCTGTAGTCCTTTTAATCATTCTGGAATTAATCAATTGTCAAATATTGCAAAAAACCATCCATATGGTAAGGGTCATGTAACTAAAGGCAATACTGTGACTTTTTCAGGATCTTTGGGGGAAAGTGATCAGTTTCTAAATACCCAAAGCTTTAAGTGTTGCAGAGAGACGGTTGGGAAGCAACCAGAGATACCAAGCCCCGCTCGCATTTTTGAACATGATCCAGATCCTAAACCCTCTGAGTTATCAATCTCCATGCAGCAGTGCATTTCAGAACTTCAGTGTGCATTTGAGGGACTCAGCTTAGCCAAAGAGATGACTGCAGTGAAGTCCACTTCTGTTCACCAGAATTATGGCCAAATGAATAACCAGACTGCACCTTCAAATGTGAGATCACATCAGTCAGTGTCCACTACCTTTGCCAAGCCATATGCTTGTGACAGCGTCCACTGCAGGTTTAGTTCCTTCTCAGGTGAAGCTCTATGGAAACACCTCTCGAAAGCACACAACTATACACTTGAGATGGTGAACGTGGTCAAAAAACGCTATGGCCAGTATGCTCGTTTCAAGTGTCAGAAGTGTGATAAGGCATTCACCCGTAATTCAAACCTTCGCTCTCACTATCTGTCCGCTCACAAATTATCAGCCAAGGAAATTTCCGATCTTGATAATAATCGCAAGCTGACTAAAGCTGCTGCATCTCCTGCTATTCAGAATCAACCTGCTGGTACAGCTACAATGGTTCAGAAAGCAGCTACTCAGCAGGTAGACAGCAGCCCCCCCCCTGGGACACAGTCAGATGGAAAATGTGTCCTCTATGACAACATAGCCATAACTAATCAGAAATCTCAAGATGACAAGCTTTCTGCAGCTCTTCTTTCCATACACAACCAAAAAACGACCCCTCCAGCACAAGCTCAGACCCTGAGAGGCTTTGGGTCCATGCAAGAGGTTTCTGCTAAATATTGGATACAAGATGAAAAAAACTTGTCTGAGGTGCACTCTCAGCATAGAGTGAGTGACTGTTTTCCTCCTTTCAGTCAAGAGTTGCCTACACCTCTGGCTCAAGATCCACTGACTCACAAAACAGCTTCTTTCAGCAGACAAACGGCAGTAAACCCAGTTGTAGACATTGCTATAAAGACTGAGGTGAAAACACCAAAAGCAAGTGGAACCTTTAGTCCATACAGACCGTATCGCTGTGTTCATCACGGCTGTGTGGCAGCCTTCACCATCCAGCACAATCTGATCCTCCACTACCGGGCTGTGCATCAGTCTGCTTTTTCCGCCCTGGAGGTGAACAAAGAGCTGAACACGAGCGAAGGACTGGATCAAATGATGGACCATGAAGAACAGCAGCCAGAGTTCCCTCAAATCTTTGAGTTCAGGTGCCAAGTCAAAGACTGCTGCTGTGTTTTCCAAGAAGTCCCCAACCTCTTTCAGCATTATTTTCAGCTACATAAATTCTCCTTTGAGAGGGTTGGCAGTCTCTTGTCTCAAATCAAACTTGGCAAGTTTTTATGTGGCCACAAAGGATGCACAGAAACATTCACTGCTTTCTGGGGGTATGTGGGACACGTTAAAGAGCAGCATAAGGATCTAAACCTTACCAAACCGGAACAATTAAACATTTCGTTCAGGTGTGAAATTGAAGGCTGTGACCGTTCATATGCCACAAAGTCGAATATGCTCAGACATGTCATGAAAAAGCATCAGGATCTCTACCAGCCTAAACTAAAAATTCAAAAAGTAAAAGAAGATGGGACAAAGCAAAACTCCCAAACTTTGCATTACTCAGTTACTAAGACAAGCAATGGGAAAGAAAACATTGAGAGTAACCAAAAGAACCTATTGAGAGTTAAAACAAAGAGAGGTGGCAAGTCAAAGGCCAGAAGACAATGGGATGAATATGGAAACCCCTCCTTGAAATCTAAACTGGAGGCATCTGCACTGTGCACAAAAAAGTTTCCTCTACAATATCCTTGCATGATCAAAGGTTGTGAGTTGGTCATGAAATCTGAGCGGGGTGTGTTTAAACATTATGGGGGGCACGGGCTGTCTGACAAGTACCTTGAACAGCACAGAGGTCACTTCATATTCTGCAAAAAGGTTAGACAAAAGTGTCATTCTGTAAGGAGTGATGACTCCAAATCAGATTACACCTCTGATGCGTCGGACAATGATATGGCGGCACCTTCCTGTCTGGGAGGAGGGCGAGGGGAAAAGTCCCAGCCTGTTCTGCGTCGCCGGGGCCCAGCCGGAGCATCGGGTCTATTGTTCGACAAGAAATTACCCAACGACGGAAGCTCCAATAGCTCTGTGCCCCTAAAACGAAAACGTGGACGCCCACGAAAACTCATTGAAAAAATAGTCAAGAGAAAGAAAACTTTGCATGTGACCAAGACTGAGATAGTTTACGGCAGGGAGGCTGAATCCCAGTCATCTTTCTCCACACACACGGAGCAGTGCGCCTCTTTTAAACCCATGGGATTTGAAATGTCCTTCTTAAAGTTTCTGGAACAGTCATCTGAATACAATGTGACGAGGACAGTAACCAGGCCAGAAAAGGGAGAGATCCGAGCTGGCCCCGGCACCAGAGCCTCCTGTGTGAAGTTTAGCAACCGCCAGAACTTGAAATCTCTGAGTAACGTTAGAATAAAGCTCGATGCAGCCTTTTCCGAGATGAGCCACCCAATGCTGAGACAGCTGCAGGACATGCGGCCGGCGGTCATATTGGAACAGTTTGACTGATTTGTGTTTTATTTCTTTTCAAGCTGATTCTCAGGACTTGAATGAGTAAAATGTTCTGCCGATTGGTTCCGTACATATTACACCTTTGTTACACATTTTATCTAAAAAACAAAACACCAATTCAATGGGACTATTTGTATTTGTGTTTTTTTTTATTGTATCATTTAAACCATGCCTGAATTCAGTGCTAATTTTATACAAACGTGTCCATGTACCTGTGGCACAAACCCATGTTGTTTATGATGTTGCAAGTAGTTTCTGAAGATGACTGTGTTGTGTGCGTGTACTTTCACATCACCAACTGCCACCAGCAGTTTTAATAGTAGTGTTATTTTCGTGTTTTAAGACTGCCCAATCAGTAATATCTTTGATTTAGTTTCTGTTTTCCTGAATTTGAAGGTGTTGCATGTGAAAATGGGGAAAAAAGCAGAGTTTGGTCTGTTGTAAACCTGTCAGAACATTAAATGTTATTCAGTATTTTGTAAGTCATTCTGTACATGTGGTCCTGTTTTTTTCCGATCTGATTACATATTGTATTTGAATTAAAACAAATTCTGAAGAAGTCTCAACAGCCCCCCTGGAAATTGCACCTAAGGAAACTTTCATTTAAATCAATCTAATATCTGTTGAAATCCCTCAGGTTTTCTTACTTAACCAGCAGGCAATTATTACATGTAAAAAGCTCCTCTGTCATTGTAAGAAATGCTGCATGAAGGTCCCTTGCTAGACCCAGTGTGAGTGTCACTGCTCGTGCCTTTTGTTACCCCTCAAAGGCTGGTGCCAGCTCCATAGTGTAGGCATCAGGGTATAGTTCTGTTTCTTGGTGAAGAATGACAATTCATCAATGAATGAGTGTCATGAGGGGAGCAGACAGCAGAACCCACCCAGTTAGTGTCTGTAGCAGGTCATGTGATGCTGGTCTCCTCCTCCAGAGACCAGATGAGACCAGCAGGGGGCAGTAGAGACCAGCAGGGGGAAGTAGAGACCAGCAGGGGGAAGTAGAGACCAGCAGGGGGCAGTAGAGACCAGCAGAGACCAGCAGGGGGCAGTAGAGACCAGCAGAGACCAGTAGAGACCAGCAGGGGGCAGTAGAGACCAGCAGAGACCAGTAGAGACCAGCAGAGACCAGTAGAGACCAGCAGAAACCAGCAGGGGGCAGCAGAGACCAGCAGGGGGCAGTAGAGGGCAGTAGAGACCAGCAGGGGGCAGTAGAGACCAGCAGGGGGCAGCAGAGACCAGCAGGGGGCAGTAGAGACCAGCAGGGGGCAGTAGAGACCAGCAGGGGGCAGTAGAGGCCAGCAGAGACCAGTAGAGACCAGCAGGGGGCAGTAGAGGCCAGCAGAGACCAGCAGAGACCAGCAGGGGGCAGTAGAGCTTCTTTTATAACTCCCCCGCCAGAGTTTGTTTCTCCAAAGAGGAACGAAGCCATGGATCCAGAGCCGTCTTTAATAAATATGATTGTAAATGCGTTACGGTTACACACACAGTCATACAAAGCTGTACAGTAGGAAAAGTCTGTCCCGGGATATTTCTCTACAAAAATAATAATCTTACTAATCTGCTGGGGGGGGCACTCTTCCTGACCCTAACGTAACCCTAACCCTAACCCTAACCTGACCCTAAACCTGACCCGGACCCTAACCTAACCCTAACCCTAACCGTAACGCTAACCCTAAACCATAACCTGACCCTACCCTAACCTTAACCCGTAACCCTAACCCTAATCTAACCTAACCCTGACCCTAACCCTGACCCTAACCATAACCTAACCTAACGCTAACGCTAACCCTAACCTGACCTTAAACCTGACCCTGACCCTAACCTAACCCTTACCCTAACCTAACCTAACCTAACCTAACGCTAACCCTAACCCTAACCCTACTGCCTAAACCCGGAAAACCTCTAAATGTCAGAGTCTGAACCCCTCATGAGGGAACCAG
>CAJRST010018890.1:799922-812037 GCA_907169785.1 Menidia menidia | reverse complement strand
AGTCGGTGACTAGTCGACTATTAAAATAGTTGTTAGTTGCAGCCCTATTTACCAATGATCTCTTGTATCGTGAGATGAACTCTTTTCCAGAAAGTTTGAATATAATTGCAAGACCAAAATAAATGGATATCACAACCTTCTTCAATGCCATCTTGTTTGCTTTTCCCTGAAACTGATGTCATAACTCAGACGTGAGCTCTTACCTCTACCATTTTTTACATAAATGATGTGTGTGGTCGCTCAAATCAAAATTAATGAAGAGAGACAGTGTGAGAGTGAGATGCACCACTCTGAAATTAGAAACTAAACTAAGCAAATTCTTTAAATTGATGCAAATGTTGTCGTCCGTCAACTACTTCATCAGTTTAAATTCAGTCGTAGTTTTGCTTTAAGTATAGAGTTGAAAGCATCCGTAGAATGTAAAGCAACTTAGATACAGAAATAATCTGCTGCTGCCTGTTCAATTATGCATTTTTAAACACCTTGTGGATTGTGAGATACTGATATTAAAACACTGACTTGATAGAAAATACATACCTTTCTCTAGTTTTTTTTTTAAACTGACCCTCTGCAAATTATGTTGGCATTCATTTATTGTTTGCAGTTTATATTTATTACTTGCATGACTTTAAATTGATGCGTGTTTGTATATTTTTGTTGGAAATGTAGCTAAATATGATTCTAGAAATAGACTGAATATTTTATTTAATATGTATGCATCCCATTTTTGACCCTCATCTCCTTTTTAAATATTACTTTCTGTCTGAATTATTGGGTTTCATTCGATTTTCTAGTTGTCTTAGTTTAGTTTCCAGGTGTGCATTTTGTGTTGGAGAAAAATGTAGGGAAGCAAATAAAAGTGAAACTGGTGAGTAACAGTCCTGCTTATTATTTCTCATGATTTCTCCTTGCTGCACTTTGCATCAGCTCCCCCTTAGATCAGACGGAAGGGAAAATAGTTCTGAATTCCCTTTTCAGTGTGTGAATAAGTGTGAGAAGTGCAGATCAGACTGATTTAGACCGGGCCTGGCACTCGGCTTGCTTTCGTGGCCTTGTGTAAACTGTCCTCCTTCCTTTCTCTCCCCCTCCGTTTCCCTGTGACATCCTCCTTTCCGTCATTTGCTTATATAAGATTCACCCTGTGAAATAGCTTTGTCTGGGAGCATTTTTGGGAGGCAGGAAAACAATGACCTGCTACTGGAGGTTTGATTACTTAAAAAACACTTAAAACAAAAGAACTGAAAAATTCTGCCTGTATGGATGTTCAAATGAAGTGTGATTCAATAGGAATGCCAAGGAAATTTACAGTTTATTGGAGGGAGAAGAAGTCTAAAAAGCATTAAACGGTATCATTATATTACTTTATTGTACATGTGCAACAAGTGTCTTAAAGATACAGGTTTAAAAAAACAACAAAGCATTTATGATCAATAAAAAATTAGATAAAAAAAGTAACATGTTCACAATCAGTAGCTATTGCGTGTTCAATATTGTGTTTCCGTTGTAAATAAAGTCAGGAAATGCCTGCGTAAAGTGCAGAAATTGAAAAATGTGCGCCGCTGTTGGTACCTTAGACATAATTCTCAAAAACGAAAAGAAGCACACGTCTATATTTCTTTCTTTATTTTCAATAAGTCCCCGCTTTAATGAATATATCTTCCAGAGACGGCAGTAATCATCATCTTACATGATAGTGTCACCTAAATACACCCTGTTGCAGAACAGTGCACATGCTTTGTGTTCATGCTAGCTAAATCACCACTTTCCTCTTCTCACATTTTCATGATTTAGTATTCCTTAACAGGAAGTGCTAAAGTTCTGCAAGTTCATCTGGGCTGCAGGACCAGTGTTGGGGAGTAACGGATTACACGTAACGACGTTACGTAATTTAATTACAAAAAAAGAGTAACTGTAATTCGTTACAGTTACAATGAGAAAATATGTAATTGAGTTACAGTTACTTTCGAAAATATTAAGAATTACAAATTTAGTTACATTCTTTTAAAAATATAAAGAAAAACCTTTGCGAAATATGCAACTCACTGATAGACGAAGCGTATTGATTTACTAATATTTGACTGTTTGGTGTTAATGCATGACAAACGTTTATCGATGTTTATGACCTAGCCTAGCCTAGCCTAGCCTAGCCTACCCAACTGTAGGGTGACCAGACGTCCTCTTTTTCCTGGACATGTCCTACATTTAGACTGGGGTTGTCAAAAGTATCGATGCTTAAAAAAGTATAGATACTAAAATGTTGTATCCGGATACGCCCCTTGTCTCCGATTTATTTATGTATTTATTTACGTTGTTTATGATCATTAACAAGACGTTAGCCTTGAACTGCTAGCTACATGCTAAAATTAATCATGGCTCAATACTCATTAAAACCTTAAAGTAATCAAAAAGTAATCAAAAGTAATTAGTTGCATTACTTTTTAAAAGTAATTGAAAAAGTTACACTACAATTACATTTTAAACAAGGTAACTTGTAACTGTAACGGATTACATTTTTAAAGTAACTTACCCAACACTGTGCAGGACTATAGAAGCTGTTCCATATATATAAAAAAATAAAAATAATAATTCCACTCAGTTTGATGTTCTTGTCCTATGTTTGCAGTTATGCTGTAAGTAGAATGTAATTATTTGTATAAACTGGGTCAGCCAAAAAATGTGAAGATATTTCACTCAATTGTGACTTGGATATTTGAGGTCAACTTTTCTTTTGGAGAGTTTTCCCAGCTCTTTTCATCTTGGACAGCTTGTACATCTGCCGCAGGAACATGGTGAACCTGTATCGCTCCCAAAGTTTCCGAGGTGGATCGCTCCCTTTAGCTTTCAAGTGGCCGCTTTTATCACCTCAGCTGCAACAAATATGTCAGGAATCCTACCACACCACTCCCAAAGTTCTAGGTGTTATCCTGCTGTTCACGAGCCAATCTTGATGTTTCTAAAACCGTTTTGTTTGTTGCTTTATTCCCTGTTACTCTAGTCCTCATTATTCTCTTCTTATCCTTAAGAATTGACTTTTGTTTTCACTCTGTAGCTGGTAGCTTTGAAACACGTGGTCCCATCCTGCTCAGTCATAAAAGGGAACATGTTTTTATTTTTATTTTTTTATTTTCCAAATGACATAAAAATTCTATCTGTATTGGTATGTTTGTAACACAAACCAGACTTCTCATCTCTGTGTCTATATCTTTAACTTGTTCTTTTAGCTAGGGTTGTCAAAAGTATCGATACTTAAAAAAGTATCGATACTAAAATGTTGTATCCGGATACGATACTCATTTTCAAAAGTATCGATACCCCCCCCCTTCTCTCTGATTTATTTATGTATTTATTTACGTTGTTTATGATCATTAACGTGACGTTAGCCTTGAACTGCTAGCTGCGGCTAATGGCTAATAATAACATGCTACCATTAATCAAGTACATATCCGTCTCAACCCACATCCAAATCGGCCATTTTGATTACGTCACCAAAAGGGAAATCCCGGGCAAGAAAATAGTAATGCCTCATGGCAATATAGACATTGATTTACAAATAGTGAAATTAATCTTTCAAACACTTAATTAAACTCTATCCATAATATTATGTTAAAATAGTGGATCTTAAATAGGTTTGTACAATAAGTCCAAACAAGTTTAACCCAAAAATTGTTTCTCACAATTATGAAGGGTGGAGGCTTAGGGTTAGGGTCAGGGTTAGGGTCAGGGTTAGAGTTAGGATTAGGGTAATTAATTCGGGCCACCAGCCAAGATAACATAAGTAACAGGTCAGTTTGAAATGAAAGACACTAACCTGTCAAAATTCATTTAAATTTTGGGGTCTTTGTTTTTATCCTTGTGGTATCGAAAGTGGTATCGAGTATCGAGTATTTTCCTGAGTATCGGTATCCAGTTGAAAATTTTAGTATCGTGACAACCCTACTTTTAGCCATGAAAGGAGTAGCTCAGAACCAGTCGCATGGTCTAATTGACAGCTTACTATTTAATTGATTCAATTTGACTTTCAAATTCAAGCCAAGTAAATTCCAATTTATTACAATCACAATCCAATCAATTAGGCAAGGCAAGTTTATTCGTAATCCAATAAAATAGTTAAATCCCGATTATCCCAATTGATGCATTAACAAATAAAAATGAATACCAGCTGGGGAAAACGAAAAAAAAAAAATCACTCCATCCCAAGCATGTGGAAAATTCAGTTTGAACAGGAAGAAACTTTTTGGAATATCCAGACTCAGGGAGGGTGGCCAACAACCTTATCCCGCTGGGGTTTGAGAGGAGAGAAAACGGCAGCAAAACGTCTTCTTTGATACCTCAAAGAAGACAAAAAAGACAAGTCAACACTAACAATAATGTCATATGAACAAGGAGAAAAACGGGAATGGAGGGAAAAAAGATGGCTCACAGGGTTCCCCCAGCAGTCTAGGTCTATAAGATAATAACTATGGGATGTTTCAGGGTCACTTGAGCCATCCTTAATGATAAACTTTATAAAAAAGGAAAGTTTTAAGCCTAGTCTTTAAGGATTTAATTGGTGTCTGGTTCCATCACCACAACCTGTCTCTGTTGGAAACATGGAATTATTAGTTTCTTTCAGGAATGATGGTGTTTAATAAATGAAGAGCTACATTTTAACATGGAGTCAATGAATAGAAGTCAAAATACAATCTCTTAAATTTTTTTCCAGAACTTTGGCCTCAGTATTTTGGATCAACTTGGAATTATTATTATCATTTTTACTAGTCAAACGATTAAGAATTACAATAGTACAACTTTGAAGTAATACTTTTGATGCACGTTTTGCAGTAACCTATAGCCTCTAGAACCATTTTTTTGTATTTAAATGACCTCATTTTCAATTTACACCTGCATATCCCCGTACTAGAATCAGTTAGACCTCAACTAAGAGCTAACAGAGCTTTTACAGTAGGCTGTTGGATAATTAAAGATTTCTATATTTGACAATTTATTTAAAATCTTCTGTAATTTTCTTTTTGTAGTTATTGGAAACATCAATCCAGTTAAACTCTATAGATTTTATGTGGTTAAAAAAACATCTATCAGTGCAATTTGAAGTTATGTAAACATTTATAAAAAAAAAGGTGATGAACTACTATGTATAGATCTAAAATCTAAATGTGTTTATGTCATTAAAATAAACCTTACAATCAATTGAATGTTTTCAGCAGTTTTGACATACTAACCTGTAGTATTAAAAATATCTAAACAAGAAAATAAACAACTATACAAATAAATGTGGTTTGAATAAGGGTTTTTCTTTAATTGCTTTGATTTATTGCTATTTTGGAAAAAGAGTAGTTGGCTGAAATTGGGGACAATATAAAGTAGCACAGACGGAGACCTTACTCTACAGGAAAGGGGAAAAAAAACTAGAAAAAACTCTTCGTACTACAACCTGGTTTTAGGAGCATTTTAAGTTGATTATTATGTAATCTATTATGTCATAAAAATAATCTCTGCATGCAAACATTCGTACCCCCTTTTACATCCTGGGTTTGGATGAATGTGTGTGCTCAGCGTGTATTTTGCCACCTCAGGCCGCGTCTGTTTTTGTGTGTTTTGTGCGTTTGCTCTTTGTTTGGCGGTAAACGGTCCCTGTGCTCTACTTGAAAGATGTGGGCCACCCCTCCTCACCCCTCCTCACCCCTCCCGGGTGTTGCAGGAACTCTGTGACTACGTCTGTTTGGTGTTTCCCCTCGTTGCGTTTACTACAGCGCGCCGTATCTCTTCCTGTCCTCACACGCACAGATAGTGCCAAATTGCAGCCCATAGACTTGGCTCTCCTGTTTATTTGTGTTGAATCAGTTTGGACAGTTTTAATGTCCGTTTATGTTCAGAATTCTTCTTCAGATACATAAGGCTTGAATCTTTTAACACTTTGAAAGACATTAAGTTCAAACCTTTAAGATGGGTTGGAGAAACCCCTGATAAGTGTAGAAAATACAATGAAAGATTTAAGCAGAAAATGTTATAAATAGGGAACTTGTTAGAAATATGTGTAGATTTGGGGTTTTTGGGGCTGATCACCGATAACTTTATCTCTTCTAGGGCTGTAATAACCAAAGAAATTCTTGGTTGACTGAAAACTGGAAATTTTGACTAGAAATCGATAATTGGACTATTAAACAAGTGCAAACTAATTCAAAATATGCATTCCTGAAAAATAAAGTCTTGGCTCAAAACAATAGCCAACAAACGGTGGCCACGGACCCTTTTTTGCGTTACGCAAAACAATTGAAGAAAAAAAAAATAATATTTTTTTAGATGTTTGTAGCTGAGCTGTGATATGCAAACGGTTGTTTTCACATTCTGCATTAACTTTTTGCCCGCCATCTACAGAGCCCTCAATATTTATTGGCACCCCTGTTTGAGATGTGGTCGAGGAATTCTAATTCTAAAATTCTCCCTTTTATCTGACATAAAACCCAAATGCAACAGAAGAGAAAAATTCAACCTTTAATTTACGTACATTACTTTGGTGGTTAAAAATAAAATCACAGGGAAAAAAAAAGGAAAATCATGGTTCCCAGAATTATTAACACCCCTGATGTTAATATATTTTGTACAACCTTATTTTGCAAACAAGACAGGACTTAATCTCCTCCTATAAAATTTCACAAGGTTGGAGAACACAGAGAGAGGGATCTTTGATCATTCTTCTTTGCACAATCTTTATATATCATCCAGTGTCCTCGTTCTTCTCTTATGCACTCTCCTCTTTAGCTCACCCATAGGTTTTGAATTGGGTTGAGGTCTGGGGACTGAGTTGTCCAAGGGAAGACTTTATTTTTGTGTCTGCTGAACCATTTTTGTGTAGATTTGCCACATGTTTTGGATCATTATCCTGCTGAAAGACTCAATGATGACCCATCTTCAGCTTTCTGGCAGAGGCCATCAGGTTTTTATTTTAAATGTCCTGGTATTTCAAAGTGCTCATAATGCCATGCACCTTAACAAGGTTCCCAGGGCCTTTGGAAGAGAAACGGGCCCACACCACCACAGATCCTCCACCATACTTCACAGTGGGTATGAGGTGCTTTTTGCCATACTCATCTTTTGTTTTACGCCAGACCCACTTAGTTTTTTTTACCCAAAAAACTCAATCTTAGTCTCATCTGACCAAAGCACACCATCCCAGTTGAAGTCCGAGTGCCGCTAAGCAAACTCCAGACGTTTACGTTTGTGAGCGTTAGTGAGAAAAGGCTTTTTCCTTTTACTTTTTAATGTACCCCGGGCTTCAACTGAGTTGGGAAAAACTGCCTTCTCCTATTCCGCACCCTGGGGTTGGAATAACCTCCAGAAAGAGCTCAAATTAAAAACTCTAGTGTCCATTAATGAATTCAAAGCAACCATGAAGAGTGTAGTGTTGGAGATATGTGCTTGTCTTTCTTGAGATGCTCGATGTGTTTTAACATATTGCTCTGATTTTATTATGTAAAATGTAATGTGTATGAATTTCTTGTGGTTTGGCTGCTACCTCGGCCAGGTCTCTCTTGGAAAAGAGATTCCGAATCTCAATGAGACTTCCTGGTTAAATAAATGTTAAATCAAAAAAATAAAAATAGAAATTCTGTGACAGTGAGCTTAGGACTTGTTTTTACTTCTCTTACCATCCTCCTCACTGTGCACCGTGGCAAGATAAACTTAGGACCTCTTCCAGCCTTGTTTGTCACTGTTCCAGTTGTTTTAAACTTCTTAATAATTCCTCTGACTGTAGATACGTGCAAATTAAAGTGAGTTATTTTCTTGTAGACATTGCCTGACTTCTAAAGGCCAAAACGCATCTGCCTTATTTAAATGGCGTGTTCTCTTGTCTTTGCCATGCTGAGAAATAGGTAAGAGAATTAGGCCTCTGTGTCACGTTATATTTATACCCCAGGGAAACAGGAAGTCATGAATTACTAATTAAAAGTTCCTAGATACCCTGACCAACTTTAGCAACTACAGAAAAATATATTTAAACGAAATCAATTAAATGTTTCAGCGGAATTGTTAATTAATTAATTAATTGTGGGACGCATGATTTTCACATTTTTTATATACCGCCAAAGTAATGTACTTAAATAAAAGGTTGGATTTTTGTCTTTTTTTGCATTTGGGTTTTTTGTTGTTGGAAAAAAAAGGTGAATTTTTTTAAGTCCTCGACCATATCTTAAACAAGGGTGCCAATAATTGTGGAGGGAACTGTATTTTTGTAAAATTCTGCCATACAGCAAATATCTTTGACATATTAAGTCGAGGAAGACTCACTGCAGATTAAACTTTTAAAATAAAAGTCAATTTATCAGCAAAGTTTTGGGTAACGTGCTTCAATCTGCCTGTCTCAGGGTGTTGGGCTAAACCAAGAGTGAAAACAAGAGGGGTGTTCTCTAAAGACTGGCACAGGTGTTCAGAGCACACCAATTTCATAGGTGTGCTCTGAACACCCCCATTAGCGCTTGGTACTTTCCTGCTGATGAAATTAATTAATTATTATCTATTATATTATTATTAATTAGACTTATACCAGTTTTTATGATAAATATCACACTCAGAGGCAGTAAGTTGTACTGATAACATTGTATTTCCAAATCATTATTCTTCCTTTTGAACCACACCATGCTGTTCTCAGCTATTGGGAATGGCTTATTTGTTTTCGGTACAAATAACTTTTTTTGGGGGTTGTTTTTTTGTTTATTTTTGTTTTTGCGAGACCCTACCCAGCCACATTGATATAGCTGGTTTAGAAATTGAATCAGTAGTGATGTTTGAATCCAAATAGCTAATTAGTGCTCTTCCAATTTATGTTGATAGTATCTGTCATGATTTCGGTTTCGTGTGTTTATGGAAAAGGGGGAAAAAAAGCACCTTGACTGACTTGATGTCTGGTTATTGCTCTCTATTGACAGATTAACCTTAGTTTGGAAACTTTCATTAAACTGTGATAACTGAGGGACTTGTGCATAACTGAGTGGATATTATCTTTTTTGTTTCGTCAGATTTAGCTGAATCTGCTTGCTACTATTATGTAAATACAATCACAAGGAAATATATTTATATATTTCTGTGTGTGTGAGTGTGATCAGACTTTAATACAAAGCCCTAAATATTTTAAGATTGATAGTATATACTTGACTTAACTCCAGTTTTGAGTATTGTTGTCGCTATCTAACATACTTTGCTTGAGAAGCAGTCTCCTGTCATTGTTTGTGAGGGTAAAAGAATAATTTTAATCAATTTTTTCCACAGTTGCTTTCAAGCTATAACTTTCTTCTTTGCTTTCTTGTTACATAAAGTCCATCAGCTACTGAATTCTGATCTGGGATTTGAGGTGCTGTCACTTCTATTGACACAGATTCTTCTGCGATTTTAGCTAAAGTGCTGTTGTGCTGTTAGAGTTAGAGTTAAAGACAACCGTTTTTAAGTTGAGTGAGAACTTCATTCAATATTTAACCAAATATTGCTTTTTGTGTTTGATTTGTATACTTGAAGATGTTTTTTTGGAAGAAAATATGCTGCTTCCTATTTAGTCACGTTTTTATAGAAATGTGGGCCGATTCACAAGAAGATATAGGGGTATAGCATTAATTTTGGGAGGTGTAGAGGAACCTGTAGAGGAGAAATACCCATAATCATAGACATAATTGTTTAAATATGACTCGTGTACTCTCGTAGAACTTACTGTTTATTGTCCTACACAGATATGTACAGGAGCTAATTGTTCAAATGTGACTTGATATGACCCATGTACCCTTAAAGTGCTTATTATTCATTGTTCACAGGACATCTTATCCTAAAGGGAGATCAGGCCTTGCTGACTAGATTCTGTGGCCAATGAATAGCGGCGTAAATTTCTTCAGAATTTGGAACGCTGTATGATTCATGTGCGGCCATGTTGGTTGCTCTCACTTCATAAAGTTCGATTTCTCCTCTTAAATAATTGCTTCCTCGGACATACTAACCTCCAAAATATTTCCACAACAAAGCCACAAGTGGATCATGGACACGAGTAGGAAAAGCAACAGGAAACGTTTGCCCAGATAAAAAAAAAACACTAAAATCTAATAGTTTTTTTTTTCTTTTGCCTGCGTCCATCTGTGGCTTTTTCCCATCAGAATTTCTACAACAAATATGAAAAGGGCTTTAGTTGCAATAACAGATGAGCCATTGCGTAGCTTTGTTTTTTGTTTTTTTTTGCTTTTTGTCCCTCGTCGTGCTGTTAGAAATTTGAAGAATGTAGACATAACTAACATGAACATGAATTGGGACTTAAACCTAAAACCTTATATCATTTATGTATTTATTTTTTCAATGTAAAAAATGAGAGGTTGTCTTGGTTCAGAGTCCAGCGCCAGTTTGTTGTTATAGTTTAGCTCTTAGCTCCACAGCTAGGGTTGTGCGGGTGGCGTGCACACACAGACACACACCCTCAGACAGCCACTGGTATCTGAACCTAAGCCAGGTTTAACAAGCTAATCTCGTGTTACTCAACCGTCCCGCCGAGGCGTGCGTGCACATCGGCGAGGCCGTACGCCTTTCAAGTTTTAAGTATATATATTTAGAATTGTTTTGGCTCTGCTTGAGTTGGTGCCGGCGGATCCTCCTGTGCTGAGTCATGAGTTAAAGGGCCACATTGTACGGCAGAATTCCTCATTACTAGTCGCTCCTTTTGTCGACTGCCTATTTTTGATGTTGCTCAACCTGCTCTACTAGAAGTTTGTTTCGTCAGAATAGCAGAGGTTGTACTTATTTGTAACTAAAAATGGAATTTTGTTGGAGGAAATACAGAAAGCATAGATTTATAATAGGTGTGCAAGAGGTAGGTAAATGTGGACCGTGTTATAGACGTGATTTGCTTGTTCACAGTAAAACATGAGAAGAATAGGGCCTGGACTGAATTTTCACATTTTAAAGGCTAATTTTGTGGGATTAGGGGAAATTATGCTCAGGATCCGAAGAGGGGAAACATCAAATCATAAAATCACTTTGTTTTTCCGAAGAAAAATGGAAAAGTTGTCTGTATATGCTTTATTTGTTGTTTGCTTGTTGTTTACGTGGATGCCCATTACTAGCTGAAGTAATGAAAAAGGCAAAGGGTTATCAATTATGCATTTATAAGATTGAAGGAAACTAGCGTTTAAATCTGAATGTTGAGGTTTTCATTTCATAAAGTATTATTTGTGTAATTGGAAAGTTTGATAAAAGGCCATTTCACGAATTTGATCAAATATCTTGATTCATTTCTGCTTTCCCCACATCTCTCCTTTCCCTTTCGCCCACCTTATTCTCCTTCTACACCTTATCTCTTTTTTGTTTCCTGAACCCCGTCCCCCCCTGTTCATTTCCCCATCCTGTGTGGATCAGAGGTTGTGGTGAAGCACGAGTACGAAGCCCTCCAGGACGACGAGCTGACCTTACGACCGGGCGACGTCATCAAGAATGTGCAGTACATAGAAGAGGACGGCTGGATGGAGGGAGACCTCAACGGGAAAAGGGGTCTGTTCCCTGTCAACTTTGTTAAGGTGGGTTGAGATAGGTGGGCTTTCCTCATGCTGCTCGGCTATAGGATTTAGAGAAACGCGGCATTTTCTATCTTGTTTGCATGTTTCCTTTTGTATCATTGTAATATTTGTTTTTGGACAGGTAATGTTAACTCATTGACTGCCAGCCATTTTCAGAACAGAGAGTCGCTCACTGCCAGAGTTTTTTGAGAATTTTGACTGATTTTTCAAGAGCCACAGAATAGTTTGTGCTATGACTATGTAAACACCGAACACACCAAAAGAAAGAGTAGACTCTCTTCTTTCATCAGGAAAAAAGATTTTGTTTCTACCTTATTCCGTTCTTCTTCGACGTGTGTCTCACCGGCGCCATTTCTCTCATAGCGAACTATTGCGTTTGTTTTTATTTGCTTACAATCTATGCTAATCTCCCATCAAAAGTGGCACAGCTACCTAGAGGGTAAATTTGTTAGTCCATACTCTGTCTAGAAGCCGATATTTACGGGAAAACTTTCGCCGATCGTCCCCCAAGCCACTCGCATTGAAAAACATAAAAGACGTCTATAGACGTCTTTGGCAGTCAGCGGTTGGATTTGAAA
>CAJRST010018890.1:774010-799912 GCA_907169785.1 Menidia menidia | reverse complement strand
AAAAGACGTCTATAGACGTCTTTGGCAGTCAGCGGTTGGATTTGAAAAGACGTCTATAGACGTCTTTGGCAGCAAATGAGTTAAGCACTTCATTGATATTTACTCAAAACTTTGTAATTTTATGACTTATTTCTGAAGGCCAGACGACAACCGAAATTATATATAGATGCGTGTTTTGTGTCTCCAAACGGGTAGCTGGCAGTTCTGGATGTCAGACAGAGTTAGGGGTGTGTGCTTTTGATGAGGGGTTATTTATGGGTAGAGGAACACAACAACAATGTGCATATCGGCCAGTCTATTGTGCTGTCTGGGTGCCTGAACTGGCTTTGGATTAGAGACACGGACCTCATCTCTGACCTGTGTGTGTGTTTGTGTGTAGGGGGGGGCATGTTGTGTTCAGCATGTTGCACATCAGCATGATATTACAACTTCTTGTGGCTTGTTTGCCACACATTTCAAACCAGCACAAGAGCTTCTTCCGTGGAAAAGGGATATTAACGTTTAAAGAGATGGTACAATGAACCTTTACTTGTGTATATAAACAGATCAGGATAGCAGAGAAAGCTCATATATTACAGGAATAAAGAAAGTGGCTGTAAATCTGTCTCCTGATTGGGAAAAATGAATCATAATTATGCCTTGTTATGAGGTGGTGTTGTACATCCCGGGTGTTGCTCGGTGCCAATGAAAGTGACAGCCTCTCGAGCAAGCCTTATTCTATTTTTTACGAGCTTTCGGTGAACAGAAACGGTGGTAAAACAGGTTGTTTACTGCCTATACATCGAGTCTTTGGACATACTACATACATGCCTTCCATCGGTATGTGGACTGTCCTACCAGGAATAGCAGGATAATTGAATTACTCCCATAAGGGAGCAACCCAACAACCCTTCCTGAACCGCAATCCCACGCTACTTGTCCGCAGACAACCAACCACCATGCGCTCCACCATGAAACGGTCTTCAGACGCAGCTAAGAGTGGCTGTTTTAAGTTGACTGTCTGGAGTTTCCTGTGGAAACATACAGGTGGTTGCATACTGCACTTTCTCACTACCTAAATTTCACTGCTTGCCCGCTCCGTTCCTCCAACGAACCCCAGCTAACGTGTACAGGTCAAGCTAGACTCCATCCATCCATCCATTATCAATACCGCTTATTCCCTGATGGGGTCGCGGGGGGGAACTGGAGCCTATCCCAGAGGCCAATGGGGCGAGAGGCAGGGTACACCCTGGACAGTCCGCCAGTCCATCGCAGGGCCACACAGAGACACACAGAGACACACAAGGACCAACAACCACTCACACTCACATTCACTCCTAAGGGCAATTTCCCCAATCTCCAATCAACCTAACATGCAGGTTTTTGGACTGTGGGAGGAAGCCGGAGAACCTGGAGAGAACCCACGCAGACACAGGGAGAACATGCAAACTCCACCCCAGAAAGGTCCTGGTTCCCCCGGGATTCGAACCCAGAACCCTCTTGCTGGGAGGCGACAGTGCTAACCACCACACCACCGTGCCGCCCCAAGCTAGACTCTTTTCATCTTAAAAGCACTATCAGAGCATTGGATTCTCTTTCCTCTTTCAAGAAATCCTTGAAGGCCCAGCTCTTCCAAGAGTATCTCTTGTCCTGAGAAAGCTCTAAATGCACTTATTTCTTGATAGCATACAGCACTCATTGTATGGTACTCTGTTGTAGTTTAATGTTAAATCGTCTTCTCGCATATTGCACTCAAGGTAAGGTAAGTGTGTAACTGGTGTTGTAGTTGAATGTTAAACCCTCTTTTTTTTTCTATTAGCTTTAGATAAAAGCGGCTGCTAAATGCTTAAATGTTGTTGTTCCCACCCCGAAAACAAGCCCTGGATTACCAGCAATGTCAAGCAACATGAAAAAAACGGGCCTTTCACTCAGATGGAAACTGCAAAACAATTTAAAGGAAGTTTAGGATTGCACGAAAACCATCAGAGGCTGTCAGCTATAGGACGGGAATAGCAGTCCCTCCTTCCTCAGGAGGCTGGATTCTTTCAGGAAATGCAGGTAGCTGCTCGGCACGTTTTACCAGTCTCTGATAGCCATTGTCCTCTTTCATATCGCTCTATGCTCAGGTGGCAGCATTAGGATGACTGATGATGGATACCTGGACGTTAAGATCAGGTGCAGAAAGTGGAACTTCAGAAAAACGCTGACCATCATCATGCTAGTCAGCCATTACAAAGCACAATTTCTTGGTCCAGGAGGAACTGTTTGCACCATCCGTTTTTGTGCACACTATAGCCACCACACTAACCACCTCCACCATGTATGTTTTTCTTTATTTTTATCTCCAAATTATATTTTTGCCTTATTTATTCATTTGAGTTTACTTTAATTTGATGATTTTTTAATTTAGTTCTATTTTATTTTATTTTTTTACTGGTATTCCTTCATTTATTTAACATTTCTCTTCCCATTTTTTTTCGTTTCTTCACCCATAAGTACTTTAATGTCTGATTCATAAAACTGATAAAAGTTTGTATTCTCATTGCTGCTCCTCAGCAGAGATGTATAAAAATACTGGAGTAGAGGAGTGGAGTACAAGTACAAGTACTATATAAAAAAAATTGACTTGAGTAAAAGTGGAAGTGTTCTTTCAACACCATACTTAAGTGGAATATGGAAGTACTACATTTTTTTTGTACTTAACTATTGCGAGTAGAAGTATTTAAAAAATTGCTACTGAAGTATTGAAAGTATAAGTAAAAGTACAAGTACTGTGTGCATTCAAAAAAAGGCAGTCAAACGTTTGATAGATATTGTTTATATTATTTCAAACGTGTGAAAGGCCACACAGGTGTTTACAAAAAACAGAAAACTACATCTGCATTAGCAATCAACAGCACTTCATCTACTATTATTTATTATTCCAGTCAGAATCCTGAGCTGAGCCTTTATGCTAGCATGTAAGGGGGGAGCATACAGCTAACCAGTTAGGTTAGCTTTAGCTAATGTTAGCTGCTACGTGCTGAGTGAACAAAGAAAACTGAACTAGTGCTTATTTACTATTTACTTATTGAATTTTTAAATTTACCTTGATATGCTTCTTCAGATTAGATTTTTGAAGGCCATGTTTTCACAATCTTTCATGAGGCACCTTTTTCTGATAGGCTATGCTTGATGGCTCAAATCGGCCAATGAGGAGCCAGCTTCCCAAACCGTGACAGAGCTATCTACAGCTCTGGCTTTGACACTATGACTTGGGGATGATTCATTACGTTTACATATCAGTAATGAGTAACGATTCAACCCTTAAAAATCGATTGGAGGAAAAGTATTAAATTAATCAAGAATATGTAGTGGAGTAAAAGTAAAAGTAGAGGAAAAAATATACTCCAATAAAGTATAGATACTGCATTTTGGTATTTAAGTAGTTCTACTTCGTTACTGAAAATCTCTGCTCCTCAGTACCTATATGTTGGTGATTTTACTCTTGAGATTGATAAAGACTCTATTTGTCTCTGCCTGTATCTATTCATCTACCTATGAAGCTCTGAAATCAGACACTTTAACTATTTTCTGGCTTCTCCCTTCACTTCCCATCTTTCCTGACATCACCTCTCTCCCCCCGTTCCTCCAATCCTCTAATCTTTAGTAGTGAGATAGGTAATCTGCTAAGCAGCCTGGCCCAGTCACTTCGCTTGGATAGATAATCCCGTAAAGAGTCTGCTGTGAACTTTGCTCCTGTCAAGCCGACAGTCGTTTGGCCCGTCGCATATCCGCAGTGGCTGAATGACTGCTAGGCAGGAAAAATGTCCGACGGGGACAAGGTAAGACTTGGGAATGGTAATGTCTCTTTATGTGTGAGAGAATATATACAGGGCAATAGGTTAGGAGAATTTGTGCCAGTGGATATTTAACAATGTCTTTGTGCGGTTCACCGTGTTTATCGGCCTTTAAGACTTCCTTTTCCACAAGAGTACAGTATTGTTTGTACACTCCTTTTGACCAATGGAAAGCTCTGATTGTTTGTGTTGTCGCTGCTCTTTGGGGTGCACAGACTTGCAATCCTACGATTTCAGACTGAAACTGAGGGACTTTTTACTTTTTACAGACCATACCCAACTGCCTAAGCTTCATATGAACAAAGCAAAAGGATTTCCTAGAATACTCTTCATGTTATAGAAATATATCGATAATAGAAAGATATTTTGTGGTAATTGGCTTTGATGAATTGTGCTCCTTACTAACTTCTCTTCACGCAAAATCTCACTATTGGCTTTTATTACCCATCAGCTGATATCCACATACCCACATTAACCCATTCATGCCTGGTTTAAGTCTGGTAGAACTTGACAGAAACCGTAAAACAATACGCTCTTTAAATACCTCAGCCACCAAAAAACATTCATGTACATTCTATATATTTACCGACAAATAATACTACCACTACAACTGCAAGTCGGGGATGGGAATCAAGAAAATTTACCCTTAAAAGGTTCCAAATTTCCCAAGAGATGGGAATTTCTCGCCTTTCAACCAATCTGTTTGTGTAAGGATGCAGATGAGTTCAGGGAAATATGCTGTGATGGTAAATCACCAACGACATATGCAACATATTACGTGTGCAGTGAATACATGTCTCACAAATGGCGCTCTCAGCACTTGGTAAATACACTTTTACACAGTGCCACTCCCCATATTCCCATCTGTCACATGATGAATAGCACATTAAAAAAAGATATTATGATACAGCATAAAAACAGCATACAAATGCCAGTTTTGCTAGCAAAATTCAGTATAAATGCGTTAAAGTGAAGTCCATGACTCAGCGTAGAAACGTCTTTTTGCTTAAGGTGGATGTGAATGTGATGTGCCTCAGTAGCATTGTCGCTCTGATAGAAGGTTGTGAACCGTGTCGGACATTGTGCCACTTCTAACCTTTTGTCCAGAACATCATAGTACGAATAAGACTGGCACAGTGGCAACAAACCTGACTGACCACAAATGTTTCAACCTAAAACAGTTTTGAAGCATTTTTAGAGTCACTTGAGATATTTGATCTTTTCAGACACTTGTAGTGGTTAAGTGAGAAGTGTTTCACTGTGTGACTAAAGAAACAAATTGTGCATTTGATGAGTTGTGTTTGATCTGCTGTTGATGGTGAACAAAGGGAAAAGAAGACGGGCAAGTATAAAGAGAGGGAACAGAATGAGAGCCATTAACCTGATATCTGCGGTACATGTGCTACTGTCCACCCCAAAAACCGATCATCTGTAACCAACAAAAAACTTCGTTACCACAAAGATTAGTGTCATGCTCAGATCTCCTTTTACCACGAATGTCTTAGTGACAGTTAACAGTTAACAGAAGCTGTTAGCGTTCTTGGCAGAAACTGTTGCGGCAGCTTATTTTAGCTCGCGGGCTGCTAACAGCTCGGTGCAACTCCTTCACACACCCTTAAAAAATACTCTGCTGAGATGGAGGAATAAAACGATTTTGAATTCAATTGCTAGTTGATGACCAAAATACCAAACTCAGAGTTTATTCTGCTAGTAATGTGAAAATTGGATAGAGAAATTTGATTGCAGAATAAACTCGATAGCAAATGTTTTTAGAAGATAGTGAAAATAGTGACAGCAATTACAGCGATGAATAATAAGCACTTCCTCTGATTACACAGTTAAATGTATATAATTGTTACATAGATCACACATATTTCATTGGTAATAATAATTATAGTCATATGCATCTCTAAGGGATAAATAGCTATCATTTTTGTTGTCTATGCTGCAGGTGCTTGTCTTAATTTCACTTATAGTTTCTAACTACCTTTCAGTGATTAATCAATAACATGGTGACTCAACAATTAAATCAATGCAAATAAACAATATGTGTGATGAGGTGGGTTGGCCTGCACAAATTGTTGTAGTTTTAATGCCTCCCGGCTCGAAGGTTCCTGGAATGAACCTCGCTTTTTGGAGTTTGTATGTTCTACATGTGCAGATGTTTTTCAGGGAGAACACTTTTCCATTAGCGCTTTTTGAATTTGACTTGACTTAACTCTGCTCAGCTTGTTTTAATGACAATTACAAATGAGATTTTAAACAGCCCAAAAGTCGTGTGGTGCCATTTTTTGCAACTCTAACATAATACAAAAACGAATGACTGATATACTTGCTGCTTGTCGGTGTTGAACCATGGTGGTAGCCTGAGTGTAGCCATTTATATATTATAAATTATTATTATTATTATATATTTGAACTGGTTGCAGGTGCTGCTACTTAATGAAAATGCAACCCACCCCCACAAAAAAAAAAACGATCCAAGTTACTGGTATAGTTTTCAAATCCGCCTCCTCCCTTACCTAGTCTGAATTAGATTAAACAGGGCCAGACAATGGATGGTTCAAAATAAAACAATCTTTGCTGTTATGGCACTTTGTGAAAACCATAATGGAATATCGACCAACAGCAACACCAGAGATTGACATACATAGATTTACCCTTTAGCCTCAGGAGCTCCTATACACTAATGGTAAAATGGACTTGTACTTATAGTAGACTCTTTTTTTATAGTGCTTTTTCTAGTCGGACCGACCACTCTGCGTCAAACACTGAATTAGCCTTAAGATATAGGTTTATTTCAAAGTTTAAGTCAGCTTTATTGTCAATTCTGTAATACAGAATACATTTTTTTACACTCATGCTCCCAGAAAATACAGTAAAAATTAGAAATAAAAGTAAGCCTCAGTATAAGAAAAAATTAAGAGCATAAGTACAAACTATAAATTAAGGCTCATGCGCAAAAAACAAATAAATATAATGCAAATAACAGATGGTGGTTGCTGTGCAATGTAAAAAAACAGAGCAGTATGAAACAATATTGTATAACTGGTTAAAGTGTTTGATGCATAGACAGTCCAAAGAAAATGTTTAATTTACTTACTGAATTACTTTTTACTTTTTGGTTCCACAAATTTAGCAAAGAGTGAAGGACTAAAAGTAAGTGTGTGGTGGTGAAGAGAAAAAAGGGAGGATATTGTGGCATTCCGTTGAACTTTTCATCCAACGACTAAAGAAGTTTTGCAAAACACAGGCTGAGGAAAAGAAATGGAATGTATTGGATCTTTGTTTGGTTGGAGTATGACTTGTTGGAGTATGACTTGTTCATACTCCAATATAGATGAACTATTACTGGAATTTCAGATGTTTTCTTTTTGCCATTTAAAGTTTGGCAGCGCTGCGTGATTTGGCATTTGGCGAAATGTTCGGCGGATAACTTTCATTGTTGCTGTATTTAAAGTTTAATGGCGAGTTTTTATCGCACATTATCCTCTTCTCCTTTGTATTTTTCAGTTTGAAAAAGAAAATAATAATCACCCTGTGATTAGACACGATAGCATTGATGTGAAAATCATTCTTTTGTTTGCCTCTGCTTTGTAATTTCTCTAAAAACAACCCTTACTGAAGACTCTGAAGAGCATAGTGTTTATTTAGCTGAATTTATTGGCTAAAAGTTCTTTATGCAACACACTCCTTACAATCTGGGAATATATATATATAGTAGCTATGTCTCTAGAGCTGTGAGTAAGAATTGTGTCCCAGGTACTCTGGCGTCCTCCCGCCGACCAAAAACATGCACGTTAGATTGATTGAAGACCCTTAAGTTGCCCTAGGAGTGGATGTCATTAGGCTGCCCCCCCCCCCCGACCCTACCAGGAAGAAGCAGGGTGGACAATGGCTGACTGTCAGCACTGGTCACAGGTCCAAGCAGTTTCAGTTGCCGTTTTCTACGAGTTGAATGTAAATGTTTTGAGTCTGCTGTGTCATATATTCCGATGCATGGGATTTCCCGAGGTGTGTACAACGAAGGGAAACGCAACACAAAACCTGCGGACCAGGTCTCAAGTCATATTCCAGCTTACTGCCGATGCGCACACACTCGCACACAGAGCTGGACTTCCTCCCTTCTGGCATTACAAAGTCAGCATGTATAAACCAGGAAGCGGATTGTGAACCAGGTCATTGTCCATTCTGACTCAGAGGGGCTGAACTTTGCGTGTATCCTCATTGTTAAGAACAAAACTGACCCCCTTTTTTTTTGGCATTTAACTTGTGGAGTCAGATGTTTTAGCTCTCAGTCTGCATAGAGTTTAACTTAGTAGTGACCTGTGTGAATAACGCAAAGCATGATTAGAGCGTGTTAGTCATTTGCATTCAGATAATTTTCTTAGGCATATCGCGCAGATAAATGGCCGAGAGAAACTTTCCCGCTCTGGACTGCAGCTTTTTCTCGGTACAATTCAAACAGAATCTCTCTGGAATCTGTAAACATCTGCGTCTCCTGTCGTTTTGGAGCATCTAAGACTTAAGATCCAGAACAATTTACAGGCTTTTGAGTGAAATATGCTTTGAGAGAGGGCATCCGTGGGAGGGCTCAGATCGTGTGTTTATTTGAACGCCGCTATTTATCGTGTTTTGACTTGACATTATTTGAAGTACTGGCACATTCAGGAGTGCCTCAATCTTAATTTTGCTTCGGACAAAGAACTTTTTGCTGTTGAGGATTTGATTTTACGCCATCAAAAAATAAGTGTTCAACCCAGATACATTATATTGACACATGCTGTTGAAAGTGTAACATCCTGACAAAAAGGTTTAACATCACAATGCAACTGCTCAAGTCTCAATCAGGAAGTTTGTTTGGTTTCCAAATGATTCTTGAAGCTAAGAAATACCACAAAAGTCTCAGTCAGCTTCATTTAGATTTTTCTTCCTAAGTCAGGACCCCAGTCAGTGACCCCAGCGTCGGTGCCCTTCCTGATTTTGACAAGCGATGGAGTGATGTAGACTCGGTTGTTTTTGGAGAATCTACGGCAGCCGTTTACCTCCTTGAACGTGGGACTTTTGAGCAAGTTATTAGCAGAAGCTACACTGACAACTGACCAGCACTTTCACCGCTATGTTGACTTTTTTCGCCACATTTTTACATTCCATTTCCCCAGAAACCGATAAACCTTCAGTCATATGTCCCTGTTCCACTGAACTAGTCATTACAGTGTGTTTCCCTGACATATTCAGCGTTTTTTTTTTCACGTTCACATTTGAATTTTGGGACATTTATTAGGGGGGAAAAATGTTTTTTATGTTTCTAATTCATCCCCTGCTTGATATTAAACAGCGTTTTGAAGATGTTAAAAGGAAGTTTTTCCTTGCCTGTGTCGCCTAGTGCTTGCTCATGGTGGGAATTGTTGGGTTTCTGTAATTAACTTCAGAGTAGGGTCTGACCTGCTCTGTTTGGAAAGCGCTGTGAGACAACTGTTGTTGTGATGTGGCGCTATATGAATAAAATTGAATTAAAAATGGAATTGAATTGAATTGAAAAGATATCCACCATTTACCACAGTTTTTTGTTTGTCCTTGTAGGAATTGAAAAAAGATTCCAAAGAAGTAAAGGACACAAAAAGCGAGCCAAAAGAAGATGCCTCGCCGTCCCAGAGGAGAGAGAAGAGTGCGGGTAACGTGGCCAACCTGGTCCAGAGGATGAGCATTATCGGTATCCCCACCGGGGGCTTCCAGCCTCCACAGCCGCCGGCAGCTTCAAAGAGTAAGTGGCTGCTTGTTGTGTCTGTGTGTGGGCACGATTTGTCGTTTGATATCAAGGTACACAAAGTATTATTGAGTATGTGACCCATGAGAGACTCAAAAACGCCTTCACTCCTTGCTTCTGTGTGGGCTCTTGCGTGTCTTTTCACGTTCACTCGAATGAATGAGGCATTCCTCCACTGTGTCCAGTCTTGCTTAAACATTTTGACACTCCACTTGCTATTGTTTTTATGCTTCAGTTCCTAAATGAAAGCCCGTACAGAACAATAGAAGTTTGTGATTTCACGGTTGTTAAAACCCCCCATATTTCTTATTTAATTTAGCCATGTTTCACAAATTGATCAGAAATCAAGCCTGTGAATAACGTCCTTCAGTGTCAGCTATGTTACTTGTATTATATGTAAAGCAGTTGTATTTATAATGCATTTATAATACATTGTGATTTGTGCCAGTCTTATGTGGTAAGATAAAGTTCATTTAAGAACACAAATAAAAATTTAAGCAACAAATTGTACGTTTCATTCAACTGGGGGCTTAATCAAATGTGATGGTTCTTATAAGCCATTAATTTTAGCCAATAAAATAGAGTACCTTAGAAAGAGTCTTTCCAAGACTGCATATATTCCAGTTAGATAGAAATACCTGTTTTCCCCCTATGCTAACAGCACCACAGTCATAGCTGAACATGTCAGTAAGTCATGGATATTCTACAGGTTTGTAACGGGTCTGAAAGTTTAAGAATGCATTTAAACATATTGATATCTGACATGATTATGGGGCACACGTCAATTCAATTCAATTTTATTTATATAGCGCCACATCTCAAAAACAGTTATCTCACAGCGCTTTCCAAACAGAGCAGGTCAGACCCTACTCTGAAGTTAATTACATAAGCCCAACAATTCCCACCAAGAGCAAGCACTAGGCGACACAGGCAAGGAAAAACTTCCTTTTAACAGGCAGAAACCTGGAGCAGAACCATGGCTCGGGGTGGGCGGCCATCTGCCTCGGCCGGTTGGGGGTGAGAGGGAGAGAGGGCAAGAGAGAGAGAGTGAGAGAAGGACAGAGGAAGCGGAGAGAGGCCTACTGAGGCCTACTGTGTAGGCTGCCTCACTGTAGTATTTGGTAAAACCTCCATTGACTGCACCATACAGAACCAAACTCCGGAAACATTAAACCTACCATCACTCTGCAGCTTTAAATACTGTTAATACTACTGTTCAGCATTACAGATAGATTTTTTGTAACCCCACACCCTTCTGTTGATCTGTATCTCTGCTAATTTTGGCAAGAAGTTGAAAGTTTGACTGAGCATAATGAGTTATGACCATATTCACAGATAATAAGCAGTTTAGGCTTCAGCCGAATATCTAATCAGATTAAATGTTCAGTAATTTTTCGTTGTGATAGTTAAGTTGAATACACTTCCCGCCATGACTCTTTAGTGACTCTTCAGACTCAACATACCTCACCAAATATTTAGTCTTGCCTAATAGTCCTGCCTTCTGGCCTGTGTCAACAATGGACATCTCACATGGTTTGGACACTCACGGTAAATTTCCATTCAACCATTCCCTGGCAATAAGCTAACTTTTCCAAACTGAGCTCGGTCTGCTGTAAATTGTTTTTAGATCTGTATTACCGTACTTATTTCTTCAACTTTTTTTAAAAAGCTTTCTGTGATCAAGACCTTTTGTTTGCAGAATATTCCATTCGCCTTTTGAGCAGGGCGCGTCCGTTTTGTCCTACAGGATCACCCTGCTGAGCAGTCTCAGAGTTCTCTGTGGGGCGGGGCTCTCTCCCATATGCTGGATTTACACCTTAATGACTTTTCTCACCTGTCTCTCCTCTCAGTCTCTGGGAATTAAGACGAAACGCGCTTTCACCTGATCCTGACGTAAATGCAGATTTTTGAGAGTCGTCTTTTTTACTATGTTTTCCCCACACAGAGCCGAAGAAGAGACAGTGCAAGGTGCTGTTTGGATACCAACCGCAAAATGAAGATGAACTGGAGCTTAAAGTTGGAGACATCCTAGACATAACAGAGGAGGTAATTTAAACTTCACATGTTGTTAGCACATGGATGAGATCTGTAAACTGTAAACATTAAAGATTGAGACAAAAAACTACATTGTGTTAACAATTCTATTTACATTTTTTAATTTTGAAACATTTTTTCTAATTTTAATGCTGAATAAGACGGCAAATTCCATAAAAGATATATAGTGTTATGATGGCATAGTTGGTTTTTTGAGTTGACAAATCAGAGCCTGTGAAAATCTTAGATGTACAGAGCTTTTTGATAGTTTGTGAAAATTAAAAATGAATGCTGCATAATCATGTCTTAAGAGAACAAAATGTGGCTGATAGTGGAAAAAAAGTTCACATTTGTAGGAAGAGTTGTAGGATTTGGAGTTACTATGCATCTTTTTTTTTAAATTAAATGTTTCTCTGTCGTATAACTCAACATTCTGTATTCACAGATTGAAGAGGGCTGGTGGAGCGGTGTCATAAACGGCAAATCAGGACTGTTTCCATCTAATTTTGTGAAAGAGCTGGATGCTTCAGAAGAGGACCCAGAGTCAAATGAGACAACTTCAGATGAGACGGGTAAAAAGAAAAGCATTAATTTAAAGAAGTGTATTAATACACAAAAGAAAAATGCAAATATCTGTTATTTTGACTGGGTTATTGTGTCCTGTGTGGTTGAAAGTTATTTCTTTAGATCCTAAAACAAATGTAATAGTCACAAAGATAATAATTACAAGGATACTTTGGTGAATTCATTACTTTTTATTTTTATAAAAAAACAAAACTTTGGGTCTTTTACTTTTTGTAAACTGGTTTTAATGTATTAGTAGGCAGATTACTGTCTGCATCAGTCCAGTTTAATAGTTTGGGTAGACAATTGTGAATTTAATCATTAGATAAGTGCTGGGAAAGCTAAGTGAACTAAGACAGGTTTTCCTCTTTGACCCACCCTGCAGAAAACAAGCCTGAACAGGATGGTTTGCAGCAGCATACCTTTAAACTTCTCCTGTACAGCCACTCTTTAAACTGCTCGGGTTTAAGCGCTGCAGAGAGATGGAATTCAGACACATGCAGTATTATATAGAGCATAAAATGTTTCTACATTCTGAGCTCATATTCTGAGGACATTTGCCGAACTCTCAGCTACTGATAAATATATGTGCATGGCATTAGCAGAGTTTGGAGCCGTGCTGGAGAATGCCTTTGGGTATTTCAGAGCACACACAAAAAACAAAGCCGCTTCTGTTTGTGTATGTTAGAGCTGGTAAGACAGCTTTGTAGTAATGCACCATAACCGTACCAAATATGGCCATCTGTAAACAAACGTCTACATATACAGAATATCTAACTATATTGTACTTGAGTTGTGATTATATAAAGGAATATTTTATTAAAAAAAAGGTTTATTTTGTAACTTTAGCCTGAAATGAAAGATAAAAAACACTTATTTGATTTGCGCTTCCATGTCCTGTCCAATTTTTAATGAAGACTTAAAATTTGCAGTGATTGTCATCATCACACATTTTCATTAAGAATTTAGATAATAGTTCTTCTTTTAAGTGCTATTTTACTCACTGCCCCACAGCAGGAGAACAGAATGCTTTTAGGAACACAAAAACAGCAGCCGACATAGAATTTGAAGCTCTTTGTCAAACTAAAAACCGGGAATTTGCTCCATATAGTGTAATACCTATATTATTTGCAAAATATCAGCATTTAATCAGTTGACATTACATTTGTAAATATGAGAGGAGTTGTCAGTATTTAGATATGGAAAATGCAAGTTTTCCCTCTGGCTTAGCTTCTTTCCCACTTTGTTTCAGATGGAAGCGCGACAGAAGTCACAGGCACACCCACGTCACCTCAGCCTCCCTCAGGGAACGAAGCCATAGCTCACCCTAAGAAGATCCGAGGAATTGGCTTTGGGGACATCTTTAAAGAGGGTTCGGTCAAGCTAAGGGTGCGGCTGCCCAGTCCGGAAGCACAGGAGAGAAAAGAAAAAGTAAGAGTTATGCCAATCTCACTCCAAAAAGTTAATCACAGGTGCATAAGACCATGGATCGACTTACTTCTATGGTTCTATGTATAGCCACAGTAAAAAAATAAAAAAATTAAACGTATACATTTTCTAATAATAAGCTCTCTGCCGTGTGAAGAAGTTTATGTTTGTTGTGAATTCAGTTTATTCTGCTGTTGTCGGCATATCCCAGGACACCACACTCAGATCACGCATGGCTTCTGACAAGTTTTATTTTTCTTTAAGCAAAATGTGGAAATGGGAAATAAAGAATTCATTCTTGTTTTTCAGCTGCCGTACTAAATCCAAGTTATTTTTCATTTGATGCCGGCCTTTACTATTAATGTATAAGCTGGGTAATTCGAATAGGAGAGTAACTTGGTTTTGAAACTCTTCCTCCTTCTTCTCTTTTCCTCTTCATAACAGCCCTCGCACTGTCTGACCACTAACTCTGCTCGCCTTCACCTTTCTTCACTCCACGTGTCGCATGCTCTCTCAATCCTCTAAGCACCGCTTCAGATATCCTCATTTAGCTTAAAAAAAACACTTTGTTTCTACCTGTCTTGTTTAAACAACTCTCTGTAGTGATTATTGTAAATACAGCAACTTATCACACTAAAAACAGGGGAAAAAAAAAACAGGAAATCATTCTACCTTTTAAGTATTGCGTTTCAGAGTTGGACTAAGTCATCCGTAACATGCTAACGGACCGCTAACCTCATGATTCATCCCGCGTCCATAACAAAAACACGTTCAAACACAGACTATCTAATGACAAAGATTCCTCCACGCAACCGTCCACTCATGTCCTATGAGTCTCTCCCATCTGTATGGTTTGCTTCATTTTAGCCCGTCCCATCATTACCATCAGCTACAAAGCCTGCACACCCCAACATGACAGACTCACAGAGAGCTGATGGAGACAGCAAACCAAAAGGTAAAGCCCACATTGAACACGTTAGCTGGAGGATGTTATCTGTGTCAGTCATAGCTGTGTTTGGTCAATGGCATTGGTTACAAGATACGGCAAAAGTACAACTTCATTTGAGACTCATTTTTATTTTGTATTATTGTAGTAAAATCTTCATTTAACTTTAAAAGTGACTACAGTCACATGTCATTGCGTTGTTGCTGTTCAAACTGAATTCATCGTGAAGATGATGAACCTGAGTCAGATATTTCAATCTTGAATCCAGTTTAAATGTGAACAGAAGAGTTTCTGTCATGATATGTTGATATACATCAATATGCTGGAGGTTACAAGGCATTCCAGACTGTTTTTTTTTTGTTTTTTTTACATTCATTAGTCAAAATTAACCCAAAGCCTCAACACTGACCGCTCAGTTGGCTAAAGCCAAAGCGTTGGAGGCCGAGAGGAATCAAATAATTCAACAGTGCTGCAAATGAAAGAAGACGGTCTCCAGGACACCTCGCTACATAGTTTGAGATCACCCAAACATTTCCATCAAAATGTAATCAGGATGGATGAAGCTCTGTTGAACTGATTAACTTGCCTCTTTATTTATGTCGTGAAAAGTTTATAGACTTTATACCAAAATGCTAACAGATATCCAAAGGCAAAGAAGTGTACATGTTGCATCATTTGGGGGAATTCATTATGACATAGTTTCAAACCTAAAATCTAAACAAATACATGTTGATTTATTTTAAAAATTTCCATTTTCACTTGTAAAAGCTACGTGATAATTGGCTTCGCAAGAATATCCTGTACGATCACCTCATATACTGCTGTAATATAAGCTTTACCAGTTATTTTCACCTGGCACTGTAAGAATATGACTTGAAGTTCTGCTGAATTGAACACGCTTCCAGGTGGTTGAGCAGGTTTAAATTGCTTTCTGGAATAGTCCACTGAATGTTGTTGATGCTAAAGGATGCTTGTGCTTTTATATTCTCATTTATGTTATGATAGTATATATGTATATGCTATTGTTTTATTTATGGAGCTAGAAACAAAGTAATTTCCCTCTGGGATTATTAAAGTATTTCTGATTCAGGTATCAATGTAACTGATACTAATATTATTCTGTATTTCTATTATTTCAGCAAAGGAATACTGTAAAGTCACCTTTTGTTATGATGCCACGAATGAGGATGAGCTGAGTCTAAAAGAGGGAGATATCGTCCATTTACTGAGCAAGGTAAGCTTCCAGCTGAAAAAGGACCCAAAAATATGCAAGGTTGGCAAAATAAAATCATTGAGTTAGAGTCAGTTATCACATTTAGGGAACCATGTCAAGGCAATTTACATCCATGTAAATTAAATCCATGTAAACATATCCGCCTAATTCCTGAAAGATGGACAAATACTACCTTTGAGTCAAAGTATGCATGCACTTAAATATTTGGTTGGATTGGTTTGAAGAAATGTAATTATCTTTTTTTTTTTTTTTAAGTATGGAAAGATTGTGGCAATGGTCACTGCCACCTTTTGTTTAGTTGTCATTCCTAATTAAATGTGCTCTCCCCCTATGCATTTTATTGAAACAAAGAAGTTGGTAGATTTCAATTATGGCCCTTTTCCATTTGTGCCTACTAAGCTCTACTCGACATTACCTCACATTAGAATCTGAAATCAGGAATCGTGTTATTGGCCAAATTTACAACGTACAACAGGAATTTAACCTGGTATCCCAGCACCACAGGACAATTAAAATATCACATTTTAATAATAACAAAGAAGTATAATAGCAAGTAACTACAATATGTACAATTATCTGGTGACAATTACTTGTTCAGTAGTATATACAGGATGCCAGGAGAAGAAAAATATATTATGATCAGGTGTTCTTCAGGTGGCTGTGTCTTTAGAAGTGGCTGGAGGGCTGAGATGCTCCTATGTAGGAGGGTGGTGGCCTGGGGCAAAAGACCGTTCAAGTGTCTGGTGGTTTTGGTCCTGATGGACCTGAACCTGCGACCTGATGGGAGGGGTGTGAACAGGCGAGATGGGTCCCTGTCATCGCGCAGAACACTTTGGAGGCCTTTTAGGTGGCTCCTGTCCTGATCCAGTCTGCTCTTGGTGTGGGCAGAGGATTGCAGGTTACCAAATAGTGATGGAGGAGGTGAGGACACTCTCAATGGTGGCTCTGTGGAAGTGGGAGCGAACCTTGGGGGAGACGATCACCCCTGTGGAGCAGTCTGAGGAAGAACATCCTCTCTTGTGCCCGTGTGTCTCCCACTGGAAGTCGCTGGTGATTGTAGTGCCCATAAACTTCAGAGTTCACCACCTGAACTGTGGGGGATGGAGGGGTGGGTGTGTCTGGAGGTCCATCTCCACCCTCTTGCTGATGTTAAACCTAAGGCCGGTTTCCTGCGCACCACTCTGCCAGCGGTGACCATGTCCATGCCTCAGCTCTTTTTCTGTCCTAAAAGTCCTGTGATGTCATTTGAATTCAACACAAGCACAGCGGAATAATGAGGGATGTTGCGATAACAATATTCCTGCTCAGCCTTGTTCTTGGAGCATTGTGTTGATTTGAGCGAAGTCTCATCAACCCCGTTGATGACCACATAAAAAAAAAAAAGAATTGGATGTTTTGTTTAAGCCACGGGGTCTCCTAAAGGAGTTGTGTTTCAGACAGTCACGTTATTCCCCAGCCAATGAGGGCCTTTGGTCTGTACTAAGCTGCTGAGTCTGTCCTTAGCATCTAATAGAAATCACACTGAGTTCTATTAGGACAGAGCCATTAATTTAGCTTTTACCTTAGCTCATTTTAGCAACAATATGCTGACATACACCCAAACTCCCCTCAGTTAAATTCAACATGAGTGGAAAAGAAGTGGTGTCAACTTTTCATGAGCTGCATAACCCTAATCCTTATTCAATGAAAATTCCATTTCCACGTCACTGGAGATTTTAAGAGCTCTGAAAAGAAACTCACTATTACACTCAAAGCTAAGTTTACCTTGACCATGTTTAGTTTAAAGAACAACTCGGGTAAAAGATGAGCAAACTTACCTCAAACTTCCTCTCTCTCAGGCGGAGACAAACTATTCTTAGCACTGTGAACAGTGATGGTTGTGGATTGGTGGTTTCCTTCTTGAAACACTTTTATGACACTATAAGTTGCCATAATAAGACGCCAAGAAAAGACGTAGAGATTTTCTACTGTATAAAAGTAGTAAATGGACAATGTATACATACAATGAATGTAGCCATAAGTACCTGGAGTTCTTGATAACACAGAAAAAATTCAGACTTTAAAAAGAATCTCATGAAGAAATACTATGTATTTTTAACTGGTGTTCTTTAACATACAGATAAATAGAAATTAGCTTTAATCCAAGAAGAGTAAGATGATAAATGGCTGTATTTAACTCTTTTTCATGGTAGCCTGGTCAGTTGCTTGGTGACAGTTCAAACAGGTCCAAGTGGTGGTAAAATTGAAGTTTTCTGCCCTAAAGGGCTGTAATTTCATTGTTTATTTCGTGACTCAGACATGACTTCTTCAGCGTCCTGATCCAGTTTTACAGGAAACTGACACCATCTAGTGGAAACTATAGGAAGTTGATGTTTTTTTTAGTTTATTTTTGTGAATAAAAAAATGATGCCGCAGTGCATTACAAATTCTGTTGGTGAAGAAAAACTTTTTCCAATATATGTTGAATCTTTATTTCTTTTTTATTTTATTTTTAACAGGACACAGGAGAGCCTGGCTGGTGGAGAGGTGAGGTCGGAGGGAGGGAAGGTGTCTTCCCCAACAATTTTGTGGCCTTGGTGACCGAAGCAGAGAAAGAGGTGAGATTAAAACTAACAACACTGACCCAGTGCTAACCCTTTTTTTTTTTTACAATGAATGTACCCATAAGTACCTGGAGTCCTTGATAACACAGAAAAAAGGTCAGACTTTAAAAAGAATCTCATGAAGAAATACTATATATTTTTAACTGGTGTTCTTTAACATACAGATGAATAGAAATGAGCTTTAATCCAAGAAGAAGTTGAAGTTTTTTAAAAAAAATGTATGTGTATATGTACTGTTATTGGGTTTGTATGTAAGTCAGCGTATTTCAAAATAAGATGACGTCATAGATGTATTCAACAAACTGTAAATACTTTGCACCTTTATTTCAAGTGAGGGAACTGGATGGAATTTTGATCATAATCTTAAAACTTTATCCCATTTACACAATCCAAATAAATGAATGAGATGCAGGAATCCCCCTCATCCACAATAGTAGGCCCCCCTTTGATTTTGCAGCTATTCACATTTAACTTGTTTCTTCAGATTTAAATGATTTGGAGCCTAATCGATTTAAATAACTGCTCAAAAACAAGTTGGACAGAAGATAAACGAAACAATGGCTGTGTAGGTTGCTGCGGTGGTTAGAAAAACTCTATTCTGCTGTGTGAGCACAGGTGAGGTTAGTGTTGTGCATGTCACAGGGGATTCCCTCTGCCTGCCCGAGCCTGGGGTTGCTATGGTGATCAATAGTTTACTCAAGGAGTGCTTTTCCACTGGATGCGCCTTTAGGATTATTATTTTTTTTTTCCAGGCTTCCTTCAGTAGTCAGCATACGGACGGATGGTAATTATTCAAAATGTGTGCGTATATGTACATTGACAGAAAAAGAGAGGTCTGACATTTGATTGGAGGTTCCAATTTTAAAAGTGGACTACAGTACAAGTTCTGAGTGCTTTAGCACAATGAGCAAGCACTCCGTTTGTGTGCACGCTAAGATCAGAGGGCCGATTAAATCCGATAACTGCTGTTGTATATCTTTGTTCTTCTTTTCATGTTTAAGCCTCCAGCATCGAGAGGATCAGTGAAATCTTCCCCAAAGCAAGAATCAGAGGAGGTAAGAGGAGAATGATGCTTTTTACCTCCTACTTTAGCACAAAAACAAAGAATTTTTCTTTTTTTTTCTACTTCGCCGTAGGGTTGTCACGATACTAAAATTTTCAACTCGATACCGATACTCAGGAAAATACTCGATACTCGATACCATTTTCGATACCACAAGGATAAAAACAAAGACCCTAAACTTGAACTGAATTGTGTCTTTCATTTCAAACTGACCTGTTACTGATGTTATCGTGACTGGTGGCACACATTAATGACCCTAACCCTAACCCTAACCCTATCCCTCCAGCCTTCATAATAGTGAGAAATAAATATTTTTTGGTTAAACTTGTTTGGACTTATTGTACAAACCTATGTAACATCCACTATTTTAACATAATATTATGGATAAAGTTTAATTCAGTGTTTGCTAGATTACTTTCACTATTTTTAAATGAATGTCTATATTGCCATGAGGAAATTAGGATTTTCTTGCCTGGGATCTTCCTATTGGTGACCTAATCAAAATGTCCGATTTGGATGTGGGCGGAGTTAGATATGTACTTGATTAAGGGTAGCATGTTATTATTAGCCATTAGCCGCAGCTAGCAAGGCTAACGTCTTGTTAATGATCATAAACAACGTAAATAAATACATAAATAAATCAGAGATAAGGGGCGGTGGTATCGATACTTTTGAAAATGAGTATCGTATCCGGATACAACATTTTAGTATCGATACTTTTTCGAGTATCGATACTTTTGACAACCCTACTTCGCCGTCACCTCACAGCAAGAGGGTTCCCAGTTCGAGTCCCTGCGGGAACCGGTACCGTTCTGTGTGAGGTTTGCATGTTCTCCCTGTGTCTGCTTCCTCCCACTGTCCAAAAAACGTGCATGTTCGGTTAATTGGACACACCAAATTGCCCCTAGGAGTGAATGTGAGTGTGTGTGGTGTTGTTTCTGTGTGGCCTAGCGATGGTCTAGCGATATGTCCAGTGTGCCTATTGTAATCTGGGATAGGTTCCCGGTGCCCCACAAACCAGTTGGGAATAAGCAGTATAGAAAAATGGATGGGTGAATCCATTTTTCTGCTTGGAAGCATACATTTGTCAGTCTTTAGTCACAAACCTAGGACCAAAAATATCTTGTTGAGCCTTTAAATATGAAGCGTTCATCACAATTGTTCACCATTGTCTTCATTTCAACCAAACATTAACTTAAAATCGTGCCTGTTTATTTCACACAGGGATTTGAAAGCCAAAATTCTCACTTCGGAAATATTATTCTCATCAGCCGTGAAGTATTTTATTAATTTATTAGCTGATTATGCTTTTTCAGATAAGCTGAAACCTAATAGTAAAGCAATAAACATAGATTATCAGTCGAGGTTTCATCGGGTCCACATAAGCTTGGATTTCAAAAATGAAAATGTCAGACATGGGGAGCATTGAAGGGGATGGAGGATACTGGGAATCTTGGTTTTTGGAGAAGTGTGGGGGTGCTATCAACATTGATACTATTGATACTGGGATTGATATAGTATCCTCGCCCCTAATGAGTAAAGCTAATGTCAAACCTGTGCTTTTCACAGTGAATCAGACACAGGCCATTAAAGCTGTCCCCACTCTGTTGGATCTTTTGGAGACATTAAAGGAGGACTTGCATTTTGGCCGGGTTTGAATCAGTGTGATGAGTCATGTTGATATGAGGCTGTAATTTTGTGAATTTTAAGACCTGGCAAGAACCATGTCTTGTTACAACCCTCAAATTGAAAGGTGGTGCACTGTCCCATGACTCTTTTGTCACTTGATTTTCAAATAGAAAGTTCTTTCTACTCTGTAATTGATACTGTGTCCTTTTGATTTATGACAGCACACACACACACACAATGAGACATGGAATAAAAAATAAATGTAAATCCAGCATGTAATACAAGAAAATAAGCTTGTTTAAGTCTATGAAAGTAGGGTACTGAGGGGTATTGAGGGTACTCACTGAAGTAAGGAAAGAGAGCAGAATTGAGTAGATTCTGAATGTAAGAAATTGATAACAGAGGCTCTTATGTTCTGCAGGCCTGGAAGTCTAAGAGAATGTTTTCATACGAGTGACTTGTCGGTTCGTGGGATTCATGACTTATTCTGAGAAGTGGATGAATCGAAGAGCACATGTTTTTTTTTCTTTTCTTTTTTTTCTTTCCTCATCATGACTCTGTTTTGAGTAAATAAAAATCTTTCACAGGATACTTAGACTTAGAGTACATTGCTCTACTACCCGGTCCAACCTTAGCCTTATTTTTATTCCACATTTAAGAAAAACTGTTAACCAAAGCGCTTTAAACACCAAACCACTGATTTTAAAACTATAACAATATACTGTACAATACAAAAAAATAAATAAAATTATAGACAAAATGTCAGGGCTCAATTACAGAAAATGTCAAGATGAAGATGTGGGTGTTGAGACTGACTGACCTACTTGTAGATATGTTTTTCTATATATACAGATAACTCTAGAATAGATTAACCTTTCTGGCTTTAGCCCAAATGTGAGGCAGTGAGTGTTTATGCAAATATATATATATTTATATATATATATGTGGGTGTAAATAGATATATACGTGTGTGTGTGTGTGTATAAATCAGTTTTATAATATGATTCAGCACTGTTTTCTTGCAACATGAATAGATATTGGGATATATTTGTATGAAAATATAAGAAATGTGTCCAATTTGACCCTTTTCCATATGTTACATAAATGGCAGACGACAATCTTTCTGTCTTTTATTATCTATTTTTTTTCAACTGTAAACATTACAATCACCAAAGGGCCTTTTTTTAAAAACAAAAACCGCGAGTTATGCATGCTTTTCAGCTGTCCAATACGTCCCTTTTCTCCTCCGTCCCATTTAGAGACGAAATTAGCTTGTCGTGTTACATTTTGCAGTTGAGCATGCTTAAAAATGACAGTGGGTTAATTCAGGCGTACATTGATATTAATTTCGGCACGAATCATTCTGAAGACATCAGCTCACAGAGATCATGAAGCTGGGACCCAGTGATGAAGGATTATACAAAGCAGCGCAGATGCTGATATCTCTACTTTTTAATTGCGTGGAATAGTTAACACTGTGTATGGGAGAAAAGATCTGCAGGGTTTATGCTACATTAGTGGATTTCAGATGTTTTTGCGTAAAGATGTTAAACATCACACCATTTGATATAATTATTTATTCAAAAACTGTCTTAAAAGGTCAAAAGCAGCAGTCTGATCAAGAATTGTTACACTCAACAAATCTTAATATTAATATAGGCATTTTTTAGAACAGTTTTTCTTTCATAGATAATAATAAATCAATTTTTTTGACTGAATTATATTATATAAACTGTTGGTCAAACTTCTTTTTTCAGAGCCCTTAGATTTTCCTCATTTTCTTGGCCAGTAGGAGGTGCTAAAATACTCAAAACCGATTCCCTCTATGCCCATCATACATTTGAAATAAAAACGCCACCTTGTAAAAAAAAAAAAAAAGAACTGTGTGACAACCCCAGCTCTTTTAGATGAAATGATTGTTTTTTAATTGTCTTCCGTTTTTTTCTCTTTATCTCAGGACAGAACATTTTTTGTGTCGTTATTCAGAGCTAAAATTTTAACTCATTTAGTCCTCCAGTTTTCAGTTTTTTCAAAAAATGTTCAAAAGGCCATGACTGCTGGCAGATAAACAAACTAATTATATAGGTCAGGGACTATATGCCTCGCCCCATCTTTTGAAGGGACAAACATTGGCCTATTCTGTCCTTTTCTTAAGGTTACAGCTCCTCAAAAACAACAGAGGTAACTCTCTTAAGACGTGGAATCAGCCACCAGAACATTTCAGCTTTAATCGGATGCTACAGCTGTCAAAATGCCCCGGCACCCAACTCCCAATCACTGACAACTGTCAGAAGAAATCTTTTTCTCTGGCAGGGCCGTGATAACTTCATATTGAATCCGTCACCGTATAAAAAGCGGAAATCTCGCTTTGATGGTGGACATTCCCAGGTAATTCGATGTCATAATCGTCTGAGAAAAGTAAATTACAAAATCTGACAGAGTGGGTTTAATTTGCTTAGCTTAAGTCATTAAGGCAGTAAAATGAGATTAAAAAAACAATTCAAATACTGTTTCTGAAAGAAACGCACATTTATATGTATGTATGAATAAATAAATAAGTAGAATATATGTGTATAAATGTATAATAATGATTGACATTATTGACATGTATACAGCATGTTTCAAGAACCAAATGAAGCTTTACAATTACAGAAAATAACAGTAAAATAAAACAAAACAACAGGGCAAATCGGGACAAAACCAAACAAAAAGGGCAGTTTAGATGTGATATGTATGAATGAATAAATAGAATGTGTGTATGAATGTATATAAACTAACATTCTAGAATCATGAAATGCGTGCTGTAAAAAAAGAAAAAAGAAAAAGGGCATTCAAAAACAGAAGCTTTGGAGTGTGAAATGGTGGTACTTTTCTGAGATACAGTTCTCATGAGCAATCTCTGCTAGTTACTCTGTATAAGAGGTGAAATCCTTTCAAAGCTGAACAAAGCATATGCAGACTTATAATCATAATTTTATTTGGAATATGAAATGGGATGGGAAAAAAATGTATTCACGCTGTCATATACATAAAAGAACTTGCGTGTCTTAGTAGTTCCACACTAGAGAAGCTGACTTTGTATTACTTTGAAACTAATGGAATACGAAATAAGATTCTTTAATTTGACCAAGTTTTGTCTTTTTTCTTCCTAGCACATTTAGTCACATCTGACCTGTTTTTTTTTCCTGCTCCTTTCTTTTTTCTTTTCCTGTTAGAAACCAAGGAAACCACCTCCACCATCAAAGAGCACAGGTATTTATCTCTTTATACGCTTTTTAAATAAGGGACGGGTGTTTTATTAGCTATTTGCTAACACCGAATACGATATTTGCTGTTGCTTTTAGTCTTTTTATTTGGACCGAGTGCATTACAGGAGGCAAAGAGTCTGTTTACTTTAATCAAGCCAAACGCAGCCCCCCTACAAAACTGAACTCATTATTTTAGGAAGCAGTTACATCCCGAAAAATAGGAACAATTTTCAGGAGATGTTTTGAATCATACTGTATGGAACACCCACTTAGCCATTCATCTTTGTAGCTTACGGTAGGTGTTATTGACCACTTCTCAGCGGGTTGTTCCTGAAAAAACCCTCTTTTGTAATACTGTTTTTACTTTTAGCATTCAGAGGCCGCATGAGATACGTAACCCTGTAGTGAATTTAAGGTCTACCAAGTGCCTCATTTTTGATTCTCATCCAATTGTCTTTTAGATATTCTTCTTTTTCACTTCAAGTGAGAGCAGGCCTTAAACTTTCTCACCACTCTGCCTGTTCATCACACCCTCCAAACCGACATTTCCACAAAACCTCGCATGAAGCAATTTTCTATGTTTCGTCGACTTCACGTGCGAGTTGTGAAATTGCCGTTTAGTTTTAGCCGTTGAAGATTCCATTTGCACTGGAAGCAACACTTAGTTTGCACTTGTCACAACTAGGGTTGTCACGATACTAACAATTTCAACTCGATATCGATACTCAGGAAAAATACTCTGTACTCGATACCATTTTCAATACCACAAAGACCCCAAAATTTAACTGAATTTCGACAGGTTAGTGTCTTTCATTTCAAACTGACCTGTTACTGATGTTATGGTGGCCCCATTAATGACCCTAACCCTAACCTTAACTCTAGCCCTGACCCTAACCCTAACCCTCCACCATTCATAATTGTGAGAAATAAATATTTTTTTGGTTAAACTTGTTTGGACTTATTGTACAAACCTATTTAGCATCCACTATTTTAACATAATATTATGGATAGAGTTGAATTAAGTGTTTGAAAGATTAATTTCACTATTTTTAAATAATATCTATATTGCCATGAGGCTATTTCTTGCCTGGGATCTTTTTATTGGTGATGTAATCAAAATGGCCGACTTGGATGTGGGCGGAGTTGGATATGCACTTGATTAGTATTGGCGTGTTATTAGTAGCCATTAGCCGCAGCTAGCAATTCAAGGCTAACGTCTCGTTAATGACCATAAACAACGTAAATAAATACAGTACAAAAATAAACAACAACCCTATTCTGTTGCACTCTGTCTGTATGTGTTCTTCAGAAGCAGAAAAGATCTGTGTGTGTGTGTCTGCAGCTTCCTATTGGTGGTTACCCTTTCAATATAGCGTGCATATCTGAAAACAAAACAAACCGCTAGGGGTACACAAAGGTCAACAACGTATGCAGTGTATTGTGCCTCATAGAAATATATAAACGTCTCAAAGACCGTGTGGGCTTGTGTGTTGTTACAGGATACGTTTTATTTTTTTATTTATTTATTTATTTTTTACATTGTGTGTGTACCTTTTTGTTCTCTGTGG
>CAJRST010018890.1:710788-729634 GCA_907169785.1 Menidia menidia | reverse complement strand
TTTTTTTTTACCTTACAACCTACCAGGATTTCTTCAAATCGGTCAATAGCAAATCAGTTAATAGCACTCTGCAGATATTTAGATTTATTTATTTATTTCATAAATTTATATTGTATTTGTATTTCATTCAAAGAAAAATGATTCATTTCATTCAATACAAAGAAAAATTAATTAAAAAAAATGAAACGAAAGGTAGCAGAAAGAAGAAAATAATCTTATAATATCTGCCCCTTTTTCTCAACTATGGATCAAAACAACAAAAAAATACAAATAAAAAAATATAAAATTGATTTGTCTTATGTGACAAAAAAATAAAACAAAGGAAGAACAAGAAACAAGGTCAATCATCAATCTCAACTGAACGATACTATACTCTGACTTTATACTATTTCATACTTCTTCAAAAAACCAATCTTTAACATTCTTTTAAACATGTGCTTACACATTTTGTTTTGATCAGTCATTTGAATGTGAAGGTTTCAGTGCAATATCTGATTTTATTCGTGACAGAAAGTTCTAGGACTCTCCACCTAAAGTACCTGTGCTTAGTTCTGAGTAGCAGGCCTACCAAATTTGAACAGGATCTGTTGGATAAACCTGCATTGCAAACATAATCTAATCAAATGTTTGTCATTTGCAGATGAAACGAATCAGTTTCGTTCAGGACCGGAATTAAGAATTGCCACAGTACAAAATGATTAGATCTTGTTAAAAGAATGGTTTGATATCAATGATTTTGCATTAAATGAAAACAAGACAAAATCGTTGGTGTTTGAGCAAAATGTGACATTCTATTAATTGTAAATGGAGTTTATAAGTGCATAGTATATAAAACTATGCAACAAGTAAATGCCATTAAATTTTTCAGAGTAATAGTCAATCATGAATAAAATTGGAGGCCACATTTAGAATACATAAAAAAATATCTCAAACAACATATCTCAAGTGTTTCAATTCCTCGCAAGCCACTATATTCATCTTGAAAATCAACAAACATCAGCATGGAAGAATAACGACTCCAAGCCTGCAATTGTCATTAAGTTTTTAAAAGAAAGAAGCATGAAACCTTAAAGATACTTAGGTTTTTTTTAAATGAATAGTTGACATAGAAAACAGTCTTATCCTCAGTCAGCAGAATCTGATCTTCACACCAGGCCGAGAAGATCTGTCTCGCCAAAATTCAGAAACCAACGCATCTCCTTCCCACGACAACAAGATGTAGCCTACAGTCCCCAAGACAAAGTATGTTATTGCAGAATCAAAACAGAACTTTTTGTAAGAAAAGGGAAGTAACTAGAAGAAAAATACAACAGGACTGAACATAGAGGAAAATATATTTTGTTTTCAATCACAGTTGATTAGACTAGTCTTGATTTGGATTGTCAAATTTGCGTGCTCATCTTCCAGATATGCCACTGCCACAAAAGCCTACATACTTTGAGATACTGGCAACCTCACCCTACCATCTTTCATGACCTGACTGTTGGTTTCGTTTCTTAGTTCTGTTTTTTCATGTTTTTGTGTCTTGTGTTATTCTAGTGGTCTTTAAGCTTTGTTTAATTGTGGTGTCTGTCTTGGGTTCCTGTTACTTCACTTCCCTCAGGTTCCTCCCCTTTCCCATTATCACTCAACTCCCAGCACCGGCATTGCCCCTGTTTTCATTTCACTAATCACACATTCTTTAAAAGCTTCTCAATCAAGTCACTCTTTGCCAGATCGTCGTTAGAATTTCGTCTTGATTTCTATGTATCTGTCCCTGCTCCTGTTTCTCTGTCTTTGTCCCAGTGAGGTCCTTGGGGGTCGTTAGTTTTATATTTTGTTCTAGTTTTTCCAAGTTGAGTGTTTTAAATATCCAGCTTTGGCTGCTCTTTTTGTTCTGCTTGGTTCTTCCCCATGTTTCCTTCCCTGGGCCTTGCATTTGAACACCTTGCCCCTTGAACTCACTACACCACCTCCCTCCACGCCTGATTATTTGACAGAAAGACGACAACGTGGATCCAGCAGGCAGTCCCTACCGGAAGGACTTGTGAATGTTTCAGGGTGTCTTAAAGGAATGGCATCTGACCATAGAGGAGGTTGACCCTGAGACACTGCTTAGGGTTTTCGTGGCTGTCCTCCTGACGACGTAGTGAATTTGGGCTAAGTCTTTCAAAAATGCTAAGTTCTTGGAGAAGCAGTTGAAAAATCTCCAACAGTGGTCAAAAAGAAGCAGGGGCAGCTGGGTCTCGGTCCAGTATGGTTTATTGCAGCAATACAAGTCCACCACACATGAGATGTTAACCAGGCTAATATCTACCCTATTGAGAAAGTGGTCTGCTTATATACAATCCCTCGGGACTCGGAGACTCCTCCCCGAGCCCCTCCTATTATGACGTAATTTCAGGCCCTTTTCCACCGGTTATCTTTTTTCAAACCGGTGGAAATTCATCTAGAGTGCGTATCTTTAAAATGGGCGTCTTAGCCCCACCTTCCTGTTTACACGTCATTGCTTATTTTTGCACAACTGTTTTCTTGCACCTACAGGCACTTAGGTAAGGTTGAACCTCTGGACCAGGTTCTTCCACATCACACATTATTTTCTTATACAACCTTTTTCTTGATACATGTTTAAGGCGCACCATTAATCATTGTGATAAGAATATTTTCATTGTGAGATATTAATCCACTACAGGGTCTCAGAGGATCTCCTGGACGTTCTGGAAACCAGACTGTGTCCTCCCTTTACCTGATACTCAGACCACTGAGGAACAGGCCTAGGATGAAGGTTTGAGACTGGAGTGAGACTGGTGCATGGGTCACGGCCTCCCACCAGTGTCCCGACAGAACTGACGAGACTACCCTCCTTTCCTGATCCACCATCTTTCTCCTCATTCGGGGACATCTCAGGAACTCGGGCTCAGGAGGAAAGAACAGTTGCCCACTGATTGGAGGGTCAGTGGTTCAACTCCATGTTCCTCCAGGCCACATGTCAAAGAGTCCTCGGGCAAGGCTCTGAAACCCAAGTTGCATCTTGTGACCCTACTGGTTTAACTGGTGTGTGAATGTTTGTGTGTGAATGGTGAATGAAATGTAGTGTAAAGCGCTTGGAGTCCTCAGTTAGAACTGAAAAGTGCTGTATAAATGCATTTACATTTACACCTGGGATCTGTCTCTTGTAGAGGGGGTAGGGTTGTCAAAAGTATCGATACTCGAAAAAGTATTGATACTAAAATGTTGCATCCGGATACGATACTCATTTTCAAAAGTATCTAATTAATGGCTAATAATAACATGCTACCATTAATCAAGTACATATCCAACTCCGCCCACATCCAAGTCGGCCATTTTGATCATGTCACCAATAGGAAGATCCCAGGCAATAAAATCCTAATTGCTTCATGGCAATATAGACATTAATTTAAAAAAAAATGTTAAATGAATCTTTCAAAAACTTAATTAAACTCCATACATATTATGTTAAAATTGTGTATATTAAATCGGTTTGTACAATAAGTCCAAACAAGTTTAACCAAAAAATAGTTATTTCTCACAATTATGAAGGCTGGAGGGTTAGGATTAGGGTTATTAATGCGGGCCACCAGTCACGATAACATCAGTAACAGGTCAGTTTGAAATGAAAGACACAATTCAGTTAAATTTTGGGGTCTTTGTTTTTATCCTTGTGGTATCGAAAATGCTATCGATTATCGAGTATTTTCCTGAGTATCGGTATCGCGTTGAAAATTTTAGTACCCCCTCTTTGTACCCTAAGAGGGGGTACTACGTCCAGTGCTCAAGCAGGGAGCTCTGCTCATCTCGGGTGTTCCAGCGGTGAGTTCTGACCGTTTCTGGTGTTCCTCTCCATGCCAACAAGAGAGTCCAAGGGGGCTCGACTCGCCAAGTAAGGAGAGACGAGACTCGCCATGTTCCAGTCTCCCAACGAAGCAGATGCTCCCGCACTTTAGTTCCAGTCTTCTGATGACGTCACTCTCCGGTATATGGTTGACCCCAACAAGTCGGGGTCTTGTCCGGCCTCCCGAGGGCCCAAACTCTGGCCGTTCTCTCTGGCCTTCTACCCAACCTTCCGATTGCCCAGACTCTGGTCATTCTCTCCGGCATCCATACCCACAGTTTCTGAAATTTTTCTGAGACTTTTTGCGTCATTCTGTTACGTCCCGGCTCTGGAGCTGGCTCCACCCCCACCTGCACACCGGCTCAGCTACTCACCCGCAATCAGCGCCGATCACTCTCACCTGTTCCCACCTCCATATAATCACCACGCTTATCTGAACTCGTGGCCAGAACGTATCGAACCTAGAGTGAGTACTTCCAGCATTACATTGTCCTGTCTGCCTGATCCTCAACCTGCCTTCCGTCTGCCTGTTTTCCCAGCCTGCCTGTTCCTCGCCTGTACCTTTGCCTGATCCTGACAGCCTGCCCGTGTATGACCCCGCCTGCTTGCGACCTCAAGACCCCGCCTGCTCCCTTGGACTGTTTCCCTGGTACCGACCCCTGGACCGGCCCCGACCGCCTCCTTGGATTATCCCTGTGTCCTTCGCTGGACTATTGGATCACCCGGTACCGAACTTGGACTGCCCTGACCACGCCTCTGCCGAGTCCCTGTCTAATAATAAACCTGTTACACTGACCGTACGTCTCTGGCTGCTTTTGGGTCCTAAGCACGTTCATTACACATTCAAGCAATTTTAAAAATTGGTTGACGGTTTTGACTTATCGTCCATAAATGGCTACTTCAACTGCCAGTGTTTTGAGTTAGTATGACTTCCTTCACAGCACAAAGCTCACCAATGACACACCTAACAGGTAGGCAAAAGTCTTTATCAGTTTAGTTTCTTACCAAGTTAAAAAGGGATGACAGAACAACTTTACATTCACAACTCTTTAAACATAAAAGCAAGTTTAAAGAGGTTCCATGCATATAGCTTAAAAAGGTTCAGGGGATTTGTATCAGTGACGTTATGGAAATATAGTCACTCTATTTTTTGTGGTAGCCTGTCCTTTACTCCATAACCAGCAACATGTTTCTTATTGAATGATAGCCTGAGCTAAGGCGATAAGTACACAATATCTTAATCTTAAGCTGCTTTGTAGCTGTAACGCAATCAGTGGCATTAATGTAATGGAACTGTGCTTAGCCTGCAGGTGTTTCTTCAAATCTGAAATGCATTTTAAATTGAGTGTGCAAAGGTTTCTATAAATCGAGTAGACCCCTTTCAGTACTTTTACACTGCAATGTCCATCCAGCACATACCATAGAGTTCACAGTTGCCGACAAACACGTTCTTTGTCACAGTAGAGAACATACAGGACTGTCTCCGAAAATTAGAATATTGTGATAAAGTTCTTTATTTTCTGTAATGCAATTAAAAAACATGAAATGTCACACATTCTGGATTCATTACAAATCAACTGAAATATCGCAAGCCTTTTATTGTTTTAATATATCTGATTATGGCTTACATTTTAAAAAACCCAAATATCCTATCTCAAAATATTAGAATATCGGATTTTTTAGTTTTCTTCAGCTGTACGCCTTAATCAGCGATATTAAAACAATAAAAGGCTTGCGATATTTCAGTTGATTTGTAATGAATCCATAATGTATGACATCTCATGATTTTTAATTGCATTACAGAAAATAAAGAACTTTATCACCATATTCTAATTTTCTGAGACAGTCCTGTATATTTCAGCAAAAATTACCTTCTCCTTCTTATATGTAAATGAAAAATTTTTTTTTTTAAATTTCACATCACAAGCAGAGTATGACCTGTGATATTTTCCGAGCTTCTTAACAGTGAAGTCATAAAGTAAAAGATTTTCAACCCTCTTTTTTCCACTCTTATTTTTTCAGTGCTTCTTTTTAGCTAACATAAAACGTATCCTTCTGTGAAACAATGTCAATAATTCTTTTTTTTTTTTTAAGTTGAAAAAGATATTGGGATACAGTGAACTGCATTAATCGAGCTTAATCTTTATAGATTCCAGTTTGGTCCTGCAAATAAGAGATCTCTGGGTTATTTTAGGTTCTGTGAATCGCATATAAAACAGCTTGCGAAAACTACAATCTTTGACCCTACCATCATTGACAAAATTTGTGACATCCTGTCTAAGTGATAAAAAAAAGCATGATTGTATTTCTCCTAAATTTGGGCTCGTGTAGTTCTTTATTATTGAGCTGTCCCAAAATATTTATGAAAAACCTCCAGCTGATTCAAAATGCTGCAGCCAGTATTTTGATTAAAATTATAATAATTATATGATATTGTATTTCTTTACCAGATCTTCATGGGCTTCATTGGTTAAATTCAGAAAAGAATGCAGGCCCACTCGTGGTTCCTAGTGTTTCTAAAAGTAGAATGGGAGGCAAAGCCAGCAGTTATCAGGCTTATTTTATGGAACGAGCTTTTCTATCTTAAAGATAAGGCTTAAATCTTTTCTTATGACAAAATTTATGGTTAGGGATAGTTTAGCTGAGCCTGAAATATTTTCTAAAGTTTTGTGTTATGTTGCTGCTTTCTATGATGTACATGTCACATTTCACTTTTTGGCACATACAATTGCTTTGGCACTTTAGATTTATAGCTGCGAGCAGGAGTTTATTTTTGCCAACACCGAAAATTTGTCAGGAACTGTGGATAATGGTCTTGAACTTTGTCCGTCAGTATTGCCCCCATGACCTACCATTCTTTGGGCCTAGGGGAGGCCTTAACATTTAAAGGAAGTTGCTGTGAGCCACAAAAATCCTGCAGATCTACCCACAGTGAATCAGGAAGAAAAAAACTAAATATTTGTATCACAACAACAATTATTTAATATAACAATGATTTTTATTATCGAATAATCAATGCCAACAGCATGGTAAAAATACAAATAAAGAGATTCTGAGAAAAAAGTATGAACTGAAGAGTAAACACTGGATATCACTTTTTTTTAAAAAGAGGAAAAAGTATCAACATAAATCACCTGTAAGAAAACACAGGGAATTTCCAAATAAAGATACTGTCTGCAGATAAAACAGAAAAAATACTTTATTGGTATCTGCTGGGCAGGCCACATGAAAAAAAGCACCTTGGAAACAAAATTGTGATCCAACAAAAAAAAAAATCCAAACACACAAAATACAAGAATGCTTTGAAAAGCAAAACGGGTATGGATTCCTGGAAAATCTAGCTTGAACCATGTGGGATAAAATGATCAAATCATATGCAAAACTTAGGGAGGCCATGACAGTCATTCAATAAAAAATAAAAAAAATCATCTGGCACTCGGGAGGTGAACTTGGCCATCTTAAATCCCAAATTCTGAATTGGCTACGTGTGTGAGCCAATGGCCACACGTTCCCATTTGCAATCCGGAGCAAAAAAAAAAAATCCTAACCCTAACACAAGTAGTCACCACTGGAGAAAATGACCTCATTTTAACAGTAATTCATTGTTCCAGAACACTACAAATTTTGCAAACACAGTTGTATGTTTTCCTTGATTTAAATAGAATAGATTAACATTATTTGCAATAACAATCTCTGTGCAGTGTGAGACTGTTGTGTGTTTTTGTTTACAGACACATGGGTCAATCACACTGTCTCGGACCACGCCATTCAGTTTGAGGGGCTAACGTGCTATCTAGCAGACAGAGCTCCAACCGGGGGTGTTCAGACACGCGGAGGGGGGCTCTGTGTTTACATTAATGATGCCTAGAGTTGGATATCGGCCATTCTGCCTGCCGAGGGGAATTCCCAGCTGTCACAATCTCTGCTGTGCACAATCCCCCAAGCTCCAACAAAACCAGCATGAGTGAGCCACTGATTGAACCTTACCACTATGTCAGTGAGCAGCAGACGGCAGACAACCCACCAAGACGCTCTCGTCATGTTGGCCGGGGATTTCAACCATGTTTCCCGAATTAAAACAGGATATATCCTTTCCAAGTTGGGGCAACAACATTTTGGATCAGGTTTACATCTTCCAGAGAGGAGCTTACAAGGCTCCTCCTTTCCCTCGCCTCAGATCACATCCCTGTCATGCTAATGCCAGCATACAGATCGCTGGTTAAAGTCACCACACCAGTACGGATAGAGGTACAAGTGTGGCCAGAGGGGTCTATAGAGCCTCTCCGGGACTGATTTACCTCCACAGACTTGTAGGTGTTTAAACAAACTGCTGCCTACAACTCCTCCACTGACTGAGCTTTACATAAAGGACAGTGTCAGAACACTGAGAAGGATCAACTGTTAGCCCGATTCTTTAGTTGGAAACCTGAGAATAAACCAGAGTAGATCAAGACTAAAAATTTGACATTTATTAGGTCACAGGTAAAGTATTTCAGCGCTGGGCTCTTCACAGACAAAACCTCTCTCAGGGTCTCAGTCGGCAAAGAGCTCTGAACTCTGTGTGTCATGGGTATTTGTCTGTGGGGCTGCGCACACTTCTCAAAAGGACTGGTCGAGACTGAATGCTTATTGGCCAGTTACTTACTAACCCTAACCCTGACATGAACGGGCCAGGTCCTAATTAATGCAGGTAACCTTGGAATGTGGTAACTAAGTTTTTGTGTGTTGACCTAATGACATGTGCATAATTAAAAAAAAAAGAAAAAGGGAATCTGTGGTTACAGCCAGAGAATTTAACACAGAAGTATAGTTCTAAAAGGAATAAGACAATCAGTCATTTACATAGATTATATGATAGCATACTATGCTAAAGTGAGTAATTATAGCCAAATCCTAACAAACAGCCACAAAGTTTCTGAGGGACTTTGCAGGAGAACTCACAGATGTCTTCACATACATCGTCGATACCTCGCTGAGCCAGAAGGTTGTTCCCAGGTGCCTCAAAGCCACCACCATCATCCCAGTACCAAAGAAGTCTCCACCCTCCGGCTAGTTGCACACACCACCATTCTCATGAAGGGCTTCGAACGTTTATTCATGTAGCACATCAGTTCTGTTCTCCCCCCACCCCCTTGGACCCTTTCCGTCACTGTATACTGGTCCAATCACGTGACTGAGGATACCGTTATCCCCCAACCATCAACAGTGCTGCTGTGGAGAGGATGAGCCACACCAGGTTCCTGGGTGTGCACATCTTAGAGGACATGTTTATGTTTATGTTTATGCATTTAGCAGACGCTTTTATCCGAAGCGACTTACAGAGTAGACACAATATTCCATTTATCATCACTATGACAATAAGCTATACAGAGGAGAAACACTGATCAGAGTCAGTGGTGACGGCAAGAGATAGAGGTAGAGGGACTACAGAAGGAGTTGTGGGGGGATAGAAGTACGGGTTAGGATTAGGATAGGAGATGCTCTTTGAAGAGGTGGGTCTTCAAGAGTTTCTTGAAGACAGACAGGGACTCTGCTGTTCTTGTGGAGCTTGGTAGGTGGTTCCACCATCTTGGAACGACACATGCAAACAGTCTGGATTGTCTTAAGCGTGGTGAAGGCACTGTTAGACGACAATCCATTGATGACCGGAGTGATCGAGTTGTGACATAAGCCTTTGCAAGAGGATTCAAGTAGATGGGAGCCATACCCTTAGGCACTTTGTAGGCTAGCATCAGGGACTTGAATTTGATACGGGCAGCCAGAGGTAACCAGTGGAGTTCAATGAACAGAGGGGTTACGAGAGATTTTTTGGGATGATTGAATACCAGACGCGCCGCCGCATTCTGGATTATTTGTAAAGGTTTTACCGTACAGGCTGGGAGACCAGTCAGGAGCGCGTTGCAATAGTCAAGGCGGGAGATGACCATAGACTGCACCAGGAGCTGGGTAGCATGTCGTGTTAGATATGGCCGGATCTTTCTTATGTTTAGTAATGCGAAGTGACAGGATCGAGAAACAGAGGCAACTTGATCTTCAAATGTGGTCATCAATCATGATACCCAAATTTCTTGCTGCCTTTATGGAGTCAGACAGAGGGATTCAGTTTGGATGTGAATATTGTGGTGAATACACACCATCTGAGACATCTGAGATCTGAGAGAGCACATCTCTCCTGGACCACCAACATCATCATTGGCCAAGAGGGGTCGACTGAGAAGATCTAGAGCCCCCCCCCACCACCACCACCACCATGATGATGTTTATTTTCATGCATTTAGCAGACGCTTTTATCCAAAGCATGTCATGTGTGCATTTTACAGGTGGACGATTGAAAGCCTCCTTCCAAGCGTGATCACGGTAATATACGGCACCTGAACCTCTTTCTGCCGCACAAGTTATAATTTATGATGTATATTTGTCTTCATTTAGGACTAGTTATAAGCCAATACGTTTTTTTCTACCATTGCTAATTCTGTGTTGCCCAGGAGACCGAGAGTCATATATTATCAGTTGCTCAATATGTCTATGTATTTATGGTACAATTGACAATAAAGCTGAATTTGACTTTTTCCATGAAAACATGTCACCATACATGAAATTTAATACGAAACATTCAACCTAGGTTAAATTAAAAAGAAATCCATTTGGTAATTTTGCATTATGAAAAATTCACTTCACGGGGTCCGATCAAATATGAACCAAATATAACACTATGAAGGTTTTCAATATGTTATACTATGGAAATTCCCTTAGAATGAATGGCCTCAAGGTTATTAGGATAATGTGATTGTAAATGTACATGTAGATGTTTTCAGTTTATGTCCCTTTATGTCCCTTTTCTAAGCTTTCTGAGCTTTCTGAGCTTCTATTGTGGAGTAGGCTATGAACCCTGAACTTGAAGGAGAGAGATGCTATAACTTGGTCTAGGTGACACAATAAGCATTCTATTAATTGAAAAGAATATTGATTTTACATTTCAATTCAACAAAAGATCTGTTACATCATCCTTTTTTGTGTAGTGGCTTCTCAGCTAACAATTAACATTCAGACAACATCCAAAGATGACGTTAAGTGAATGTTTCCAGGAACTTTGAGTTGTATAAATTACATTAAAGACTGCCAAGGCAAAGTAATAATAAAAATATTACTTAATTATTCTATACTTGCATGTACATAAGAGTAAAACTTTCGTTAGAAAGTTGTCATTTCATTGTCTTTCATTGTCAAAGTTTCCAATTGGCCGAGTTTAAATTGGAATGCTGTTACAGTGTGACAAACCAAATTACTGTTGCTCGGTACGATTTGGTGAATGAAACATTTAAGCAGCATTGTTTCAAGATGAAACACGTATAGGACCTATACGTAGGACAATTACATTTTTAAGAATAAAAGTTTTAAGAGGTTTGTCTGGATAAAATCTAGTTTGAAAATAACAAACTCCTTATGTAAAGTTACATTTGATGATACATCTAGCCTGTTTATCCAGCTTTGTATGCATACAATTGCCTATGTATACCACAGGTTCCCATCAGTCATGTCCATACAAGCTTTATAAGTGTTGTTCATGAAGTTTAAGATGATTCTGAATGACTGCCATTAAATTATTACTTTAAGAATTTGTATTAGATTTACAGCCAATTAAATAAACAAGCAACCTTACTATTGCTCTATTCAGACAATCCAATCCGTGTACTCTTGTAATAATGATGACCATTAAGAATGATGGCTGTACCCTTAAACGGACGCTTACTTTATGAGTCCTGTAGAGTGAATCTAGCCACCATATTATAGTGACCCTATTATAAAAACCCTTTGTGAACATCCTGCTGCAGCCTTTTTTTTTTAACATCTCTGGTAGATGCTTGTGTCTGGTTTGAATTTGTAGAATTCTGATGTTTAGTAAATTCACTTGTGCTGTGAGATCGCAGCGAAATGGGGGGCAGGGGTCTGCTGACATTGCAGAGGCATTGACGAGTGGACTGTTAACAGCTGTTAGAACATGTTTAATAGGGATGGGACGGTTTCTGAAAACCATCTGACCCGTTCGGTTCGACTGTCTCGGTTCTGTTCGCGTGTGTTCTTTTTCTCAGAGGGAAGCGTTTACACTCCAGAGCAGAAGGGGGCGCTACTGCGCCCAAAGCCAACCACCAGTAGGAAACAAGAAGAAGAAGCGAAGCAGCGTAGCCGATAAAAATCAGACCGCCAACAGCAGTTTATAGGTCTGCTGTATGGACCACTTTGCATTTAGAGTGAAGCACATGTTGGAATTAGCACTGTTTCCTCTCTTGCAATGCCAGAATCTCACCTACTTTTAACCTAAGACTGTCACAATAATGTATCAAATGTCAGACTGCTTTTTTCTTTCAGTTTTAACCTGACTATACAAGACATAATAGATTTTCTTAACAATCAACATATACCGAACCGAACCGAAAACCGTGACCACGAAACCGTGAATCGAACCGAACGGTGGATTTTGTGAACCGTCCCACCCCTAATGTTTAAACCAACTTTTATTTTTATCAAAGTCTGTCCCATCCATCTTAATAAGTCTTCAGAAAATTCTGTCAAGGGTCAAATACAGCTTCTTCAAAGGAGAGCAAAGAGAGCTCTGTAAATGTTTTCAGATGAAAACCTTTTCGGTTTATTTGACGATTGTAGCGGTAGTGGGGTTTAAGTTCTGAGGGCGGAGTTTCTTCAAAACATGGACATTTTCCATCCATCCATTTTTGTAACCACTTATTCCCTAATGGGGTCGCAGGGAGACTATCCCAGTAGTCAATGGGCAAGAGATGGGGTCCGCCAGTCTATCGCCAGTCTACCACACACACTCACTTCTAAGGGCAATTTGGAATGTCCAATCAACCTAACATGCAGGTTTTTGGACGGTGGGAGGAAGCCAGAGAACCCACACAGACGCAAACTCCACACAGAAAGGGTCTGGTTCCTGCGGGGACTCGAACCCAGAACCCTCTTGCTGTGAGGATGTGGTGGATAGTGCCTAACATCATTGATTTTTTTTAACAATAACCTGAAACTATTTTCTTCCATAGAGTATAATGTCATATATATCCATAAAGATTCAGTATCTTACCAGAGAACGCTTTCACGTGTTGCTTGGGGAAGCCGTGAGTCAAACCACCGACCCTCCTGAGCTACAGCTGCCCTTGGAGCTAAACTGAACATGGACGTCACAAGGAATAAAATGAAACCTTTGTTCAATTCAGTGAACATAGAAGAGCTATTCTGCGACAGCTTTTGCCTATTGGTCTTGCACAGTGAAAACAACCACAGCCTGCAGTCATTCTTGAAATATCACTTGGGGGTACCTTGGTTGTGGGTTCAAAAGACGGATCTAAAGTCTGTCAAATCCTAAGTTAGTAAACTCTTCCAATAAGTCATCACTTTGAGTAATACATTTTATGTGATTTTGGCATCAATTTCATAATAATGTATGTTTCTACTAGCAGTAGTCTTTGCACAATGATCTAATCTTGTGGATGTCTGAAGCTCTTTGGCACATTACACTTTTCACTGCATTACAATTAAATTAAATTAGATTTTATCTATACAGCGCCAAATCACGACAACAGTGCAGCACTTTCCAAACAGCAAGGCAAACCCTACTCTAAAGTTATTTACAGGAGCCCAACAATTCCCACCAAGAGCAAGCACTAGGCGACACAGGCAAGGAAAAACTTCATTTTAACAGGCAGAAACCTCGAGCAGAAACATGGCTCAGGGTGGGTGGCCATCTACCTTGATCTGTTTGAGAGAGAGACAGAGAAGGAGAGAAGAACAGAGAGGGCAGTGGGAGCAGAGGGAGGCAGCCTACACAGTAATATATAGATGGACAGACAAATAAAGGTAGTGTTGCTATAGACTGTAGAGACGGTGTCTGCCTCCCGGACCCAAACTGGAACCTGGTTCCACAGGAGACAACTCTGATGGCTGAATGCTCTGGCTCCCATTCTACTTTTGAGAACTCAAGGAACCACAGGTAACCCTGCATTCTGGGAGCATATACATCACTAGATGCATACACATACACCGCACACACACACATATATGTATATTATAAATGTACACATACATACAAACTCAGAAGGTATTGTATTGAGAGACAATATTTCATCAGCTATTACTTTCAAATGGTGCTCGGATAAATTGTTAGGGATTGCATTGCATTGCATTCTATGAGAGTGGGGAGAGGAGAGCAACTTTTTCCAGTAAACGACTCAATTATGTAGTCACATGCTCCTCGAGCAGTCACTTGTGTAATACTGTTACAAAGTTTTCAGTCTGCATAGCTTAGTTGGGCTATGTATAGCAGAGGTGTATAAAACTTTGTCTTTGCAAGTGATTGATTACTTTGATAGTCGAATATCGTCTACATTCTTTTGATGCCGTCTCGCTAAACAAATGGATAGTCTTCCACCAAGAAAATCTTTCAACCGTAACACTCTTTTCACTTAATCATGACTCTACCGTCTTTGCCTTGATGGCTGGTGGAAGCAAGCCAGCAATAACAGACGTCTTTGACCTACTTTTCCCATTTTCAACTGGCATAGTTCTGAAGCCCCCTACATCTCTTGTAATGACTTCACCTGCTGCTTTTTTCCTTGACCTCTGATGGAACATCTGTCTTTGACCAACTTTTCCCATTTTCAACTAGCATAGTTCTGAAGCCCCCTACATCTCTTGTAATGACTTCACCTGCTGCTTTTTTTCCTTGACCTCTGATGGAACATCCGTCTTGTGCACTGTAAATGATAACCTGCAGTTGTAGTCACCTGTTGGTTTACTAAGTCTGTAAATAGACGAGTGATTGACAATTGTCGTGTTAAACATTGCTGTGAAACTTTGGTCATTCCTCGCTTTTGCTTGACCTTTCTCAAACTATCCAAACACTGAGAATATAGTGGAAAGCTAATAATGTGGTCTTATTCAAACCACACAATCTCTGTGTATTTTTTATTGAAGGTGGAAGGGCAGCTACTCCTCATTGGCCATGTCGGGGCAAACCAGGCAAATATCCATTTCTCATGGCAACTTGGAGTTTACACAGAAAATCTGACAAGTCACAAAGCTTGTGAGCTTTTTTGCTGGAGAGCCTTGAAAAGTTTTGAATTCTGGCAAATTGACTATTCTGTTCCTTCTTTTGAGCAATGATATTCTTACAGTCTCAACCATATCATGGTCAGACCAGGAGGTGAATATCTTATTGTGATAGCTTTTAGTCTCTTGGCAAGTAATGAAGACTCAGGACCTAGGCACTTAATGAGAAGAGTCACCTCTTGTCTGGCTGTAAGAACAAGGTCCTTGATATACTTTCCAATGGATTTCCAGTTAAGGTAACTCTCTGGTTTATCATCAGATTTTGTCAGCCCTCCTGTTACTAGCTGACTCTTGTATAATCTGGCTAGGTCACTTGTTGGGCTGTCAGGATTATAATTGGGTCTTAATCCCTGCATTTGTGGAATTACGTCTTTTGGAGTGGTTGCTTAGCTTCCAAATACCTTTGTAAATCTGTAAAAAGATGTCCAATATTCAGGTATTACAACATTTCAGCTGCTGCTGACTCCGTCACCTCTGCCTTAGCCAAAGCTGTATCACATTTCCTTTGGAGCTGGAGTACATTGATAGATGCTTCAAGATGGGCCTTTTCATATTCAATGCTCATATCCTTTTCAGTGTAGGCTTATATGGCTTTTGCCGATTCTGCTTCCATAATCTCTTGGGTTGATGCTGACGATCTGCTTGAACATCTAACAATAAGTTTTCCTTAAGATTTTGTGAACTTTATTGAACGTGTGGATCTTGTTTCCTTGTTGTTTGGACCTCGAGCCTCAGATTTCTCCATTGATAAGTAAAACTGCCGCTTGTAGTCCCTTGTAGATTGTTCTGATTTCACGGTTCTGTTGCACCCAAAGTGACTATCCGTACAATATTGAGCCAGCTAGACTATTTCTTGCATCACTCTCTTTTGTCACAAAGATACTCAAGGCAGGATTCAGATGCGGAGATCTCGAGGAAAAAACGTTAATTGAAATAAAGGCGCACTCGCAGGGAGTGGAAGGGCAATGCAAGGTACAAACTAATATTCATCCTGAAAACAAGGCAGACAAGGCTATAAACAAAGTATCCAATAATAATCTCTCTTTCAAGGTAAATCAAAAACTGAGGACAAGTATCTAAACAATATTCGCTCCGAAAAAGGAGGATGACAAAAGGCCAACAAGTACAAAATACGATGCGAAGGGTATTACGAAGGGTACTACTTTACAAAAATTACTCATTTCGACGAGGAACGGATAAGAAGGGGTCAGGACAAGGCTTGGGTCAAGACAAAGTTAACGCGCAGTTTAGGTCATAAGACCAAACACACTGGCACAAGACGAGGATTTAAGGATCAGGCACATGTACTTGAACAGGATTTGATAAAAAAAATTGTGAAACTGAATGATACAAATTATGAAAATGATTTCCTTTGCAATTATAATCTATCCCCTTAAATCAAATAAGCCATCTACTGTATACCACCTTCTATGTACAATGTGAACCAAAATAGTGGATGGCCATGAGTTAGGGGGGGCACACACCATGCTTTTGCGTGATTCAGAAGAAAAACAATACTTCCCGTTACGTAAACACAAATAGACTCAACCCTACGAGTTGTGCTAACCGGTGGCCCAAACTTGCCCAGAGAACAAAAAACAAAAAGCATTCCAATACATTAACATTACAATAAAGGAGCATTATTCACATAAGAAGCATGTGTAAATTCTGTCTTCTAAATAAAAATGTTTTTGTCTTCCCGTAGACACATTGCTTCGTGCTTATATTAAACTGACAATTATTATTTTTTCCCCACATAAAGCAGGGAAAATACCATATGAGAGTAAACATGTGCTTTCACTTTGGTTTCCTGTCAGAGGTCACATAGATTAAATGGATGCAGCTTAGTGATGTAATCCCATTGTGTGCACTCCTGCACAATTCATCATGAATGTTTTCATCCCAATGCACTAAAAATAAAGACAGTTTTTGACGACCGCAGACACTTGACTAACCCTGACTAGAGGATTATTTGAGGACAAATTCTGAACTTAAAGAAGAGTTTTTTTCTGCGCATTGAGGTGTGCCAAGGCGTGTGCTTGTGACAGAGTCGTACTGATCAGTTGGAATTGACGGAACAATTTAAAGCAATTAAATCGAAGGCTGCAGAGAGTTTTTCGAAGAAGCGCTGTGCTCTTTTCATTGGAATGAAAATGTGTCCGTAGATAGTGAAAAAGATTCCCTGTGGAGAAAAAAAAAAGTCAATAAACTCTGGAGCCGTACCGTAGTTGTGTGAAGCAGGTACGGTCGCTGCTATTTAGTTGAATGAGGAAAAAAATGAATTATTTCTTACAAACAGAAGCTATCAATTAAGGTGGACTTCTTGAACAACATTTAAAAAGTTATTCTTATTTGGACTGAGAATGAAATCTCAATATTTCAGAAGTAAAAATGTACCCCAGTGGGATAATGGCCTTCCTATATCCACCAATTTCTGACATCAATTGCTCAGATTTTTTTTCCATTTTTACCATGTGATAAAGGGCATATCAGGACATTGAGATTCTTTGGCTGAGGATTTGAAACAAGGTAAAACATTTGTATGGATAATGTACTGTATATCACAGAGTAAATATTGAGAAATAATACATAGGCTAAATTAAAACATTTCCGCTAACAATAATGATCATCACAATTATCATCATCATTTCTTCTTCAACATCATTATCAAATTAAGAAAAAGAGAAAAGAATGTTATGAAATAATTGATATATTATACACAAAAACACAACTTACATACATGAATAACAGCATTAGAAAGCTGTTGTTTGGACACTTTATGAGGTACAAAATATGCAGAAAATGTGTTACAGACCCCTATCCCAGGCCTGCGTCTGTCCTTCCTTTTTCTCTCATTCCATCCTGTTTAATTAAAGAGATTAAACCTGGTGCGCAGTATTTGACCCGCAGCTGCTCCTATTATCCTCCACTTTTAAGACTGTTCTCCGTAATTCCCAAGCTTGCAGTCAGTCGTTTGTCACTCTATCAATTTGCTTTCACAGCATGTAAACAACAAATGGAAAGAGTTCAAATGAAAAATTTCCAATGATGCATGAAGAAAAATATGTGTCTGCTTCAGGGTTTTTTTCCTCTCTCAAAGAAGGCTTGATGGACGATAAGAAAAATAAAACCACTTCAGTTTCATCTTTTTTTTTTTCAACCCCTCGTCGTGTTTAGCATTATGGCAACAGAATTGTAAATTTGAGTTTTGCTTTGTAAAGGGAGGCCTGTCAGGGTGAGAAGCCTCACTTGATCATCCAATACTGCTTTATTATTTATTTAAGACTTATTTTTGTTACAGAAGGAAAATGGTTAATGCCAAACCTGACAGGGGGGACAGGTAAAGAGAGAAAAAAGGAACAAAAGACGAAATTAAAAAAGGATGAGAGGATAGAGAAAAGGTAACAATAACCCGCGCCGAAAAGAAGAGAGATCCTTAAAACAGGAGGAAAGGGGAAAAAAAAAGACAACAAAACCATCCATTCAGCTTCTGCATTTGTAGAAAGATGTCCAGTAGTCACTGAGGGAAAACCCGAGGGAGAACCTACAAACAAACACTATGGGTAAACACACACAAACTAACAAAAACCCGGAGGAGAACCTGTAGAAGCACATAGACACAAGAACCAGACACACACAAACAGGCAGAAAAAACCGAAGGCAGCCAGGACAATGGTAGTAATTCCAAACAGGATATATTTCCAATTTTGTACAGCAACTGCACAGAAGCTCAAAGGTGTGTGTCTGGGCAAATGAGTTAGTGTGTGTGTGTGTGTGTATAAGACCCAATCAAAACCCCAATCACTCCAATCGGACACACTTCAATTTCATCTTACCTATAAAAGAATAAGATAGATAGATAGATAGATAGATAGATAGATAGATAGATAGATAGA
>CAJRST010018890.1:696506-710778 GCA_907169785.1 Menidia menidia | reverse complement strand
AAAAAATAATCTGAATTATGGATGGAGTTTGGGATTAAACCTTCACTTGTCATTTATATTTGACCTAGCTTCTGCTTCCATTTGAAAATATTGTGGGGCTCTCTCCAGTCCATAGTGCTATTAGGAAAAATGAAAAGGCTCTAACCTGACCTGAGACTGAGCCTCTAAAAACACTCCATTAAATGTGTTAAAGCTGGCCCGAAGTGACCATGACGACAGATAGAGATCAATTTTTCCTATCCACGATGTACATCAGGTCCCCTGTGAACAGGACTGGGAAAATAGCACTTGTTTCAGCAGGAGAAAAATAAGACTCAGGAATTCAACGGAATTATTCTATATTCATATTGAGAAATTGTTTTACCAAAAAAAGAAAGCACGATTTACATCGACGCTGTCATTTGTGCCGTTGTCGTTTCTCATGATTGATGTGAATTTATTATTATTATTTTTTCTAAATGATGCTGTCATGCTTATTCTTATTTTGAAGGTAAAACATGCCCACATTTTGTTGTACTATTTCCAATCCCACCTGTACACCCTATCCATGCTGACAACCCCATGATAAAAAAAAATGAATATATCATTCAATGCATATTAATGCAATTCTTTTAATTAAACCCATAAGGATTCATAGTAGCTTTTAAGTTCAGTACACTCTCTGATATACAGTATCTTCCTCTTTAAGACTGCAGAGAGAAGCACAAAAAAGAAACTCTGAAAGGCTTATGAGAACTTCATTTTGCACTTGTGGTTGCTGTGATGCACGGCTGTTGAAGGTCAGGGGATGTTTTTATTGTATTCACAGCTCTGAGATTCTTTCACAGTGCCTACATCAAGTCATGGCCTTGCACAGAAGGATTTGCAAAAATCGTTATATATATATATATATCGTTATTTATTTGGATCCCCATTAGCTGTCAGTCATTTGACAGCTACTCTTCCTGGGGTCCTTTTAAAAATGATATAGATACACAAAACATATTAAATGACAACATCATAAGAACAATTATACATTTCGAATAATTCCACTTTACATTACAATCTGTACACAAATATTCATGAATGACGGCTTCCAACAAAATATTTTTTTAGAAGTGTTTTAAATGCACCTTTCGTATTAGCAGTCAAGATGTTATGAGGCAGTTTGTTCCACAGAGTATAATATATATATAAACTAGGCTACTTTAGCAATCTTAATCTCAACACGAAAAGACTCAAACTGGAAGATGTGTGATCACGGAAATGGCAGTATTGTCATATAAAGCTAAGTGTGTATACGTGGCATTGATTTTGCTAAAACATTCACATCACAGTGAGATTGTGTGAAATCACTCAAGGGTCTGTTTCTAAACTGACCTATTTGATTCTCAGTGACCAAAACAGTAATTCTGTTCTGGGGGTTACAAATTGACCATTTATGAACAGAAATATTATATTAATCATCTGACCCCAAGCTAATTTTACTCCATCAAGAAATTTTCTTTTCTTTTCGGATTCACTGGCCGATATATGTACAATTAAAAGTATTTACAATTATTTCCTTTCATCTTTTTATGCATGCTCTTATTACACATTCACTGCTCATCCATTTATGTGTGAGTTATGTGTGTGTGATTTTGCTAATTCTCCCCATGTATGTGTGGGGAGTCTTCCAACTGTCTGCATTTATAACTACATAGTAGAATAGTAACAAGTGGTTGCTTCCTTCCCTTCTGTTAAGTAATTTTTGTAAATAATAAAAGGGAAATTACTTTTAGAGTGTTCATAGAATGATTAAAAAACTAAATTATCGAGTCACAGATTGACTTTGTTTTCTCCCCGAGTAAATCTTGCGTAACGTCAATTAAGAATGAGTCACTTATTTTCAACAACACAAGAGGAGAATGGGTCAATTCAGATATATTCAACCGGGAACTCACAAGTTCACAAATATTCCCAAAATCCCATTCCTGGAATTTGGAAACGCAAATATTTAGAGGGGAAATTTTTTTGACCCCGATTACACCGGATGGCAAAAACAAAGTGTGCCTCTGTTTGTAATGGAGACTGTGAACCAGGCCGAGATCACAGGACACAGTTCATTTTTGCTTCTCTTGATACAGCAGATGATTGGTTCTATGAAAAAAGACCAGTGTACCAGTTATTGATGATCCTTTTCAATAACTAGATATTTACAATGACGTTTTTAACAAAGCTGTGGCACATATATGAGAAAATCATATGAATACATTGTTATTTGTATGGGAATTTTAATGCAACTTAATTATTTTTCATCTTGAGTCATTACGAGTGCCCCGTTATGTCACTTCCGGATCAACTTTGGAGTTGATCTTTTTTAATGATTTAAGATTAAATAGATCAACATTTAAAAAAGATAGAGATATTTATTCAGTGTGAAGGACGCGTGGTTAAATTCGGTCTATTTGTATTGAACCAAAATTTTCTTTTTGCTTTGAAAGTATATTGTTTGCCTTCACTGACTATCCCATATATATATTTATATTTATTTATTTATTTAATTAATCTTGTTATATTTAGCCAAATGGTATATCCACACATGTCAATACACTACAAAAAATATTTTTGGTAATTAAGTTAAACGATTAATTCAAACTATTAGACTATTAGACATTCTAATAATATGAAAGCTGTTAAGACTTTTCATGTATGCTCTTTTTCATATTTTAACGTTACATGATGTTCTGATATACTGTCTCTGAATGTTTTAGCCCCCTAGTGGTGGTTATGCCCTTTTTTGTATTGCTCGTTTATATCCACACTTTGTTGTTAGGGGCTAACGATTAATAATTTAGTGTTTTTGCTAATTATTTCAAAATATGTACGCATTTCATAGAGTTCAATACATCCCATTTCAGGTTGTAACAAAAATATGTTGTCAATATTCCATTTATTGAGTGAACAGATGCTAACCGTAACCGTAACCTTAACCGTAACCGTAATTTAGACAAAAATAACTACTTGAATACCTGAAAAAACAGCACTTCAAACAGCACTTCTCAGTGGGGTCTCCATTTATCTAAAAGTTCTGGGAAGTTGGTACTGGATAAAATGTTACCACTGTCAAAAATATAACTGCTTTCCTCCATACTGTACGTTTCTTTCCAACAAAGCTTTTTCTTTTGATAAAGAACAACTGTCAATAATTGTCCATATGTTCTACCACTGTCTTCTGTTTGGGACCTTCTGCACTCCACACCAGTTTTCATGTCCCAAGCCCCAAGTCTCCCTGACCTATGTGAAGATTCCCCACAATCTTTGTACGCCTAAAACTTGCTTCTGCCTTCTGAACCGCCATTCTTCAATCTGGATGCACCTTTACTCACAGCTACAGGGGTTATATCCTAGCCTTTAGTTCATTTCAACACCCCTACTAAACACTACTATACGCTTTGAGCCTGAGTATGCCTTTCCCATATAGGGCCACAGTACTGAAACATCTTGGAACGTCTACCGACTTCATAAAGTAAGACTAACTAACCTTTCCACTCTCTCTGAAGCAGATAATGGCTGCTATTCAACCAGTCTCTTAGCCATTTCTTTCCAAATATGCACTACCTGCTCTCCATCATTCAAGTCTGACTTGTGTTACTTGCTTGAACTCTATGCAAACCTTTCCAAAATTATTTCAATTCTTTGTTCATTTATTACAAACTTTTAATGATTTAGTTTTCCTCTACAGACTGAAACGCTTATGGACTTACGGTACTAACTTACTGACTTATTGATTTTCATACCAGCCCATTTTAGATTTTCAGGTCTCTCAAGTATTTTTTTTCATACATGGTACTGTTTCAGTCACAGATGTCATATCATCCGTGTAATTGGTGTAAGGCGCATGCTAACCTGAAAATCTTCTCCACTTAGAACCAACGTAGAACCTCCAATCATGATCTCAATCGCTATTGTAAATCCTGATGGAGAAATTTGCCTATTTCTTGGTGTACTTAGTCTAATGTCCTGTAAATAGGCTTTAAGTTTTCAACCACTACCAGCACAATAAAATGATCAAACACTTCCCAAATAAGCCCGCACAGTGGTATTTTATTAAGCTATTCCTTTCTTAATAGCTAGCTAATAACTGTGCAACTACACTAAATAAAACATTCCCCTCGCCATTTAGGAGAGAGATAATTTGGGACTGACTCAGGTCTGAAGACTCATTGTCCTTTGGAATAAGAGGGTCTCCTTTGTAGCTTTTTTCTACAGCTTTACAGTCTTCTTTCCTCAACCTATTTCTTGTATTTCTCATCTCTATCAAGATTTAACCAAATGCACCTTTTTCAACCCTCTTACTATGAATTATATCTCCCATCGTCTGCAGTCTATCACTGGCATTTCCTCTTAACCTACCTAAAATTATGGACAAAACTCTACTGATTGCTGCCTATTCTTTGTTGCTTTTGGCCCTAGGACACTAAATTCTACGCTCTGTTCCATTATTCTGACTCTGATTGGCCTGTTCCCATCAGTATCAGCTGCATCCCTTATTAGCACCTCTGTAACTGAGTTATTGAGATCCTGTGGATTCAGAATCAGAAATACTTTAATACTTTAATAATCCCAGAGGGAAATTATTTTTGTAATTGTGGATTGTGGACTTCATCTGACTCAACTGACTTCTCAAGAAGTACTTATTTATATAAACGCACTGCCCTTCTTTTTGTTTATATCACATACTGGTAGTTCCACCATTTGCATGTCATGCTTGGGGAATAATATTGGGTTTTGAATAGAGTTTTTTGGTTTAGTTTTTTGGGTTCTGACCTGTTGAAGATGATTCTTAGACAGAATGCAAAACTATGAATTTGCAGGTCCATCTTTGCTCCAAACTTCCCCTATTGTCATGAGATTTGGGTCGTGAACGAAAGAGTAAGACTGTAGATGTAAGTATAATTTTGAATTGGGTTTCATTCGGAGGGTCACAGCATTCGAAATAAGGCGAGCAACTCAGGAAGTTTGGAGTAGAGTCAGTCTAAATGGTTCGAGCTTTTAGTGACGGTGCTGGTCACTTCGTACTGATGATTTTTTTTGGGCACATCATACTGGGAGAAGATATTGGTGTTTACCCAGGACGACATGTAAGGATTATATATCCCGCCATCTGCCGAGGCCGATGGCCGCCCACCCTGAGCCATGGTTCTGCTCCAGGTTTCTGCCTGTTAAAAGGAAGTTTTTCCTTGCCTGTGTCGCCTAGTGCTTGCTCATGGTGGGAATTGTTGGGTTTATGTAGTTAACTTCAGAGTAGGGTCTGACCTGCTCTGTTTGGAAAGCGCTGTGAGACAACTGTTGTTGTGATGTGGCGCTATATAAATAAAATTTAATTGAATTTAATTGAATTTGTGCTTGATCCAGATGGATCTGGGGAGTGTTCCTGGGGAATGTGATGTCTGGCTTTCCCTCCTGAAATGACTAAATGGATGGATGGAGAGAGAAGCACATACAATCCAACCCAAAATTCGTCGAGCTGGTGGTTTGAAATTGGCTGTAGAAGTAGGATTGCAAGAGTGCATGCTTTGTCTTATTACTTCTCTGATGGATTAACGACCTGAAAAACTTTCCGAGCCTGGGATAGGCCCCCAAAAGGACGAAACGTTACACCTGGTAACAAAGGGGCAAAAAACTGACTTCAAAGCGAAGTCGATCACACATTATTACATCGGATGCCTCCTCAGCTTTGAAATTTGGGGCAAAAAAGCAATCGCATGCCAGAACAGTCTTTGAAAGATGAAAGCAAGTAAAGGAAGCAGACAAAATCTGACTAGAAAAACCAGTTGTTAATGAACCAGAAAATGGGATTTTCCCTTTCAGGGAAAAGATCGGGAAAGTCAGGCCGAGTCAAATGAGAACGGTGAAGACAATAACACTTTTGTATTGACTTTTTGCTTCACATTCAAATCATTTTGACCGTTTATTTCAGGCAATCCACCGGCCATCCTCCTGTGAAACCTACATAGATGGTTGATACCCGTGTTAAAACCAACTAACCTGTATCTCATTCCCTATATTCTTTCAGAAGTTGTAAACATAACATGGATCTCTGCTATCCTGTTTAAATGGAATGGACATTTACAGTACTCCATAAAACAATACTTTGCACAACACCAAAAAAACAAATCTGTTAATCACAACTTTCTTACTTTTTTAAATACTCTTGAGTAGTATTTCTGATTCTGAATTAAAGATAGTCTGCCTTGTTTATGGTTTCCTTTCATTGACATACCAAGTCTTTGCCGAAGATCTTCTTAGTGTTAATTGGAAAATAACATTTCAGGATGAAGAATATTGCTAGTGACCTTGTCTTTAGACTTTACTAAGATTGAGCTTCAGTGGACACTTAAATCTTTTGATTTCAGGGTTCTGTGCACAGATTGAGTTCAACAGCCCTGTTACATAATTCTGTGTTTTGCAGTAGAGATGCCAATATTATCTTTGAAAGATTCATTTTTTTCATTTCTTTGAACATTGACATGGTATAGTTTGCACATAACTAATTGGAAATTTCTGTCTTAAGACCTTTTTTCTTGTTCACAATCAAAAGTTAATTTTACCTATGGTTTATCTCGATCATGCTCTTTTACGTAACAGCAATTGTCTTTCTCTTTCCAAAAAAACAATAATCGATGATTTTGAACTTATACATTCAAAACTTGATTTAATTTAGCATTTATTTTCAATAAACATCATTAGGTTTGCTATCAGTCTATGTCTCATCAAAAACTTGACTTTCAAATAACACACATTTTTTAAATAATTAAAACAAGCTTCCTTCTTGCAAACTCACCGTCAATTTACATCAAATATTGCACTTAGAGGCTGCAAGAAATATAATAGGTTATTTGTTTGTTTGTATTCCAACTCAGTCTTCAACTATTTATGTGAACAAGCAGACATATATCCACCATTTTTAGTGAAGGACAGGGTTATATTTATCAATTGAGCTTATTGCTAATAATTCCCAGACATAGTGGCTCATTTTATGTTGAGTGTATAGGATTGTCTATCCAATGTTTAAGTGGTTTGGTGTTTTTATATTCCTTAAGCCATCCAAACCTCAGTATTTCCATTCACCTAGTCTCTGTTGTGATTATGCAGCCACAAAACACTCAACTCTGACCATTGGTTAAGTCAGACGTACAAAGGCAGAGATCAGACAGGAAGTGCCACGGCTGCTCTTCATAGTTTTTTTCCACATTCGGTTTTTACACAAAGCTCAAATGTTCTCTCATTTAATTGCAAAACGTGTTGTATACCACATGCAATTCTTGGCTTGTGTAGTTCCTTCATTCTTTTTAGTTCCTGTCAGTCATGTTTTGTACTATTTTCATCACAAAAGCCTGCTACAAACAGCATTAATATCCATATTAATGTGGATATACAGTATATCTGTTCCTTAACAGGCACTAATCGGAGGGAAATTGATGCATGGAGAGTTTTACAATGTTGGTGAGAGAATAGAAATAATATAGAACTCCTTTGGGTAAATGTAGCTCTTGGTACTTACAGTTCAGATATGTTTTTTTTTATTGTGTTTATTTATTTTTTGTATAAACCATAACTTGATGACAATGTTCTTAATAATAAAATCAAAGTCAAAATCAGGTTTATTATAGAATGCGTATAAAGAATTTTAATGATACATTTCCAAAAGTCTGTGAAACCCTAAAACCTATCATTTTCTAGCAGCTTGAAACTTTTTCAAATAAAATATTTTTGTGACAAGCCAGAATAGAAATGTTGAACCACAATTGTCAACTCCTGAAAATGATCTTTGTCCTTTTCCATAATAAAAAAAAGGATAATAACATCATATAACAGTGAGAAAGGAAGCAGGCAGATATCCAGCCATGTAAAGATCTTTGGATAATGGACATGTCAAATTAATAAGTAAAGCAGTCATTTCTTTATTGCATCAAAAGCACAGCGGGATATAAACAACAATATAAAACAGTGGTTCTGTAATTTAATAAGCAATTTAACAATTGCACAAAGTGTGCCCTTGGACCAGATAAAATCTCTTATTGCACAAAGTGTTATGCTATATATATATATATATATTATGCTGTATAAAGTTTTGAATGTATAAGTTCAAAATCATCTATTATAGTTTTTTATTGCCATTTGGTGTCATTGTTTTCTTCACAGAGAGGAAAGAAAAAGACAATTGCTGTGGTAAAATTAACTTTTGATTGTGAACAAGAAAAAAGGTCTTAAGACAGAACTTTACAATGAGTTATGTGTAAACTATACCATGTCAATGTTCAAATAAATAAAAATGAATCTTTCAAAAATAACATTGGCAGCTCTACTTCAAAACACAGAATTATGATGACAGATGGGCTATGTTAAAAGAGACGCATCAGAGGCTGAGGTTTTTTCTTTAAAAATCCCAAGAGAGAGAATGTGGTCAGGAAATGTATGAACAGGGTTGTTTGATTATTAAAAAATAAGCTAAATGCTCCCTCTGATCTTGTCTCAATACATTTGCTCTGGAAAATACAGCGCACCGGAAGAAATGGAGTCAACAACCGCCATGGGAAAAGCCGAATTCCAGAGGGGGTTTAAAAAGGCGTTCGAGTTTGGTGCGCTTTATTTTGAAATCGGTGACCGGAAGTAACTGTTTTTTTTTTTATTTTTTTTTTTTTTTTCCACTGAGAAAAAAGCTTGAGCATACCAAAACCAAAGCTGACGGACTGGCTGCTGATGTGATGGTCACTTGTGGAGCATCGCCTCGTTTTGTTTTTTTTTTGCGCCTCAGAGAAGTTGTCGCTTCACGGGAATCCCTCATCTTCCGCACTTTATGATTTTTTTCTGCACTTTATTAGAGGGAAAAAAAGGCTTCTCCGTTGGAATGAAACTTTCTTTGGAATGGCACACGAGCGATGAGCAGAAGGTAGGCTATGTAACGATTGGAAGTTGCATTTTTAAGGACCGTTTCTGGATTTTGCTTTGAAATTACGCACGCAGAGTTGGTTATTTTGGTTTAGTGGAAATGCTTTCCTATTTTAAAACAACACGTCTATTTGTTGATACATCATTTTAAAATGTCATAACATGTGATGGGGACATTATTTCCGGCAGCCAACGGCGTCTACAATCTTAAATAAATTTATAAGGAGTTTACCGTTTATTGAGCGTTTATATTGGTTTCTAGTGCTACGATTTTACGATTTTCCCCTCAATTTTCAAGGTGCAATCCCGTTTTTCTTTCCCACCATGCATACACATCCACTTGTGATGTTTAACTGTTCGTATGGTATCAATTTCTGATTAAATGTAGAGGGCTTGATATCTCAACCCGCCCTATTTATTTAATTTCCCCCAACTGGTTTCTTTTATATATTATATATTATATATTATGTATTATATATTAGTGAACAACTTAAGAGTACGTCGTCTCTCATTTCTAACAGATTTTCAAATGGAATAAAATGTATAGAGTTGTAGATAAATAAGAAAAATGACGTAAGACGCCATGATTTATTTCTGTCATGGATGCGTTTGTTTAGACATGTAGAATGGATATAAAAATATTCCTGCAATATGTTGTTAACAATATCCATGGTCCCCTGGGATGTCCAACTCCACGTTAACCCCCTATTTCATAAACACTCTGTTACACAACTCCACTAACATTCTCTTTTGGGAATTGGGTGCATAACAGTTGCCGAGTAGAAAATGCATTGCACGTTCTGTAACAGATCTCCCAGTAAAACAGGGAACACTTTTCAAAGATCCAAGTTTGTCAGAGCCCTGTCTCACGGGATATGTTTGATAAAAATAATTTTTTTTAAGTTTCCAGAAATATTTCATTGTCCATTTTTTTGTGAAAATGCGCTTTTTTTCCGTTCGCATTTCAGTCACAAATCACACTACAGGCAAAATAGAGAGTTATAAGTACATGAATTTAGAAAGGATATGGGGGGAAGATCAGAAGCATTTTCATGAATTTATCATTTCCTGTAAGGATAAATTCAGTTCAAACGGCACTGAAAAGAGAGAATTTAATCAGAAATCAATATCTGGCCTCAGAGGCATTAGAAATAAAAACAATATGGCAATTTAAAAGAAAGTTTGCAAAAAATATATTCTTAAATGTCAGGGTTAGTAGATCTAGTCCACAGGAAATATCATCTATATTGAAAATTGCAGACTTTTAAAATGTGGATCAAATATTTTTTCTAGAAAGTAAACTTTTAAGATTAACCCAGAGCAATACTTTTTTTGGGGAGTAGTAAAACAGTCGTCAAACAGAATTCTCCCAAAAATTTAAATGAAGAATGGTTCTTGTATTAAGATGTTTGGTCAGTTCTCCCCAATGTGTATTGACCCCAGCTTGACCTCCTTCTCCCATCTCCACTCTTCAGAAGATGACTTCCTGTGTCTAATTCTGACCTTAAATAGTAGCAAAAGAATGAACTTTTAAGATATTTTTGTGGAGCAAAATCTTAACGGAAGATAAACATTTGTTGGACCCTTTTTAGAACATCTCACAAGAACTGGCTTTATTAATTCACAGGCTTAAAAAGGATTGTTTGTGCGAGTTGAAGGGGTTTGTATTTTGAAAATCTTGGCTCTGATTCTTATAACTTCCTTTTCTGTCAAAATTTATCTTCGCCTCAAATCAACTTTGAGCTCCAAGTCCAAAACACATTGTTAAATGTTCTTTTTTTTCCACACATAAGATTGACATACAGCTTAACATCTATCTGGGATTAGATGTGATTACTATTTTTAATTTCAAACATTAGATATATCAAATGTACTACTCAGTTTTATAATGATCCTTATAATAGAACCTGTACATTTAACCTTATGATGATTGACAGGTTTATAGCATTGTCTATATTCTAAACCATTTTGGGTTCTATCTATCCATCCATCCATCCATCCATCCATCCATCCATCCATCCATCCATCCATCCATTTTCTAACAATATAGGCCTGGGGGAAAAAAAATGTCACATGCTTGATAACAAGCCTATTCTCTGTTCGCTGCATGAACTAAGTTCTCTCATTTCCTCTGTTGAGTAAATGCTTCCACCTGTAGTGTGTCTTTTTTCTTCTTTTTTTTAAATAATTTTTATATAAGGGGACCTTCTCGCGTAGGTTTGCACCCTTCATAATTGTGAGAAATAAATATTTTTTGGGTTAAACTTGTTTGGACTTATTGTACAAACCTATTTAACATCCACTATTTTAACATAATATGTATGGAGTTTAATGAAGTGTTTGAAAGATTCGTTTAACTATTTTTAAATTATTGTCTATATTTGCCATGAAGCAATTAGGATTTTCTTGCCTGGGATTTTCCTATTGGTGACCTAATCAAAATGGCCGACTTGGATGTGGGCGGAGTTGGATACGTACTCGATTAATGTCGCCGTGTTATTATCAGCCATTAGCCGCAGCTAGCAATTCAAGGCTAACGTCTTGTTAATGACCATAAACAAAGTAAATAAATACATAAATAAATCAGAGAGAAGGGCGGGGGGGTGGTATCGATACTTTTGAAAATGAGTATCGTATCCGGATACAACATTTTAGTATCGATACTTTTTTTGAGTATCGATACTTTTGACGACCCTACCCCCACCATCCAAAAACATGCATGTTATGTTGATTGGACTCTCCGAATTGCCCCCAAGGACTGATTGTGAGTGAGGGTGGTTGTTTGTCTCTGTGTCACGCTTCCTGTGTACCCGCCAATTGGCCGTTGCGTGCTGGAATAGGCCCCCACCACCCCGTTGGGAATAAATGATATAGAAAAATGGATGGATGGATAGAACATCGGGTTAGAAATTCCACATAAGGTCTTGTTCCTTTAAAAATCTTACCTTTATCTTTATCTTTATGTTTTAGCAACATAATGGGACCATAGGGCAATAAAGATCATGCCACACTTAATTCTGGGGGGATATTTCAGTGAAGTGTGACTTTGTTTCATCATTCTGACACTATTAATGGATTTATTGCTGCTTTTACTTGCAGATGTGTAAATTAGGCATGTATGATTAAATGCCTGATTTTAAAACATGAATATACTCTAAAGCAGTGGTTCTCAAACTTTTTTCAGTGATGTACCCCCTTAAGAAAATATATATTTAGTCAAGTACCCCCTGACACAGGCAAAACATTTTTGGAAGAAAAAAGAGGTACAGTGCTGTAAAATCACTGTCTTATTTATTAAAGCCAAACGTAACCATGGTAACGACAGGTCGTTGACAAGTGCCTGGGTCCGTGGGTCAAACTAATTTGGTGGGGGGGTCCGTTTTATTTTCAAAGGATATTGAAACTAAATACTGAATATAAAATGCAGTGCATGAACACACTTTTATATTCTATCGAACTTTTAGCAGAATAATTTCTCCCAAGACTTATTATGAGGAGCCTACTGATTTTTAAAATATATTTTGAAAAGCTTTGCGTACCCCCTGCAGTACCTCCACGTACCCCCAGGGGTACGCGTACCCCCATTTGAGAATCACTGCTCTAAAGAAGGGAGTACATTGGAGCCCAGGTGAATTTACTAATTTTGAATCATATATCATCATTTCTCTGTATTCCATTAACCTAGCAAAGACAGATTATCTAGAACTTTCTAATCATATCTCCTTGCAATTGTCTTCTCGTAGTCACTCTTTGTCATCCTTTTAAAATGATGTGGTGATTTAGAATAATTGCAATATTAAATCACCTTTAATATAATTTGTTTTTTTATAACTGTCTATGTGTTAAAGTTTTTTATTTGATGTTACAACAGTAGATAATTTATGTTGTTATGTTGTGTTATGTCTGTGGAAGTGCATAGGTGACTTCCTGTGAATCTCCTATATATCCTTTTTTTCTGGTTGGAGAATTAAATTGTTTTTATTCCTAAAAAACAACTACACAAAAATTTTTGCCTTAATAACTTTTGCTTCTGGAGATTTTCTATTATTCCAGGGTTTGTCAAACCTCAAGTTATAGCCTAAGCATAAGTCCTTGGTCCACTTTTGAAGCCTGTACCTACTCTTCAATTTTTCACTCTCAGATTAATTCATTTCAGAAAATAGAACAAACACTTTACATATCTGATTAGTGATTACTGGATAAACAGTAGCAGCATAGACAAAATAGAATTATATACTATATTTCATTTATTTTTATGTTAGTTTTTAAAAAATAGCTGTATTAACTCTTACCCAATTATTATGATTATTATAGTGGCTTCAGGATTTAAGGGAAAGTTTGTAACTATAACTGTTTCTTCTTTCAATAAAGTTCAATAAAGAGACTTGAGTAAAAAAAAAGACACAGCCTAAGCTATTTCAGAATCAGAATCAGAATCAGAATCAGAAATACTTTAATAATCCCAGAGGGAAATTATTTTTGTTACAGGCTCCATAAGCAAAACAAAGGCATATACATATGTACATGTCTATACATATATACATATATATATATATATACACATAAGCTTTTGCTTAAATTTCTGTGAAAACTAGACAAAGTAATTGCTAACTTCATGAAATTCCTGGTTTTACAGTTGGTTTTGCTCTTTATAGGTATAGCTATGTTGAATGGCACTGAGGTTAAAGTGAACAAATCCCAAAATGATAGCAGAATTATCCCTGCAAATGCAAAGATGTAAAACAGAATTTAGATTTGTGCCTTGAACACAATATTTAGCAAAGTATGTCTTTAGCCCAGCGCTTTCCAAATTTACAAAAAAAAACTACACCAGTCAAATTATCCTACACTCTGATCTCAGATCTAGATACAGTTCTACACAGTGTCATTTAAAATGGCTGTTTCAGCTTTAAATGTGTTTAATGGATCATAATTCATAGATGTCAGACAAAATCCAAGGATTTTAATGTACCTCGGCTATATAACCAAATATCTTCACATTTACAGCTATAAATGTACAGCTATCCATTATCGTTTAAGTGTTTTATGTGCACAATCGCATTTCTGCTAAGAAATGTGTTGGTATATTTGAAATATCTACCAAATGTCAGGATTTTTTAGGGTGGGGGTATGTAAAACTGGCCTATACAACATAGGGCTGTTATAACCTTTCTGTATACTGTCTGTGTCTATGGTAACTTATTTTTAGAAGATCCCCATCAGTTTTAAATCCCCATCTATCTTACTCATGTCTTTAAAACTAATTTTCTGTTGTTGTTAAGGGGATTTGTGGAATTTTCTTGAAAACAGTCAAACAAAACAAGAAAAACTCTATATTCCTATATTGCTTTTTAGGTTA
>CAJRST010018890.1:683050-695824 GCA_907169785.1 Menidia menidia | reverse complement strand
AAAAAAAAAAAAAAAAAAAAAAAAAAAAAATATATATATATATATATATGTCTGTGAAATGTTTTCAGTTTGTAAAAGCAACTCCAAATGTTTCAACGGGTTTTTCCTTCATTTCACAGGACGTTTCCGTTTAAAGGCAGTGATGGAGAACACGACTTGGCCACACCCCTCATACGTCCCCCACTATCTTCTCCGCGGGGACCCTTTTGCGTCGAGACTTTCCAAAGAGGCGGACATCGTCGCAGCCTTTTACATCTGTGTCATAGGTCAGTCTTATCGAGAAAGATAATCTCCTACTCTTTGAATGATTTCTGAATGTATGCACACTGTGTTGCAATAAAGCCTAATACTAGCGAGCTGAAATATATCAAATGGAAATTTCACTAATTGATAATGGATGGATGGATGGATGGAAATTTCACTATGTGTTTTATTAAAGTCCGAAAATCTGTTAAATATAATTTGGGTTTTATGCAGAAGATTACCTTAGCTTTCCAAATGCTTGAGTATGGAGAACAGGAAGAAGTCTTTAAGGTTTGAGTTTACTTTGGCTGACAGTAAAGGAAGCACGCAACTGTTCTTAGAGAAAATAGGAAATTCCTCGCACCTTGGCACGTTTTAATGCAGAGCCGTTGTTGTACATGTAATTAAATATAGTCTTTAGGGAGTATCGCGGCTTTGGGTAAAACAATAAAAGGTAAAGCACCACGATGCTACACAAGAAAAGGTTTTCATTTGGAGGGCTGTTCGGTCGTACATTAATGGGATTTTTTTTTTCTCTCCATATGAGAAGATGCGCTAAGCTGCAATTACTTTTCCAATGAATTAAAATAGCCTTTAGTCCTTGACATAAGCCGGGATCAACTCAGAGAGCTCGTTCCTTTCTTCTTACCCGTTGTAGAAGTTGTGTTTGCTATTTAAAGGCTCCGATTTAAAGTTCACGTTCAGCTGTAGTTCCGTTAGTTTCTTATAAATCACCTTTTTAGTTATGTAAGATGTTCACTGATTCACAAGAAGAACATTTGGGGATTGCAGATGGTCTCTCAGTCATTAGATCTGCTGTTTTGTTTTAAATCTGATCACCTCGTGCTTTTTTATGTCAATAATGACACATAGAAATATAATCCCGGAGGTTTATCCTCATTCAGTCCTGTGCCAAAAGTATTAAACTACATTTTAGTCAGGGAATGTGTATTTCTTTAGGAGAAATCATTGCTGAAAGTGCCGTATATATTAGCTCTTTATACCTTGATGTGTTTTCACTTATTTTCACTCTTATTTTCAATCCCAGTACTGTTAAAAGACGCCCAAGAGAAGATCTACATTTTCCTGCAAAAGAATATAAAACAATACCGTCCCTGTAATCTTTTTAAAACGTAACATTGTCTTATGTTTTCACAAAAAACAAACAATTCATGAACACTTGTGTGAGGCTTGGTGGGTCCACAGTGAAGTACAAATAAAGAGAGATGTGTGGTAGTAAACTAACCTAGTTTTGTTACTTCTTCTTCCTATGTTTGTTAAATAGCTTTATGAATGAGAAATTAAATGAAAAAATCATTTTGAAAGACAAAGTATGTCAAGAGCTTGATCAGGCAGTATATGTTTTTTTTTAAAGTGATTTCTTACTCATTCAGGTAATCTTTGACTGGTTTTTTTGACAAGCTATCCAGTTCTATTGGATTTTTACCCCATTTTTGGTCACTTATTCCTCACATGAAAATTGTCTTGTACTCCCATCCCTATCTACAAGGCAGTGCGATTCCAGATTTTTAAAAAAATATTCTAATTCAAGAAAGGTTGAACAAGCTTTCAGATGTTATCAAGGGCAGGGATGTCTCTCAACCCTCAAGAATCTCACAAACGCTCATTTTTCGCAAGAGAACACTTCTTCTAACACCACCACAACGCGAGAAATGTACCTTCCTGACATAGTTTCTTACTATAGTGCAGCTTCAATGGTTTTTCCATATCTTCAGAGCATGATTTTTGAAAAGACAGTGAAAAATGAATAGCCGCCAAAACTGATATACACATGAAAAATACTGTTTTGATTAAAGTCAGCACTCTCCGAAACTCCAGAGGCCTACTTTTGTCAAGGCAGCATTCGCAGATTTAAAGTGTACTTCCTCTTATTTTGCCAAGTGGGCTTCAAACCAGTGTGTTTTCCCATAGAACAATCATTCTTACTGTGAGGATGACTGACTATAATGACTTACATTTAGCAGTAAATTGAATTAGTGACCTCTCCCTGGTCTTCATAGAAATGCTTCTGGCGAATGGTAATAGAAATAGAGATTATTGTTGTGACTGTCTGTTACTGAGTTAGCACATAACTGACCTACACTCCAAGAAGTCCGTGTTGCATAGCAGCAGAAGGTGTTTAAAATAATAAAATAAGTATTTTGTGAAAGAACTGTAATTTAAACCTTGTTATCTACTGACATCTAAAGACTACAGCTGCAATATAAGCTATTTTACTATCAGTGGAAACATACATTCTACCTCTTGGAGTGGGTATAAGAGAAAATATGTCATGCTGTATCTAGGAATGTCTATATTGTTGTAATTTCATTGAGTGTGTTTGAATGGCATCGAACACAGCAGACTACATAGTCTTTATTCAGGAATTTGTGTGTTTATTTTGCGGAGAAAAAAAAAAAAAAAAGTATCTCTAAGACATGGCCCAAAAAATTCCAGATTGTTGCTAAACAAACTCCCGGATGGCCTGAAGAGGAACACTAGTGAAAAAATGCATCAGTAAAGATCCCCCTGTTTACTTTCATTCACATGACCATAACACGACACAAACATTGTTCTACAGAGCTTTGGAACTATTTTCTTTCAGTGTCAATGAATCATTTAAGAAAGATAATTCAAATAAAGATAAACATTAAATTAACCGTTTTCACCCCGTTTTATTTTTTTCTTTTGGCCACTTATATTTGGATTAATAGGCGTAAGTGTGATTGAATGGAATTGAACTACATAAGGTAAAAGAACGCAATATAGTTTTAATATACTGTAACTGCTATCTTCATTCAAGGAAGAAAACTAAGATAGTAGCGTACATAGTTTAAAGTTGTCACTATCAACTTGCAAGTGTTTTTTTCCTCAGAATTACTTCTCACTCTTAGTGGTGCAGCTTTAGTCAGGGCTGCTGTTATGCTTGCGTGTAACAAATATGTGTAAAATCGTGATTTTTCTGCCGCCCCATCATCACATGCTTATACACAGCTCACGCTTCAAGCACCTTTAAGCAGAAAGGGATTATCCTGAAAAGTTTTCTTTGACACATATAGCATACAGAAATGACTTTAATGAATGTATTGGTCTTTAAAAAAAGGATTCTGTACAAACAACATACATCTGAATTGTTTTATTTGTTTGTTATCAGTTTTCTTTGTCCCATATTAAAGTAAAATCGTTACATTTGTAATAAATGAATAGACATAAACCTGAATTATGTTAAGAAATTGCAAACATAAAGTAGGATATGTGGCTTTCCAGCTTGAGGCATCACTGGAAACATTATGAGTTGACTGCAGTTTAGAAGAGTAAATCCCATGAGAGCCACATGAGAGTTGTGTGCATTCGGAACACTAGTTGTTGAATGAAAACAGTAAAAATTAAAGGTAAAATGCATGCTGCGTTTGAAAATGAATCAGTTTTTCCATATGTCATACTCACTACAATTTCAAATAGAATAATAACAGCGTGTTTTTAAAAAATCTTTTCTTGATGTCAGGGTTTTTTAGTTTTTGTTTGTTATGTTGTGCAGCACAAAAGTTCACAAAGTCAGGTAGCAATAAATTAAAAGAAAAAAACATTAAGGAATAAGCGCTTACAATAATGGATGGATGAATGGATAATGGATGGATGGATGGATGAAGTTTGGATGTGATACAATGCATAGTACAAAGCCAGAATTTGTGTGTTTGGTGTATGTGATGTTTGCTGATTATCACAGTTGATAGAATTTGAAATACAGAAAAAAACGATTAACATAATCCGGGTTTGTTTAGAACAGCCATGAACTACGATCAATAATGGTAAAACAGACTTATAACATTATAACAGACTTTCTAAAAAGTCCTTTACATAATAACGGTGGTGACGACATTGGCTGCTAAAACATCTGGTTTGGTAACATGAAACAAACACAAATAAAACTTGTTCCACTTGGACAACTGAGTGTAAAGCCAAAACAAACAAAAAAAAATCCGGAAAAATAAAATGGGTTCTAATAACATCTGTTAGATGTCCCATGGGACCTGGAAGACGTTACCAGTCTCACAACACTAGAAAAGCTTCTATAAGAGGAAATGCTGCAGTCAGTCAATGAATATTAAAAAAACATATATATTCAAAGACATTGCACATTCAAAAAAAACTCTCAATGTGCAATCCTTCTGTAAAAATTATTAAAAACAGGCTTTTTGTAAAAAATAATGTGTTTCTGCTGAGATTGCCATCTTGTCAGTATTTTCCTCAAGTAGAGAGTGAAAAACAACAGTGTGTAGGCAGAATTGCTGCTTTATATTTTTTGATAATGCCACAACCCCCTACACAATTAATATTCATATGTACTATTCCTTCCTTTGGCTACTTTTAATGTTTAATCTCATTTTTATTTTTTAGATTATCCAAATTTGGAATGCGTTTTTTTTAGCGGGTATAAACTTTAATTAATTGGTAATTACATGCTATCAGCTAATATAAGTTATTTAGTTAATAACAATCAAAAACACCTCCAGTGCCTGAAGTGGTTTGTGGTTTGTAAATTGCTCAACACCAGGCAACTGGTATGAAAGAAAAATTGGGAGAGGCAAATTCTACACAAGTGAACCCATACATCCATTCTTACTTCTACTATAACTTATTTTGTAACATTATTTAAGTTTTTCATTTATTATCACATAATATGTATTTATCCCCAATTGTAAAAAGTTAACTCTTACCCATGAATGTTAGAAATCAGGACCATGGGTATATTTAATTCTTTAAACCACTTATTCAAGTTTAGGGTCATAGGGGTTTTGATGTCCAGACCAACTGCCATTGAGCAAGTGGGCTACACCTAGGACAGGTCACCAGTCCATCTCTAGTCCAAAAAGAAACAAGTATTTATCCAATCAGTTTAGAGTGGCCTGTTAATACTCGTTTGGCAAGTGAGACAACGGGATGAAGACAGAAAACCCAGAACATACAAAGACCATCCAAAACGGCTCCAACTGGGATTTAAACCAAGAACCCTCTTGATGTGAGGCAATGAAGGATATCTGAAACTGACTTACAAGTATGAAAAACATATGAATCACGTGACCCACTTTGAATCTAAAATGAGGTTACTGCGGATTTCGTCTTTGTCATGCCACTTCAGACAGCTTTCGATTGACTGATTACAGGGGGGGCAAAAAATCACATTTCACTGCTTTTTTTTTTGCGTACAAATGTTTTTTAGCAGTGTAAATACGATTATTTTAAAGAGAATTGCTCTTTGGATCCTGCTGACTTTTTCAGGCTAGGCAGGCTTAGGGTGGAAGCCTGCTCAGTTACTTAACTGCAGCCTGTTGGCAATCAGGCACCCTTTATGTGCCTGCACCCTCCAGGTTTTAAACACGAGATGATTGCCTCTCTGATATTCAAATCTATGCGTCTTGTACCTGTTTGTTTTTTTCCTGCCCACCTTCAAGCCCTGCTCCCTAAGGACACCTCATCCCCCCCTTGGACTTTTGGCACCTCCACCCGGACCCACCGTCCTCACCAATAAATCTTCTGTCAATCTGCTATCCCGCTGTTCTGCGTCTGCTTTCGGGTCCAGTCCTCACGTAGTCCATACCATCCATCCATCCATCCATCCATCCATCCATTATCAATACTGCTTATTCCCTGATGGGGTCGCGGGGGGGAACTGGAGCCTATCCCAGTGGTCAACGGGCGAGAGGCAGGGTACACCCTGGACAGTCCGCCAGTCCATCGCAGGGCCACACACAGAGACACACAAGGACCAACAACCACTCACACTCACATTCACTCCTAAGGGCAATTTCCCCAATCTCAAATCAACCTAACATGCAGGTCTTTGGACTGTGGGAGGAAGCCGGAGAACCCGGAGAGAACCCACGCAGACACAGAGAGAACATGCAAACTCCACCCAGAAAGGTCCTGGTTCCCCCGGGATTCGAACCCAGAACCCTCTTGCTGGGAGGCGACAGTGCTAACCACCACACCACCGTGCCGCCCGTAGTCCATACCAAGAGTGTTAATTCATTATACTTTTCTTTGGGATGGGACAAGCCAGCACTTATGACCTTATTCTCCAGAAATCTGTCAGAGGAGTTAAAGGAAAAGCTGGCCTCTCATGATGATCCCACCTCACTTGAGCAGCCAATGTCCCAGGCCATTAAAACAGACAATCGCCTCCAGGAACGGAGGAGAGAGCGGGCCGACTGAATCAAATGCCCACTCCCAGCAGCCGAACTTAAGCAAGGCTTTCCAGTAGTTTGGTCCCAGAGTCCTGTTATCCCCCACTGAGCGCCAGCGACGGATGCAGCTCCAGCTCTGCCTGTAGTGTGGACTATCGTGACATTATGCTACCACCCGTGTAAACTGAAAGATCCGGCTCACCAGTGATGGAGAGCACACTGGTGAGTCAAACCTCCTGTGTACCTTGCTTTTCCTCCCGGTTTCTCTTCCGGCCACACTGATTTGTAACTCCGAGTCCTATTCCTTTCAGGTTTTTATTGATTCCGGGGCAGACTGCAATTTTATAGATGAGTCCCCCATAGCGATTAGTGATCGGGTCACTATGATGAAACTATTCAATTGTATGTTATCCCCTCTCCATTGTCTCCAGTGGTATTTGGTTTACTTTGGCTGAGCCTTCACAGCCCTACCCTGGAATGGAGAGCAGCGTCCATTTCCACTTGGAGTGTTTCATACCATGCTCTTTGCTTAAAGTCTGCTCTTCCAGAACCTCGTCAATCTGTGCCCCCGGTGCCACCTCTAGACCTTTCATTGGTGCCTCCAGAATATCAGGATTTAGCTCTGGTCTTCAGCAAGGATTTGGAACGTACCCTACCCCTGCACCGTCCTTATTATTGCACCACAGGCCTACTCCAAGGTGCTCCTCTCCCCACCAGCAGGTTATTTAACCTGTCTCGTTCAGAGAATGAGGCCATGGAAACCTACATCATGAGTCTCTCGCCTCTGGAACCATTCGTCCCTCTTCATCGCCTCTGGGAGCTGGTTTCTTTTTTTTCTGGGTAAGAAAGATTCCTCGTTGCGTCCCTGCATGGATTACAGAGGGTTAAACCTCATCACAATTAAGAATAAGACTCCCCTGACACTCATCGATCCCTCTTTCAAGCAATTATGTCATGCCGAGGTCTTTTCCAAAGTGGATCGCCGGAATGCCTATCACCTCATCCATACACGGGAGAGGCACGAATGGAAGACAGCATTCAATACACGCCTGGGTCAGTTTGAATATTTAGTCATTCCCATTGGTCTCACTAATGCCCCTGCTGTTTTACAGACCATGATGAACAACCTATTCCGGGATATGCTCCAGCGTTTTGTTTTCATTTATTTGGATGACATTCTAATCTTCACGTGTTCCCTGAAGGAGCATCACCAACACGTCAGGTTAGTCCTCCAGCGTCTGCTGGATAACAAACTCTATGTTAAACCTGAGAAATGTGAATTCCATGCCCCTTCCGTCAGCTTTCTTGGAAAAGATTATTTCCAAATGAAAACAAAAACCAGAGCCTGCTAAGATAAAAGCTGTTTCTGACTGGCCAACACCCAAGACCTGCAAGGACCTTCATTGATTCCTGGGCTTTGCAAACTTCTAAAGCCGATTTATCAGGGATCACACTAAGGTTGCGGCTCCAGTTACCTGCTAACCTCCACCAAGACCACCTTCGAGTGGACCCTGGAGGCACACACCTCGTTCTCCAAACTCACATCCCTGTTCACCAGTGCCCCCATCCTTAAGCACCCAGATCCCTCTCTCCAGTTTGTGGTAAGAGGTTGATGGCGTTGGATCTGTGCTGTCCAAAAGGAATCCCTCTTCTCAGAAGCTTCACCCCTGTGCATTTTTCTTCCGTCAACTCAGCCCAGCGGAAAGAAATTACGATGTGGGTAACTGTGGGTCACTGGCTTTGGTTCTGGTACTGCAGGAATGGCGGCATTGGTTAGATGGCTGCAGGCAACCTTTCCTAATATGGGCCGATCACAAGAATCTCACCTACCTCCGATCAGCGAGGCGACTTAATCCCCGCGAAGCCCGATGGTCCTTTTTCCTAAGCAGGTTTGACTTTTATTTGCCCTATTGCCATAATGGGAAACCTGACTCACTCTCCCAAATCCACTACCCCACGAGTTCGCTGGTGCTGGAGCCCATTATCCCATCAATCCGTGTAGTGGGTGCAACCTGGATCAATGATGACCACCCTGCCTTCACGGATCCCCCGGATATTGGATGTCCGACCCAGAGGTCGGGGCTTCTAGTATCTGGTTGATTGGGAGGGTTATGGCCATGAGGAGCGTTCCTGGATCTGGCAAGCCCGGGCGACCCCCTGTCTTGTACCTGTGTGTCTTTTCCTGTCCGTTCAGCACTCGTTGGATCTACCTTCAGCCCACCTTCAAGCCCCTGCTCCCGAACGACACCTCATTCCCCCCCTTGGACAATTGGCACCTCCACCTGGACCTTGGATACCCTTCCCGGCTCCCTGGTACCCCCAACCCTCCGTCCTCACCAATAAATCTTCTGTTATTCTGTTACCTTCTATTACCTGTTGCTTTTGGGTACAGTCCTTGCCTAGTCCATACCAAGAATGTGAATTCGTTATACTTTTTTAAAATGAAACCTTTTTCTGATTTGTGTAGGCAAAAAAACTGTAGACTTTTGAATATCTTATTTGAGATTTGTGTAATCTTTTCTAAATAGTGAAAATACAAAAATGGTACATTTTACTGCTCAAATCCATTTTTGAGCACATAAACATAAGAACTTTTTAATAAAGGGATGACGATGTTCATGTCTGCATTCAGATGGAAGCAAGAAAGGATAGCAGGGTGTGAAATAATGGCACATTCGTGGAAAGATGAATGATAAAACAGCAACACATTTCTCATCAATGTAAATCTCATTCAAGCATTCAATATAGAGTAGTGTATATTAATTGTTTAAGTATCTAATGCCTATTGCATGCATCAACAAAGACTCTCTATGACAGTTGTTATAATAGTATTTCATTTTTCCAGTAGTAAAAGTGTAATAATAACTCATTGTGCACTATATGCCTTGCAACAAAACCATAATGGTACAAAACTGAACATAGCAGATCTTCCCTGGACCATTAACCAGAATTGTGCTGGATGTGTAGCGTTGACTAAGTAGGAATATAGTTTACATTTGTTTGCACTTTGCTCATCTGCATCTTGTTTTGTTATATCCGCAGGTTATTCTGACTATATATACGCATAACCATGCCAAAGAGAAAGGTGTGTAGATGTAGAAGTGGCTATTTGAGTTTCAAGAGCTAGCCACAAAACAGTATTTAAACTAGTACCCTTACTTATCCCTTCTATCTTTCCATACTTTAGTTTAAAAAATATATATTGTAAACATGAATGACCAACGACCATTGAAGTATCTGACTTAAACTGAATTAAATTTTATTGAACTGAATACATGGGACGAGGAGCAGAACATAAGGGACACTCCAAAAGGTAGTTTAATTCATACTACAAACTATTAAGTTTTTTTTGTAGAAATCATGGCTGCTATTGGCTGGTTCTCAACTAATTTCCATTTTTTTCTAATAAAAAATTAAGTTAATAATAGGCAACCCCAGAAAGTTAAAATGTGTCTGACTTTCATTATATATCTTCTTTTTTAGCTCCAAGGCATCTTTTTCTATTGTTTTAATCTGGTCCATCTCATTTCACTATACTAAATATCTAAGCCCAACTCTGTCATGTGAGAAAGGAGAAATGAATAGCAAGATTTCCAGTAGTCCTGCTTCAATAAATTTATTTTAACTTTTTTTCTTTGAGGATAAATGATAAGTACACTTCGGCTGTCGTGAAAAAAATTATAGAAAGGTGTTGGAGAGTGGCCTTTTCTACATTTGTAACAAAAGATACTACTATTTTAGTAGTGTAACACAGCTTTATCACACAATGGAAGCTATTAACTTTAGATACAAAATTCAAAACTGCTTTTCATTCAAAGTTGTTGCGGAATGACTCGAGAAGGTTGTGCTCATTAGTACCCCATGGTCCACTTCACTGCATCATGAAAAAGTCTTTAATCACAAAAGATTGCTCTTGGTGACCTCTCTGATCCCATGTCTCTGACCTCAGCACTTAGCAGCTCCAAATTTTTTAAACCCAACTTTTTATCATTTAAAAATGTATGCATTGAGTATCAATGCTGTCTGTTTATACCAATATCAACATCTAGGTTGTATGTAGGAATTACATTTAGAGAAAGATGGTGTCATGGGTATAATAATAATCATACTGGCATAAAGGTTTTCGTTTCCTGTTTGGTGGTTTAATAACACCTTTTGCACCACGTGATATATCCATATTCATTCATACATGACCAAGTCATTTATCTTTCACTTATTTTTTTTCCATTCTCTCCCTGTTTCCTTCTCAGCCTTTACATACATAGGGTAATTCTATTCAGGCAAAGCTTCAATTTAAGTATTTCAACAAAAGATTAAAGTGAATGTAATCTGGTCGCAACATTCATGCACAATTTATATTACAAGAATTCTCAAATAATATTTAAAACGTTGCATGGCAAATGAGAGAAGGAAATTAAGGTCATTTAATAATTCTCTTTTTTTCTCTCTCTGACAGGAATCATGTCTGCAACGGGGAATGGCTACGTCATTTATATGACCATCAAACGCAAGACCAAGTTGAAGCCCCCTGAGCTCATGACTGTTAATCTGGCCATCTTCGATTTCGGAATATCAGGTACTGTGATACATGGTGATACAACAGAAGCAATGTATGTTCAGGAATAATACCACTACATGAACAATAACATTAAGTACACCCAAACTGCTTGTTGGTTGTTGAAATGAAAAGTATTTACAAAAAAATCTTTAAGGGTATAGAGTGATGGTTTGCTAGAGGGTTGCTGATAACCTTTCGGTTTCCAGTTGGCATGTTCTCCCACTCCATTGGCGTGTTTTTTCTCTGTGTACTCTATCTTGCTCTCCTCGGAAAAACATGCATATTAGGTTAATAGCTGATTCTAAATAGACCATAGAAGTGCGAGAATACATGGTTGTTTGTGTATGTGTAGCCCTTTGGTGGACTTCAGCTGCGCGGTTCAGTTCCGTATTCAATTCAAAATTCTACTTCCAACATTCAAGTCTATCCACAACCTCGCTCCACCATATCTGACCTTATCCATTTTCCCACTCACTCCCGCTCGCCTCAAATCCTCTTCCTCCATACACCTGTTTGTACCCTCCGCATTTCAGCCGCTCTTCTCCCCGTCTATGGAATTCATTACTATCCCGACTCAGAAACATCGACTAGCTCACGTTTTATCGTCGTTTCTTTTAATGCTTTTTTATGTATCTGTGTACGGTATCCTTGAGTGCCGAAAAGGCGCCTTCAAGTAAAATGTATCATAATTATCATTATTACAACAATCCATGGTGATTGTTTATTGCTTTGCTGATTGAAGGACATCTACTGGCTTTTTTTGTATATATACGGTGATCTGTAATCATGGCAACTGAACGACATTTAACCCGTGGGAGGAAAAAGTTGAGCTTTCCTAAAATATTCTCAGTAGGTGAAAAAAATCTGAAAGGTAATGTCAGGAGGTTGGGGTTTAGGGAGGACTCAGGCGCAGAGAGGTGGTTAGTTCCAAAAAACGGTTTATTGAACAAAAAGCGCACTCTCAGAGTGGAGACAAAGTACCAAAACAAGATAGCAAGGCTATGAACAAAGTATCAAAATATAATCACTCTTATGAGGAAAACAAAGCTGTGAACAAAGTATCAAAACAACATGACTAAGGGCAAGGTACAAAGTAACAAAGAAATACTCACTAGGAATGGACGTCTAGGAGAAAAACACAAAGGCACTCAAAGGAGGCAAAAATTCAGGAGGCAAGGTTTAACTATGGCAAGGAATAACTGTGGTCGAGAGGCACTGTGGTCATGAGACGCAATACACCGGCACGGGACAAGGGAGACGAGGACTATTTAAACACATGAGGGAAGGGATCCCCAGGTGCAGACAATAGGTAATCAAGGAGACGATCAGACTGGGAACACAACAGGAAGTGCAAGTGACCTGAAACAAGGGGATGCATCTTTCAAAATAAAACAGGAAATGACAAGACAACATGGAGACAAGACCAAAAACACCAACATTTCCCCCAGGTGTGACACAAACGACTAAAGCAATAATAAATCACACACCCCAGGGTTGGTTAGCTTTTCAAGGTGGATACATTTGAATAAAACCCTTTCAGTCTCCGTCCCTCCGTTTGATTTTAAACTCCACAGCTTTTGCCTCCCGTGTTTTTTAGGAATTTAAATTCGGCAGACTCCATCTATTGTTGTGAGCAGGTCTTAGATTAACACACAGTTCCCGATTCTGTGCACGTCGTGGCATGGAGAGCTAGAGTTAGGACGTTTTTACCCCCGTCTGGGTTAGTTTATCTGCTCACACACACTGATGGACGGAAATAGATAAAAGTCATGATTCCTTATGGAAAAT
>CAJRST010018890.1:630940-645490 GCA_907169785.1 Menidia menidia | reverse complement strand
AGCGAGAATAACAGATTTAACAGATATTTTTACTCTGCTGTAAGGGGAGGCTTTGATGAAACAGACAAAGGGGAACCATAACAAAGTCGTACACTTAACGAGCTGAAGATAGCTCAGACAGGAACAGTTTCTCTCTTCTCTCTGTACAGACAGACTTTGAGTATTGCTAAAAAAAACAAACACAGTTTGATATGGCTATGTGAGGTACTTCAGATCTTATTTTCTGTCAAGAAAACCTTCATTAAACACTTTCCATAATGATTCATTTACAAAAATGCTCATTTGCATGATGAAGGATTTATGAATTTACTAGTCCTTCTCCTAGCCTAGATGCTCTACCGATCAAAACTGCTGATCTAGGATTGGTGAATAAAGGACTTCCTAATTTCCATCATGCATCTCTTCACAAAAGACATGTACAAAGCTCTGCAATTGCTTAAGGCCTACTGCTGATGAAGTGCAACATTTGATCCCTGTTTGATGTGTTTTTTCTTTGGCATAGTTCCATTAATGAAAAGTTTTGTAAAAAATTTGGAAGAAAATTATATTGACGATATTTTTTATGTCAAGGCCATCTTGCCTGTGTGATCGGTCTTTTGATGCATCTAATGATATTTGGAAGTCACTGTTAATTTATTACATCTAAGAAGTATGAAGACATTTAGGATTCCATTATCTGATGCAGAGAAAATGGAAAGATTAGTTAGCTCTTACATTACGAATTGGCTAGGTGTTCCCGGATATTTAAGTTCTGTGGCGCTGCACAGGTAAGGATTTCTCCAACTCCCAGTATCTAGGACCAGTAGACCACTAGAGGACCTCTAGTACCAGTAGAGGAGTTTAAATGTGGTAAGGCAAAGATAGAACTTCTGGTAACTGGGAGTAAAGATGTTGCAGTCGGTAAAGTAGTTCAAATTCAACCAGAGGGAGGAAACGGAATCCAAGAATGGCAGTTCAGGAAGCAGAAGTAAGTCTTCGGCATGCAGAGATTGTGAGTAATGTTCAAATAGAACGGGGAAGCTTTGGGGCTTGGCTTAAGCAAACCAGTGTGGAGTGGAGCAGGTCCAAACAGAAGCGAAAGCTTGCTGTAGATCAGGGTCTTTGGCATGAGGAAATGTTGAGGGGTATAAAGAAAGGCTAAGTAGGGTCAGCGGTTGAACTGGGAGGGTGTTGAAAAGAAAAAGCTTAGTTGGAAATAAATGTGGAGTATGGAGGAATGTAGGATGTTAGAGCCATATAGATATTTTGTTTTATTTTCTGCTGAATAGAATAATTTAATTGTGACGAATGTAGAATGTTTAGTTTACTGATAGGCATTTGGGTTTATTTTGTATTGTTTTTCTGCATTTGATATCTGATAGATACATTTTGATGTGGCTCCTTTGTCCTGTTTAAGTAGCGAAAGGTGCGCAGTTTTGTCTTTTACAGTGCGCATGCGCAGAGAAGGGAAAAGGTTATAGAGCAGGGCGAGGAGCAACAGTTTTTTGACCGTAAGATTTGTTTGGTTTTTTACTTACCGTAAGTTTGCATTTTTGATTTATTCTTATCGTGGATTTAATTATTTTATTTATGTTGGCAAGTTTTTGTAAATTCACGTTTGCAGTAAACGACTCATATTTTTACATCGGATCACGTAAGTTTTTAATCAACGTCTACGAGTCGAATCCTTCACGTCCTGCAAGAGTGGCAAGGAAGGTTTTTAGCCACTACATAGGATTTATATATGTGATAGGGGCAAGATTTGATGCATTGCCAACTCCCCGAACCTCAAACTCTGGGTAAAGGGATGGGGTTGAGTAATCCGTCCTTTTGACTTCAACTTTGGTTGTAGAAGACAAAGTTGTTCTCGTCTCAGGAGGAGTGTTGGCTGGCATTAGGGGAGTGACTCTAGGATAGGGTTGTCAAAAGTAGCGATACTCAAAAAAGTATCGATACTAAAATGTTGTATCCAGATACGATACTCATTTTCAAAAGTATCGATACTGACATGCCGTCGCTGCCCCCCTTCTCTCAGATTTATTTATGTATTTTTTTACGTTGTTTATGGTCAATAAGAAGTTGTTAGCCTTGAACTGCTAGCTTCGGCTCACGGCTAATAATAACGTGCTACCATTAATCAAGTACATATCCGACTCCGTCCACATCGAAGTCGGCCATTATAATTACATTAACAATGGGAAGATTCCAGGCAAGAAAATCCTAATTGCCTCATGACAATATAGATTCATTTAAAAATTGTGAAATAAATCTTTCAAACACTTAATTAAACTCTACACATAATATTATGTTAAAATAGTGTATGTCAAATAGGTTTGCACAATAAGTCCAAACAAGTTTAACCAAAAAATATTTATTTCTCACAATTATGAAGGGTTAGGGTTATTAATGCAGGCCACCAGTCACGATATCATCAGTAACAGGTCAGTTTGAAATGAAAGACACTAACCTGTCGAAATTCAGTTAAATTTTGGGGTCTTTTTTCAATTTTTGTGGTATCGAAAATGGTATCGAGTATCGAGTATTTTTCTGAGTATCGGTATCAAGTTGAAAATTTTAGTATCGTGACAACCCTACTCTAGGATGCCTGTGACCCCTGTCTAGCCTCCTGGAGGTGCCATAGACCCAACTCGATTGGACACTGGTGAAAGGTGGTTACCACCTGATGACCCCAGAGACATGCTGATCAACACTGCTCACTGGTCAAAATAGGGATAGTAGTATAATTGATTAAATTAGAATACTTGAATTAATGTTTGTTACATGTCTGGGCCTTAATTTCTTACTATTACTGAAGACACTCAGTACTCTGAGAAACTGTAGACATGATACAAGTCCACACAGAAAAACAACCACACACAATCACGTTTAAGGGCAATTTCAAGTATTGAATCGGCCTAACATGCATGTTTTACAATAATGGGAGGAAGCCAGAGTACCCAGGGGGAACACCAGAAGAACACACAAACAGTTTCAGAGACTCAATCCAGGGACCCTCTTGCTCTGAGGCAATGAGGCAATCATGGAACTCAGCAGAATGAGGCTCAGGACCGGCGCTATACATCTCTCATAGCAAATACGTTTGTGAGCATAAGCAAGCAGCTTGGCTCAATCTTCTCTCTAAACAAGTTATGAGATATGTGACCAAATTATTGTAGTATTCAGTTTATTCATTAGCTTGCTGTGATCTAAGTCCGTGCATATGTTCTACGTGACTAGTGTACGCTTCTTTCTGCTGAACTTTGCCGGATGCACATACAATGACTATGCAAAAAAATTGGGTTGAGAAATTAAACATATTATCATTTTATTGTAATTTCAACTTGAGCAAGAAACTAATTATGGGACCATTTGAGGTACGACATTACAAGGAACAGAAAAAAAATCCATATTTTGAACCTTTCCATGGTTCTTTTTTATCAACTACAAGGCATCCTCCCCTCTTTTCTGTCACTGCAGTTGCATTATCCTAAACAATTTAAGAGTGGTAGAATCTTAAATGGTACTAACAATGAAGAAGACAGTATACTTTTGGACTGCCAGTATCATTATTAGCAGCAGAGTTAAGTTTGGCAGGTTTATCCCCTACTATTGAAGCATTCGGAGAGAATGAGCTTCATAATAAATGGTTGTGAGAGCAGCCTTCGCAGCTACACAAGAATTCAGTATAACACATTTAGTTATTTATGCTATCAAAACCTACCGGATGTGTGCTCAGTCTCTGTCCAAAACCATACACGCACAAGTTTGTAGTGAACTTTCATAGTAAACAAATAAGTGTTCACAATAAGGTCAATCTATTATTTGCGACATTCTATAGAGATTATCCCTGCAGAAAACATTCTCTACATGGCACGATTGATTGGATAGTGGCTACATCTCATTAAAAAATTTAGATAAGGCTGAAATAAATCCAATATCATTATAATAATAACTAATCCTGCAAAGATTTTGTAGAATGTGTTTCATGAGTGACAGTTATCTTGTCTGAAATATGTCAGTGTGAAACATGTTTCTGCATATCCTTAGTTGCATATTTTATTTTCTGAGTAGTTAAAAGATAGTCATACTTTGAATTTTGAGGTACAAAGAGGAATTTTTTTCCTTTTGGTCTCACAGGAGCACTTTTTACAATCTATTTCTACTTTTGGCAAAGTACTGTGACGCTCTACAAATGCTGAGTTCCTATCTACCTCTGTTAAAAAAAGGTGATACATTTCTCTAGTTTTTCATTCTTCTGTAAATTTGGTATTTTGTTTGCATTATTCCAAATATCTTATATGTTTGCGAGAATCAAATTAGTATAGCTTTGTAGCTTAAAAAAAAAATTCAAAACATCGACAAATTAATTTCTTCTATAGGTTTGCGTGGGGGTTTTCTTCTATAGGTTTCCACATGGAGGTGAAAAAACAACACACTCATTTTCAGTTCTACAGGCAATTAAGAACAATCAATTGGAGAAGAACATGCAAACTCCACGCATAAAGGTCCTCCATCGCCCCGGGATTCAAACCCTGGGTGATCTGACAGTGTAAAGACCCACAATTTTACGGCCTTCTGTAAAAAATGTAAATCAAAATCCAGTTTGAACAGTGTCTCATCACCTGGCAATTAATTGCCATGACAGTTTGGGTATCAGTTTACATTACAGATGTCATTCTCTGTCTTTCTCAGCCAGGACCTCCAAAAAAGAAAAGAAGTACATGTATGACATCCCAGATTAAATCAAGCCACTCAGCCATTTAAACTTTCTCAATTATTTCTCTAATATCCCCATTCACCTAGCTTCTTCCCCCACAACAATTTCCTGTAAGTTATCTCCTTGACATTCCTTTTTTAGCTACTCTCACCACCTGGTCACACCTCTACTTTCTCCCTTCTTTCCTCTCCCTGTGCCTCTAGGTCACGAGAAGTCAAATCTGGCCTTCTGTTCATGAGTATTATTTAAACATCACTTGTGTCAGCCTTCCTGAAGTAGAGCTGTTCCAAAACCCCAGGGATCCCATGACCTTAGAAAACACACAGGGAGGGAATGCTAGATGTACCGTAAAAGTAAATGGATATGGTTAGGGCGAGGAAGTAAAGTGATGATGTGTAAAGAACAAGGGAAAGGACTTGGAGTGGAAAGTCAAAAGACAGCAAATGACAAAAGGCAAAATACAGGATTACAGCACTATTATATTTTGAAATGTTTGCTAGTAATTTTGTAATGTTTAATAGTAAAACTGTATTTTTGTTACATGGTTATACTTAATATATTAAGAATCTTATTCATAGCGTTTTCCATCCATCCATTATCATTATAGCTTATTCTCTAATGGGGTCGCGGGGAGTACTGGATCCTATCCCAGTGGTCATTTGGCGAGAGGCGGGGTACAAACTGGACAGTCCGCCTGTCCATCACAGGGCCACTCACAAGACATACAAGAACAAACAACCAAGGATACTCACATTTACTCCTAAGGGCAATTTTGGAATGTCCAATCAACCTAACAATCAGGTTTTTGGACTGTGGGAGGAAGCCGGAGAACCCGGTCAAAGGGAGAACAGGTAAACTCGACACAGAAAGGTCCTGGGTCCCCTGGGACTCCAACCGAGAACCTACTTACTATGTTGTTCACTAAGCCTCAACATTTACCGTGACTTTGATTAGCCAGCTTTGAGAAGGTGACAATTATAGTTGAAGATGAAATTAAAACATTCAAACCAAATTTTCTCAAATCTAATGTTATAATGGATCGAATTTAGCTATTTGGGGACTTTTTTGGGATTTGTTTTGTATTTGGAAGCAAATCTAAATCATTAATGATAATATCACCCCAAATTCACTGAAACTAATATACTAAATATGTACTAAATACTATAAAGGTACACATAATAATAACTAAATATAAACAAAGCAAAAGGTTTAAATTTGGGTGGAAAAAAAACACAGCCAGCTGCTTGATAAAGAATGAAAACAATCACAATTCAGCTATTTCCGATTTTCAGTCAAGATCCTTTGTCTGTCAAACCAAAATCAGCACGATAAGTTACTGTTACACACACAATAAAAAACAACTTCACGCTAAGAAAAAACGATTCCACTCACCCATGGCAAAGAACGGGATTCCCAGCAACGTGGAGTTGAACTTTCCGTCCGATATGAAGAAGATCCCCGCCGCTGTCACGTTGGCGATACAAATGGTCAGTACGCCCAGGAGACCTAAGAACGGCTTTCCCCTCAGGCAGTCCCGCATGGAGCTGGAGATGGTGGCCGCCAAAAGCACCAGAACCAGGCTCACTAGCACCTCCCCTTTGGCTAGCACGCCGGTCTGGTGGAAGTCCCGCCATAGGCTGAAGGAGGTGAGCGACTGAATGTGGAGCTGGTCGGATCCGCCGTGCGGCGGCTCTTTCGCGGACAGCCGGCTGACCAGGGCGCAGAACTCGTTCTCCCAGCGCTCGGCGATGGCGTCCTGCACGGCGGGTCCGTTGTCGCGGAGGTAGTAGGTGATCTGGACGGCGCGGGCGAACTTGACCTGCTGGTCGCGGCTGTTGGGCGAGAAGGACACGCCGCCCAGCTGGTGTCCGATGAAGGACACGCGGCCATCCTGCAAACAGTTTTTTAATCACAACTGCATTAGCCACATTAGCGACGACTTACTGACTTGTTTTCATGAAATAATGCATACACCGGAAAAGTTTGATCTCTTTTATACTTATCATTATGTTTTTTTTCTTTTTTTCCTTTCTTGTGTTTAATGTGGACAATTTACCAAAATAAAGTGAATAGTGAAAGTGAAAGTGAAAGTATATATATATATGTATATATGTATATGCCTTTGTTTTGCTTATGGAGCCTGTAACAAAATAATTTCCCTCTGGGATTATTAAAGTATTTCTGATTTCTGATTTCTGATAATAACCTTGCAGTAAGTTTTTTAACTTTTCCTTTTTAAATTTCTTTTTTTTTTTTGGTAAAACATAAACCATACAGTGAAGTTCAACAAGCTAGTTTCAGCTATGAAAGTCATTTTTCTGCCATCTATTGGAAATGAATAAGCAGAAAAACTTATTGAGGTAACGGTATGGGTTACCATTATACCAGAATTTCTAATATAATATAATCAATCATTAGGTCATTGCACCTTTCTGCAAATGAAACAGGTTATGGCACATGAACGCAATAACTATTATGCATTATGGCTGCAATTACTGGTCCCTGAGGTGCAAAGAGACTCACATTTTATGAGGTCATAACAGCTGAAAGCAGCCTGAAGCGGAATAATGAAGATGAACAAAATGCAAACACACACTAATATTTTGTTTCAATATATTTCTCATTAAACCTTTCTGGATTAAGAAAAGTTAATCTGGAAAAAGTGGATCAATTCACATAGAACTGAATGCTGTTCCTTAACCGGAGCCTCTGCATCACCATATAGTAACATACATTTTCATGTATTAAATTACATTTCTTAACCAGATGCCAAAAGATAACTTCACCTGATTGCCACAAAATAAAAAACTGCTACAAAACAGTTGGAAACACCCACACATACTGCTAATATAATGTCAATAGAGCTGAGAAAATAATATAGACGGCATATCATGCAACTCTTATGGAGTCAAATGGTTGTTTTTTGTGACATTCAGCTCTGACAATTCTAGTGGCACTCAATAAACACAGAATCCGTGTTAAAGTGGATATGGCTCAAATTTCCTTTGAATATTGTAAGAGTTTATGTTGGTGTCCTGTCCAAATAACCAGTCTTCAGTTGTGATTGTTTGTCATGTGCTGCTCAAAATGAATTCATTACAAGAAAAAATTGGTTGTGATTACAAATGGCAGATCATCTTAATGCAATTTTCAAAGTTAGATCACACTGATGTGACACTGAAGTCGATATTTTGCTTGCAATGCTTCGATTGGAACGTTAAATCTGTTGTTTATTCATTTACAGTGACAAAAAAAATTGTTTTCCTGATCTGTGGTTAATATCAAATTTTATTAGCCAAATAATACATGCCCATTCTACTGTTAATTTCAACTCCTTTGTGTCACCATTATGTACATGCAATAACCGGTAGAAGTGCTGAGAATTTAAAAAGCTTATCAGAGTTTATTGTAGATTAAATATCTTAAAAACCAAGTCATTATGTGCTGCGCAACTGTGTCAAGGGCTGATGTAAAATATCATTGATAAATCACTCCATTTGTTTTCTTCAGTTTCTGGCTAAATCTATAGTATCTATAGTATCTAAAATATAAAAAAAATATAAAACAAAGCCACGTCCACTGATAGATTACCTGTCTTCTCACAGAACAGGACCGCTTCAGATATATAAAAGTAAATCGCCAGAGGTCCCATTTCTAAAAGTTGCATACTCACAAAACAAGGCCTAAAACTTGTGTACGCCACTTTCCATGCAAAGTTTTTGATCTTACAAGAAAACCACCTAAATCCAAAAAAATCCACCTAATCACGTGACACAACCGTCATATTGGAGAAGTACCAGTATCACCCAGGCTGGCGACCATGGAGGCGAACTAAAACCCAACGGTGAGTTTAATGCTTTCATATTTCTGTAGTATATTTTATTTTGCGCATGAAGTTTGATACATTATCTTAAAGCCTGATTTAAAACACTGGTTTGGGTCACGTGATTAGGTGGATGTTGGAATCGGACATCCATTGCTAATGTCTGTGACCTGAAGTAACATTGGCCATTTTTACAGCGAATTTTTAGACGCTGAATTTGAGACAGCGAATTTGAGCAAGTTGAATTGGAGGACAACGAAAATATTGCATTTGAATTTTAAAAAGTTGAATTTTTTACATGCTGAATTTTTTAACACTGAAAATTTAAACTGTGAAAAATATGTATATTGAAAATTTGATCACTTTGAAATAGGAATGTGAATTTTTTTAATAACTGAAAATTGCAACCATGTAAAAAAGAAATTACACTGATTTTTTTTTTAACAAACAAATGACTGAATTTTTTTTAGGTTAAAAATATATTCTGAATTTATTTTAATACTGAAAAAGTAAACACTAATATACAACATTCAAATTTCAGAGGTATTTTTTATTCAAATTCTGATGGCACATATTTACTTCCATATATAACAGCTATTAATAAATATAACCTAATGGCAATTTCCAAAGCAATTCATATAGTAAAAAAAAGATTCTCCACTCTCAAAAAACGCCATTTTTGTCCGTCTCTCCCAGAGTTGTAAGTGATGCAGGAAGACTGTTCCTTCTAAGTAGACAAGGCTCGCTTGTCCCAAGAATGGATGGCCCGAAAAGCAAGTTCCTTGCTCTGTTATTGTTTTTGTTGGGGAAATATCTCATAAAGGATTACCTGATTTTTCAATCATTTTGCTGCCATTTAATAGGGTCTCCTGTGGTACCCTTTTTTAATTAATGAGATTTTGTATTTACAAACTATATTCAAAAACTACTTTTTATCGGAGTATTATACTGGGCAAAATATACCAAATACTAATGATGGTCTTACTAATCTTAGTGTTATTGTTCGAGGGTTAATCACAGATAAATCCCAGTCGAGACATCAAAAAGCAGGTTAAGGCCTCAGAAGTCAGACAACTGAATTAGCCCAAATAACTCATAAAAGACAGAGACAAAAAATAGTACGATTCCGGAACAAAGAAACTGAAGCCTGACTAACACATATGGCATACAGTACACTGTTTCCTTAAATCATTTTGTTGTAAAAACCCTATTCCCTTTTTTTACTCCCATTTTTATACATGGGTAATTGCATTTGCCCAAGTGTAAAGAAAAACATTTTACCTATCAAGAATAGATCACATAGTCGATCATTTCATGACGTAAAAAAATATTGTAATGAAACATTTTGGACAAAAATGTTTGTCTAAATATTTGTATGAAGGACAAGGTTTTCAAGCCAATGGTATTTTTGCAGACACATTTAACATTTTCATACATAAAAACCACATTGAAGGACATGAGTAATAGTAATTAGTAGACCATAAAATAATTATATCATTAATTTGAAAAAAAAAAGTTAACTTCACATCTGCCTGATATGTTAGTTGATGAAATTGGTGAAGAAATTGGAAACAAGAATTCTGATGGAGAGTAATACTGATCAATATTTGAAATAGATAAACAGACCTTTAGTGATAGAATTAAAAGTGAAATGGTTGAGGTGTGTGTGGATCATTTTAGGTCAAAGTAGTATTTTCCCTTAAATGAATTCCCATGATCATTGGACTTGTTGGGCTGGTCTATAAATTTCACAGAGGGCACCGTGGATAAAACAGTATATTTTCTATTCAACAAGTGCACAAACTTGAATTAGTCGAGATGACAAAACTAGCAAAAGAGCTTACAGAAAAATTCATTAACAGAGGCCGACCCTGTCAGCTATGAAATACCAAGAATGACCACTGAGTTTAACTGCTGAGGCTTCGTCCTTGTGGTCTCAAAGTGACTATTTAAATAATATACAGATAAATGAGAATGATAATTTTCTGATCTACTCAACCTAGGGATGCAAACGGTTAATCGACTTTAGATTAATTGTCGATCAAGAGGTTGCTCGATCAAAATGTATTAATCACGATTAACCGCTAGAGGGTGCTAGCGCTTTACTGTAACTTGAACACAGCGTGAGAACGAGAACACGCCTCGTGTCGCGAGAGAGACCAGGGTTGAAAACAAAAAGAAGCGGGCGAAAAGAAGTGCGGTGTGGGACCACTTCGATATTGTTAATTTCAGGCAAAGAAGGTTGTCATAGCGACTGTCCGCGACCACAAAAACAAGAACGTTGGGGCGTTAGCCAGCTAGCTCGCTAGCATAGCCACCTATCCGTTAGCATTAGCATCAGCCGGAGAGATGATAGCGCTCATCAACAAACTGCTGGACTGGTTCAAGGCAAGAACTGAGCCAGGTTTTTTTTTAATTAAAGATTTTGTTTTACCTTAAAAACGTGTCTGCTTTCTTCTCCTAATGCACAATTACTTGAGGAATGTATAATATAATACAATATAATTATGGTATCATAATGTTGGGTTAATGTAATATAATACCTCAATTATATTAAGGCCCTATTGAAGCCCTGAAACTCAGGTGAAAAACGCCGCTTATCAATTAATCGAAAGTCGATCGATAAGATAATCAGCTAATGATTAATGAATTAATCGATAATTTGCATCCCTAACTCAACCACTTAAAGCGCTTTCACACAGCATACAACATTCACCAAATTCAGTGACACACTAATGCATCACAGTTTATAAACATATCTAGGTGCTGTCTCTAAACAAACTGATTAATCTGCAATATAAGGTTCAGTACCTAAGGGTTCTCAAGCATGTGATCCAAGTAAGTATTGAACCTCTAACCAGTGTTGGGGAGTAACGGATTACATGTAACGACGTTACGTAATTTAATTACAAAAAAAGAGTAACTGTAATTCGTTACAGTTACAATGACAAAATGTGTAATTGAGTTACAGTTACTTCCGAAAATATTAAGAATTACAAATGTAGTTAAATTTTTTTTTTTTTAAATATAAAGAAACACCTTTGCGAAATATGCAACTCACTGATAGACGAAGCGTATTGATTTACTGATATTTGACTGTTTAGTGTTGATGCATGACAAACGTTTATCGATGTCTATGACCTAGCCTAGCCTAGCCTAGCCTAGCCTACCCAACTGTAGGGTGACCAGACGTCCTCTTTTTCCCGGACATGTCCTACATTTCAGACTAGGGTTGTCAAAAGTATCGATACTTAAAAAAATATAGATACTAAAATGTTGTATCCGGATACGCCCCTTGTCTCCGATTTATTTATGTATTTATTTACGTTGTTTACGATCATTAACAAGACGTTAGCCTTGAACTGCTAGCTACATGCTAAAATTAATCATGGCTCAATACTCATTAAAACCTTAAAGTAATCAAAAAGTAATCAAAAGTAATTAGTTACATTGCTTTTTTAAAATAATCGAAAAAGTTACACTACAATTACATTTTAAACAAGGTAACTTGTAAATGTAACAGATTACATTTTTAAAGTAACTTACCCAACACTGCCTCTAACCTTGCAACTAGTAGGCAGCTGTTCTTCCTTTGCAAAGACATTTTGAATAGCCGTCGGTTGAGTAGTCCCTAAATAGCTATTGGTTATTTATGAAATGTGTTCGTTGGGAGGTTGCTAACCAATGGAGCACTTGCTTATTTTTGTTCCGAAAAATGACAACGTGTGCTAAAGTAGTGTTAAGAATGGTATCCATATGCACACAAAGTAAGATTTATTTAAATCTTACCACATCACTCTTTTGAGAAAATGTTTCACCCGACATATCTGCCCATTTAGTGCGTCATCTTAATTTAAATAGATACACATTCATGACTGATCAAAAATATATGGCACTGCAACACAAGAAACCATTTTTTTTTTTTGTTAATGTTTTTTTTCTTTCATCAAATTTTTTCAAATGTTATCATGAAGGAATTATCACACTTCAAATGAGCAATTCTTTTTCAACCCATCTATTAAAACATATCAATTGTAAAAAATAAAAAATAAATGATACCATAAAGATTTTTAGAAAAATACCATAAAGGAAAGCAAAGTTATTTTTAAATGGATCTCTCTAGAAATTGCTAATATTATTTTTGAAAGTTTAGAAAACGTATTGAAATATTAATGGGCATGTTAGGGGTCATAAAAACGGAATTGAGTAAGACATTTAATTCAGAATATAATTTAAAAATAATTACCTCCAGAAATGTTTTAATTGTGGCACTCCTATTCATGGTGCAGGCCATGAACACCACCAAATGAATTTTAGAAGGCTTGTCACTGTATAAAAGACCAGCTACAGCAGTTAGTTTATAAACTAGATACTAATTTTATACTCAGGCAAAAATGCTTGTGGCTAGATTTTCTCTCAGTAGCACAGAGCTTAGTCCATTTTAGAAATCTGCCTCGATTCAATTCAGATTTATCAGTGTAAAAAAAGAAAAAGGTTTTCTCTACGAACATAAGAGGAATTCCAAATTTAATCAACTGTAATGCATAACGGCCACTACAGTGGACAGCTATTTAAAAGCCATTTTCTTGAGTTTTTTTTTGTTTAAATGTGCATAGGACACTGAAATGGACACTAGTGCATCATGCAATGAAAAGTTAAAAAAAATTCTATTAAAATACTATTAAAGACGGGCTGAGATTAAAAATAAATTAAGAGGTTGGATGAGCTGGAATGATGAAAGGGATAACATAGAACTGAATATAGGAATAGGATCAGAGATGCATGCAAAGCTCCATGTTTATGCATTATGTTAACAAAATATACAGTGATATACAGTATTTCATTATTAATGCTATATGGTAGTTTTTCCTTGAAAGAATCTGCTTAGAAAAGGAAAAATTCCTTGAATTAAGGAGCCGACCAAAGAGAACCAAGGATTTCTCTATAACTGAAAACATCCTGCACCCTCCAGATGTCCACAAACACTTTTACTAGTGTTCTGTAAAACTCAAACTATGAATTCAAGTTGTGCCAATACTTTACATGAAACAGGTCTCAACACGGATCAGAATTATGATTTTTCTGTGTTCTACTTTGCATTAAACAAAGCTTCGTGGCATATGTAAATAGCTACATTGCATTCTAATTACATTCGAGACGGTTTCCGAATATTTTTGGAATTAGAATATAATTTTCAATGTCTTGATATTTGACAGTTGGTGTGACTCACCATACATTTGACCCAAAATCCATAGATATGTTGGATGGCATTACTGGTAACTATTGGTTACTACTAACATTTGGTTACATCAAGTGCTACAATGCATTTTCTGTTTATTACAAGAAGTCGTGTTAGACTGCACTAAACCTTGTAGGATTCCCACAAATAGCACAAATATGATGTAATTTAACAAAATGATCTTTTATATGTATGTATGTATGTATGTATGTATGTATGTATGTATGTATGTATGTATGTATGTATGTATGTATGTATGTATGTATGTATGTATGTATGTATATCCTCCTGAGACCCAAAGAAAAAAAGTGTCTTCAAATTTCTTTTTTGTTGTGATTTTCCATGTATTTGGACCTAAAAAAGAACATTACAATTGAAATTTGTAAAAAACATATTTTTAATTTTAATTTCATAGCATGTCCACTGTGGAGGACAACAGGACGATTTAAAAAAAATATATTTTTAATTTTAATTTCATAGCATGTCCACTGTGGAGGACAACAGGACGATTTGCATGGGAAAATAAGAACAGGCTTTAGATAATTAAATAATAAAAAAGAAGATGTCTTGAAAGGGATATTTACCTAAGAACTCTTAGGAAAAAAGTCAAGTTCCCAGCATGCAAAGCTATCACATAGCCCAGGATGTCCTCTACAGAACACTATAGGGCTTGATAGGGTAACTCCAGATACTTAGGGGGGGGTACAGGTGGACAAAATGTCCACTATAATGGACATAAATGAATGGGCCGGGTCTCAGGAGGATATATATAGATCGTGTAGGCCTTCTCAA
>CAJRST010018890.1:569768-626197 GCA_907169785.1 Menidia menidia | reverse complement strand
GTGTTTGGATAGCTCAGGCTTGCACAGGCAAAAAAAATATATATATAAAAATAAAAATAAAAAATAAAAGAGAAAAAAATCTCACCTTTAATGTTATGTTTGGATAGCTCAGGCTTGCACAGGCAAAAAATAAAATAATAATAATAATAATAATTTAAAAAAAATAAAAAAATATCTCCCCTTTAATGTTGTGTTTGGATAGCTCAGGCTTGCACAGGCAAAAAAAATAAAATAAAAAAAATAGAAAAATATCTCACCTTTAATGTTGTGTTTGGATAGCTCAGGCTTGCACAGGCAAAACAAAAAAAAAATAATAATAATAATAATAATTTAAAAAAAATAAAAAAATATCTCCCCTTTAATGTTGTGTTTGGATAGCTCAGGCTTGCACAGGCAAAAAAAATAAAATAAAATAAATTAAAAAAAACGAGAAAAAGATATCACCTGTAATGTTATGTTTGGATAGCTCAGGCTTGCACAGGCAAAGAAAATAAAAATAATAATAATAATAATTTTTTAAAAAATATATATATATCTCCCCTTTAATGTTGTGTTTGGATAGCTCAGGCTTGCATAGGCAAAAAAAATAAAATAAAAAATATAAAAAAATAGAAAAATATCTCACCTTTTAATGTTGTGTTTGGATAGCTCAGGCTTGCACAGGCAAAAAAAATAAATAAATAATAATAATAATTAAAAAAAAAAAAAAAAAACCTCCCTTTTAATGTTGTGTTTGGATAGGCCTGGCTTGGACAAGAAAAAAAAAAAAAAAAAAGAGAAAATACATCTCACCTTTAACGTTGTGTTTGGGTAGCTCAGTGGCACCTTATGGAAGGTGCTGTTGGCGAGCACCGCCTGCCTGATATCTTCGAAGATGGTGACTATATCGTCCAGGAGGCAGCGCTTGTCCCGGTGGCTGAGGACGCAGAGGTGCGCGAAGGTGTAATTGAAGCCCTTGTAATGGACGCGCAAGCCCAGCACGCGCTCGTGCACCCGCAGGACCTGCTCGGCCAGCTCCAGGACGTTGCCCCCGGACGCGGCCAGCAGGATCAGCCTGCCGTAGCGGCCCGGCGTGTGCAGGTCCGAGTACAGCTTGTGCTTGGAGCGGTCGATGGGGAAGAGGCTGTTGGCCAGGCTCCGCTCGATTTTGGCCAGGCTGTGCGTCGGCGCCACCAGGACCTCCAGGTCCCGCTCCGGCCCGAACCGGCTCAGCGCGGCGGACCCGAAGATGATGGTGAGGACGGCGGGCACGGTGAGGAAGAACACGGGGTGCCTGCTGACGAATAAGCCCAACCAGTAGAACGAAGCCTTGAGCCCTCTGTGGATCACTTGCCGCAGCATCCTCCACACACAACAACAGAAAAAAAAAAAACCAAACCCCGCTCTCCAGATGCCCCGTCTCTCCTCCGATTGAAGCACACGTGACATCCAACTCCGTTTTTTTCCCCCCCGGTTTGGTAAAAGCTACAATTCGTGAAGAGAAATTACACTAGGCTATAACGATGCTATCACGCGCACGCACACGCGCACGCACACACACACACAGACATACATACACACAAACGCGCGCACTCAACACCTGGAAAAAGCAGCACTGCAGTAACTCGCGGGCACAGACAGACGGACACACACACACACATATACACACACACACGCAAATACACACACACACACACACACACACAAGACAGGCAGACATTTAGAAAAAAAAAAAAAAAGCATCGCGCAATCTGGCGATGGAAAAAAAAGCAAGACCGTGGAGTCTGATCTCATCCCGTTCCCGCCACCGCCAAGTCTCCCTTTTTTTTTTGCAGCAACGAGCCATGGCGCTGAGGCGCGTGCATGTGGCGTGCGTGTGCACGTGTCTGCCCATTCAGCTTCTTAAACCAGCAGAGAAGTGTGTGTTTTTTCTTAACCGTGACACTGTGTGTGGCGGCTGCAGAGGAGAGGAGAAAAAAAATGTCTTCAAATTTCTTTTTTTTGTTGTGATTTTTTCCATGTATTTGGACCTTAAAAAAAGAACATTACAATTTCAATTTTTTTAAAAATATATATTTTTAATTTTCATTTCATAGCATGTCCACTGTGGAGGACAACGGGACGATTTACATGGGAAAATAAGAACAGGCTTTAGATAATTAAATAATAAAAAAAGAAGATGTCTTAAAAGGGATATTTACCTAAGAACTCTTAGGAAAAAAGTCAAGTTCCCAGCATGCAAACCTATCACATAGCCCAGGATGTCCTCTACAGAACACTATAGGGCTTGATAGGGTAACTCCAAATACTTAGGGGGGGGGTACAGGTGGACAAAATGTCCACTATAATGGACATAAATGAATGGGCCGGGTCTCAGGAGGTTAAAGGTCTTTAAGAATACGTTAGGCAACTATAGGGGACAGAGTTGTACAGTGGCCTATTTCTGCTGGTGGCTGAATGACCATCATTTATGGCAGCAATGAGTCACTGTTGGCTTCATGAATGGGGGAAAACACCAGGCTTGTGCTGTGCTGCATGCTGGGAGTGGCCAGTTAAAGGCCATACAGGGTGCTATGAAGCACCAGAGATATCCCATTTTTATTTCTATTTTTTCTTTGTATCGTTCAAAATATATATATTTATTTATTTATTTATTTAATCAGGACAGTGCACATTAATGGACAATCTCATACAGATTGTAAACGAGCCAGATTATAGCATAGTTTGCTAGTTTACATCTGTGGTCCTGAGGCAGGAAGACCAAACAACACAAAATCACAAAATACAAAATCAGTCCAAACGCACGTTCAGACAATGACATTACAAAATTAGAATTAATTAAATTCAATTCAATTTTATTTATATAGCGCCACATCACAACAACAGTTGTCTCACAGCGCTTTCCAAAACAGAGCAGGTCAGACCCTACTCTGAAGTTAATTACAGAAAAACCCAACAATTCCCACCATGAGCAAGCACTAGGCGACACAGGCGAGGAAAAACTTCCTTTTAACAGGCAGAAACCTCGAGCAGAACCATGGCTCAGGGTGGGCGGCCATCATAACATTAACTCAAACCGCTTCTGTTGAGAAGGCTTCTCTTACTTTAAAATTGACGTTAAATAGTAGAACGATAATATTACGGATTAATGTCTTTTTCAGTTTCTCACAATTAACTCTGCAATTGAAAATAATTCAATGATATGACTGATGATATTTAGCATGACTCATCACTATCTCATTCCAGTTAACATCTTTTCTTAGCCGCCCACAGGAGTTATGCTGTTAGGTACTTCCTGGGTGCAAAATACTAGTCTTGGTATGCCCACTTGAGTAAACCAAGAAGGACCCACATATGCAACTAGTGGTTAGCTGTTAGCTGTCCTTGCTAATAAAAATGTGCGCAATTGCTCATGCACCTGATATAATAAATTAATAGGGAAATAAGTATGACTTTGTGACCCATTATGGTCTTGGATAAAATCTCCAGTGGCAATTAACAATAATTAAGTATATATTCAAAGGCAATCACATATGATAGTTGATCCACCCACTTGGCAACATACTGTGTAAAAAATACTGTCTTAAAAATAGAGGCATTGGCTCAACTATTACTTTTTTCTCACTTACATAAAACCACATGGAAAACGCTTCGGATTGTAATTCTTCTAATGTTGTAACAGTCTGACACATGGGATTGCGTTTATATTATCTGAGTTTTTTTCAGTCTGAACCATATGAACCAACATTTGAAGCTTTTTCATGTAATCTAAAAAATCTTGACCACATACTGTGTAAAAATACTGTCTTAAAAATAGAGGCATTGGCTCAATTATTACTTTTTTTCTCACTTACATAAAACCACATGGAAAACGGTTCGGATTGTAATTCTTCTAATGTGGTAACAGTCTGACACATGGAATTGCATTTATATTATCTGAGTTTTTTTCAGTCTGAACCATATGAACCAACATTTGAAGCTTTTTCATGTAATCTAAAAATCTTGACCACATACTGTGTAAAAATACTGTCTTAAAAATCGAGGCATTGGCTCAATTATTACTTTTTTCTCACTTACATAAAACCACATGGAAAACGTTTCGGATTGTAATTATTCTAATGTGGTAACAGTCTGACACATGGGATTGCATCTATGTTATCTGAGTTTTTTTTAGTCTGAACCATATGAACCAACATTTGAAGCTTTTTCACATAATTTTAAATTTAAGTATTAGAGGAACACTCCCAAAACAACCATATCCTCCTGAGACCCAAAGGAAAAAAGTGTCTTCAAATTTCTTTTTTGGTGTGATTTTCCATGTATTTGGACCTAAAAAAGAACATTACAATTGAATTTTCTTTTTTTTTTAATTTAGTTTTAATTTCATAGCATGTACACTGTGGAGGACATGTTTATCAAAACATAAATAATTAAACTGTTTTCAGATGTAATAATATTGTTGATGACACATTAATAAACAAGAATATATATAATTATCATGGTAAAGATAGCAATAGATAAAAAATATTTGACTTACCTCTCCTCTTTCCATAAAATGTGGTTGTTGGTATGGCAGCCATCTTGTGAAAGGAAAAAAGTAAAGTTCCCAGCATGCAAACCTATCAGATGGCACATCACTGGAAAGCCCAGGATGTCCTCTACAGAACACTATAGGGCTTGATAGGGTAACTCCAGATACTTAGGGGGGGGGTACAGGTGGACAAAATGTCCACTATAATGGACATAAATGAATGGGCCGGGTCTCAGGAGGATATAGAATGAAAAACTTTGAGGGTTTATAATGAAGAATATGACCTGAGCTATAAGAGTCTTAAAACAAGGCTTTTAAGCACAATCATGGATATCAAACCTCCCACAGCTGGCACAGTGTCATTAAGAGTTTATTGTAGAAGACATTTTATTTGAAATGTTAATTCATTATTCCCAGAGACTAAATGTATTCAAATTCATCCTTTAAGTGCCATGCCATTGCGGGTATTCTGACAAAACTAGATTGAGGAGTTTTTTGGTCCAATTTGTGAAAAATGCTTTGCACTACCAGCCTTTACTCTCAGAGCTATAAAAAAAAAAACCCTCCTCTACTAAAGGACTTAATCAAAATCCACTCCCTGATCCATTCCAACCTAGCCTCTGATTTTATTTATGTTTATGAATTTAGCAGACCCTTTAATCCGAATCAACTTACAATTCTGAGTTATTACAGTTAATATCAACCTGACAATAAGCTACGTAGAAGGAAATCACTAGTCAGACTCTGTTAAAAGCTACAGTAGTGACAGTGTAGTGATAGAGAGAAGTACAGAAAGAGTAGTGGAGAGGTTGGGAAGTACAAAATAAGTGTTGGGATAGGAGATGCTCTCTGCGGAGCTTCATTGGATGTGAAATACGTCCCTCTTTTGTCTGTGACGGCCTTTCGATTGACTGGATACCTTTTAAATTTGTTACCTCCAGCCCCTTTTACACAGAATAATAAGCTTTTTTCTGCAATGTCAAAACATTCAACAGTAACATCTCTACCACTAATTACCGTATTTTCACGACTATAAGGCGCATATAAACGTCTTTTTTCCCCCTCGAAATGTGAGGCGCGCCCTATAGTGCGGTGCGCCCTATGTGTGTTGTTACTGCGGACTTTGTTGAGACCACCATGAGAACGTTAAAGGGGGAAGTGTGGGCGTGGACTGTTATGGCGTCATTTTTATGTCAAATTTTGTGAGAGTGCTTGTAAGACATTCTCACGAGCACATTATATTATTTCACACGCGCAAAAATTAACCTTCCCGCGCGCAGATACAGTATTCGCGCGCAAATTAAACAACCAAGAGTTGCACAAGTTTCTGCGAGCGAGCGCCTGAAAATGACGCCATACCGCACGGCACAGAAAACGACTGACAGCGAAGAAGGGGAAATTGGCGTGTCTGATTTAGCGCAGCTGTTTGATTCAGAAACAGAGGATTATGACTTTGATGGGTTTGATTAATACTAATAATAAATACATGAATAAAGCACAAACATACTCAGTTTTGCTCCCGCTCCATTTTTAAATACGCTGTAGAGGTATTTAAACGTAGTAGAGGATATGTACTGGTATATAAATCCCACGCCCTATAGTGCGTGTGTTAAATACAGTAATGGCACACATAACTGAGACTGCGCCTTTTAGTACGGTGCGCCTTATGGTCGTGAAAATACGGTACCTAATGTGGAAATATGACACCTGGGCTTATACATGTATAATATCAGCCCAGTCAATGTGTATATGAAACCAAATCACCTTCTTCTTTTCGTAACCGCATTAAAGGGTAGTGGCTACCCAGTTAAAAGGATAGAAAGAAAGAATGAACAAATGAAAGGAAAGAAAAAAATGTAATTTACGTCATTTGTGACACAATTGTCACGTTAAACAAAAGAAATAGAGAAAAATCACAGTCTGTCAAGTCATTCTTGACACAATTGTCAAGATACACATGAAAGAGATGACTGCACTTACATTTAAACAGGCAATATGTTGCATGAGTTTTTACATCTTTAATGACTCAGAAAACAATCCAAAATGTGAAATGAGTTTGCAGCATGATGATGTAATGACAGACATTAGCCATTAGTCCTTATGAAAAGGCATTGTGTCGAGTTGTTGCCATGTTGTTCCTTGTTGCAATTGAGCAAAAATAAAACTATTCATAAATGTACTTTGATGTTTGATCACTTTTGTCATTTTTACAGCAGTATTGTCCCTTTTGTCCTTATATTTAGAATAAAGTGTCCTTTAGAATAAAAGGACACTATCCTTTCAACGCTCCAGTTTTTATCCAAATGACCAAAAAGCTAGGTGAATCAAAAATATGACATCTATAGCACCCACCCCAGGAGGATCAATTAGTCGGTCCTGAAATGTGACTTTTTGATTAGTTTATAAGCAGTGTTGGGTAAATTACTTTAAAAATGTAATCCGTTACATTTACAAGTTACCTTGTTTAAAATGTAATTGTAGTGTAACTTTTTAGATTATTTTAAAAAAGTAATGTAACTAATTACTTTTGATTACTTTTTGATTACTTTAAGGTTTTAATGAGTATTGACCCATGATTAATTTTAGCATGTTATTATTAGCTATTGGCCGCAGCTAGCAGTTCAAGGCTAACGTCTTGTTAATTATCATAAACAACGTAAATAAAAACATAAATAAATCTGAGACAAGGGGCGTATCCGGATACAACATTATAGTATCTATATTTTTTTAAGTATCGATACTTTTGACAACCGTAGTCTGAAATGTAGGACATGTCCGGGAAAAAGAGGACGTCTGGTCACCCTACAGTTGGGTAGGCTAGGTAGTCTAGGCTAGGCTAGGTCATAGACATCGATAAACGTTCGTCATGCATCAACACCAAACAGTCAAATATTAGTAAATCAATACGCTTCGTCTATCAGTGAGTTGCATATTTTGCAAAGGTTTTTCTTTATATTTAAAAAAAAGAAATTTAACTACATTTGTAATTCTTAATATTTTCGGAAGTAACTGTAACTCAATGACATATTTTCTCATTGTAACAGTAACGAATTACAGTTACTCTTTTTTTGTAATTAAATTACGTAACGTCGTTACATGTAATCCGTTACTCCCCAACACTGTTTATAAGGCATTTACACGATGTTACAGACCAGTTGGTCTGTAGTCACCGTGAGCAGATGGATGAGATTTTATTGGTGCAGGGACGAGACAAAATATCCTCATGGCAACAGAACTGTCTTTACTTCTGCAAAGGAGTGGGAGGCAGAGAAGAAGAATGTAAAACGTTGTTTGAAGATAAACATACTGAGCAATGTGATCAGTTCACTGTCCATAGTTCCCTCTGTCTGATGTTTCTTAGCCAATTACCTTTTTTTGTATCCCTGACCACATATCTCTTATGTCATTCTCCTTAAATCTTCTCAAGTAGATGTCTTCAAGCTTTTCCAGTACACTTGCTTTTTCTCTTACTCCTCAACTAGCTTCACATGCTTTTTCAAAACACATTTGGGCCACTTTACTGTTCTTGTAGATACATATTTGAGTATCTATTAGAGCCTGTCACATAAACAAACATCAATATGTGTGAATCTGAATTGGTATTGTCAAAAGATCCCTATCAGAATTTTTTCTGATAGATTTTGAGAAAACCCTCAGTCTTTTTGTTATTTTAGTATTCTACTGAAAAGTCCTTGTATAGATGAGGTTAAGGAGTACTAGGTTGTGTCCACCTGATTCATGTGGCCGAATCATCAGATGCCTGGTTCTTATAGTTTTCTCTGTGAGTGTATATGATAATGACCGTGATTAGAGACAAGTTCATAGTCCGTTTTAGGTGCTGTTGCCAAATTGAATAAGGTTCTAGAGGTACATCTAATGTTCACCCCTTGGTCATCCATCCATCCATCCATCCATTATCCTCCGCTTATCCGGGGTCGGGTCGCGGGGGCAGCAGGGAAACCCAGACTTCCCTCTCCCCGGCCACTTCAGCCAGCTCCTCCGGGGGGATCCCGAGGCGTTCCCAGGCCAGCCGGGACACATAGTCCCTCCAGCGGGTCCTGGGTCTTCCTCTGGGCCTTCTCCCGGTGGGACGAGCCCGGAACACCTCCCCAGGGAGGCGACCAGGAGGCATCCTGAACAGATGCCCGAGCCACCTCAACTGGCTCCTCTCCACGTGGAGGAGCAGCGGCTCTACTCTGAGCCCCTCCCTGGCTGCCACCTTATCGTGGTGGAGGGGTTTGAGTGTCCCAGTGATCCTAGGAGCTATGTTGTCCGGGGCTTCAAGCCCCTGGTAGGGTCACCCAAGGCAAACAGGTCCTAGGTGAGGGATCAGACGAAGCGCAGCCAAGAAGACCCCTATGATGTTCAATAAAATTGGATCCAACGTTCCCTCGCCCGGGCGCGGGCTACCGGGGCCCCCCCCTAGAGCCAGGCCCAGGGGTGGGGCACCATGGCGAGCGCCTGGTGGCCGGGCCTTCACCCATGGGGCCCGGCCGGGCAAAGCCCGAAAAGGCAACATGGTCCCCCGTCCCATGGGCCCACCACCCATGGGACGGGCCATAGGGGTCGGGTGCGCTGTGCCCTGGGCGGCGGCCGGAGTCGGGGACCTTGGCGGACCGATCCCCGGCTGCAGAAGCTGACCCCTTGGTCATTCTTACCCAAATGTGTGGAAAAATGATAAATATTTATTTATGCATTTATTTACGGGGTGGAAGTTGAGTGAGGTTAGAAAGTTAGTGTGTGTTTAATCAATTAAACCCACAAACAACTTCCTCTTAGGTTTTATATGCTTTGTATATCAAAGACACTCTAAAGATGCATTCCTCGGTATGCTTTGGTGTGGGTGTGTGTCTGTACACTGTTTTATCTTGGGGCTGCGTCATTTGATCAAAATGATTTTCTGCCTGTTTTTCAAATGCCGACAATGTCCTGCAATCCACTGCTAATTATAGTTATTCATCAGCTCCACCACAAATCCTTTCAAATGTAATGCTCACAAAACAGTTTATGAGGTCTTTTCAGGTCCAGATTGTGAACATCTTTAATCTTACGGTCCTTCAAACTGAGAGTAATCTGACCTATGTCTTTCGTTTTAAGAAGTATCTGTCCCTTACTGAATAACCCTGAATAAAAATTGTTTTTTCAGTAATGGATATGCTAATTGAGATAGGACTGTTATATTTGCAGAACAAGCAAATATAACAGTTGGAAATGGGAGAAAGTTTAGTGCTGCTGTATACCAGATTCACTGTATATACATGGAAAGAAACACATCAATATAACTTATAGCTGGACCAAGTGGCATAGCTAAATACTAAATTAGATCCCCAAAACAGACAAATGAGGCTACAAGATGCTATTTCTGGTTTTTGCTCTGTCAGTACCGGGAATGTGACAGCTAATGAATGGATTTTCCTCATAAAACCACACATCCACAAATTCTGACTGCATACAATCCAGCACTGCTCAGTGTGCATATCAGACATTGTCAACTCTTGTTTTTTTTTACAATAATGTTTCTGAAGATGCATAATGTCAGACTCAACGTCATTATGTCAATAGCAAAAAACATTCATTTTTGTTATGCGCTGGATCCATGTTTCTAATTCGCCCTTGTTTCATCCACTTCAACTAAATCAACATTCAATTAGACACATTCAACTCATTAGTTTTGTACAAATCATTACTATGATTTGTACAAAACTAATGAGTGTTGTTATACATTGTTATACTTAACAGTGTGTAAAAGAAAAAATCTAAATAAGATGTTTCTTGGGGTTTCACATGTAGATTTACTTGTTGTCTCATCAGACTTTCATTGTTCCTGTATAATTATGATACTATGAATATACTGTACATTTTATTAAGTGGCATATAATATGCCCTTCTGAGCTAGTCTGAAATATTGGATTTTCACATTTTAAGCTTCTGTATTCAATACAAGGAGATTGCAATGGGATTCATGTAAAGACAACTTGACAAGAGATGTTAACGGTGGTTTATTTTAAAAGTAACCTAACATTTGTTCTCTGTTTGTGATCAGTAACAACACTGATCATTTTCACTGGTCTGGTGGCACCTGCTATCATCTTATGTACAGGTATAGGTAACATTCAAAGTTTTTCATGCTGCTCACACCTATTGTGAGTAGAAGTTGATAACAGCTCCAAAAACTTATGATACAGAGAATCCGAATATAGACAAACTAGCATAATGACAAATAGCAATAGCCTGCCTTTCTTCAGGATGCAAGGCAAAGAGGGAGTTAGTGCTGTGTACAGATGGCCATTGTTGTGGATAACATAGATGTTGAAAATGATAGTCTAAATATTACTTTAAATTATATATCAGATTAAACTGCACTGCTGCAAATTTTAAAGAAGATTACAAGACGGGTTAAAATATGGTGCTCTACTAATGCAATAATTGCAACAATCTCAAATAATCTTATAACAAAAATAAGCATTTGTAAAACAAGAACCTCTTAGTATTTATCACTGTTTTTTTTATTTATCAGTACTGACAAAGAATCAGAAATCTGTGGAAACATACGTTCCTTTAAGTGTCACTATTGATAATTTCATGAGCTTCTTTACTGACAAAATAGCTTCTTTCACAATTTCATACAAAAATGTTAAACATTTGTAATGGTATCATATGCTGTCGTTAAATCTATTCCCTTCAACGATGCCATCCTAATAGGTTAAGATGAGAATAAATATCAACAATTACAATAAAAATACCACATCATGGGGCGGCACGGTGGTGTGGTGGTTAGCACTGTCGCCTCCCAGCAAGAGGGTTCTGGGTTCGAATCCCGGGGGAACCAGGACCCTTCTGGGTGGAGTTTGCATGTTCTCCCTGTGTCTGCGTGGGTTCTCTCCGGGTTCTCCGGCTTCCTCCCACAGTCCAAAAACCTGCATGTTAGGCTGATTGGAAATTGGGGAAATTGCCCTTAGGAGTGGTTGTTGGTCCTTGTGTGTCTCTGTGTGTGGCCCTGCGATGGACTGGCGGACTGTCCAGGGTGTACCCTGCCTCTCGCCCGTTGACCACTGGGATAGGCTCCAGTGGGCTCCGCGACCCCATGAGGGAATAAGCAGTATTGATAATGGATGGATGGATGGATACCACATCATTTCAATGCCTTCTTTTTTTAAATTCGTCCATCCACCGATTGTCCACTGCTTATCCGTGGTCGGGTTCCGGGGGCAGCAGCTGACGCAGGGAAACCCAGACTTCCCTCTCCCCTGCCACTTCTGCCAGCTCCTCTAAGGGGATCCCAAGGCCTTCCTGGGCCAGCCGAGACTCATAGTCCCTCCAGTGAGTCCTGGGTCTTCCTCTGGGTCTCCTCCCAGTGGGATGTGCGTAACACCTCACCAGGGAGGCAACCAGGAGGCGTCCCAATCAGATGCCCGAGCCACCTCAACTGGCTCCTCTCAATGTGGAGGAGGGGGGTCCACCACCCCCAGTCTGCCAATCCAGCGGAACTGCCCCCGATGTCCACGCGATATTGTCGCGTCAGCTAATGTAGCAGTGTGACGTTGTTACACTAGATTGTATAAAGATAAGCTATTCCGGTAGGAATTTATATGAGCACTTGCAGCTTTTATTTTGAAAAGTCGGCAAATCCACTGCGGAACAGCAGGTAACTTCCTGTTGTAGAATTATTATTTTTATTAAAATTGAATGTGTTGTTAGTGGAAATGCAAATTATAATCTTTACTGTTGAATATATTGAGTTTATAAATTATTGTTTTGAGTGTTAGTTCGGGATTTTGAAAGACAAGTTAACGGGTCAAACCATTATACTCTGTTAATGGTTTCACCACGCTCTCGGTCGCGCTCTTTCTGTTCGGATTCCGTGGGAGAAGGTATGAAGTTTTGTTTTCTGTGTTCGATCAAAGTTTTTAAGGATAACTGACAATTAGATTTTTGTTCTTGTAAAATGATATGATTTGGATCACTCGAATCCTGTTAAACGTTGATAGAATTGCGTTAGCAGCTATTTTGATACTCTTAGGCTAATGAGACATTGCTAATAAAAATGCTACATTCACGTACTGAAAATAGTATTGTTCGTGGTTAAACAGGCGCTGTGGAGCACTGTGGAGAAAAAGCCTGTTCTGAAATGCTATTTTCTGTTTGAATGCAGGAGCATTAAAAGTGCCATCAGAGCAGCTGCTGTCCGGCTAATATTTACCAAAAAGACACAACGCAGATTCAACTACGCTACACTAACACAACCCTACAATATCCAGAGCTTTGAGGAACTCCGACTGAATCTTATCCAAGAGTCAGCTTCTGCAGCCAGGGATTGGTCATGGGTGGTCTGGCAGCCACCCATACTGGACTGCATCCGACCCCTTTGGCCCCTCCAATGAGTGGTGAGCCCAACGGAAGGGGGACCTATGTGACCCCTTTTGAGCTGAACCTGGCCTGGCTCCAAGGGGTGAAAGCCAGGCCAGCAGGCACTCGCCAACGTGCCCCAACTACAGGCCTGGCTCTAAAGTGGGGCCTTGCTTTATTTATCAGAAGGGGGTTTTTGGGCTGCATTTCATCTGATCCCTCGCCTAGGAGCTGTTTTTCTTGTGTGACCCTCCCAGGGCCGCTAAGCCCCGGACAACATAGCTCCAAGGATCAGGAGGTTAATCACTTCTCGTTACCCTGCGCATACGACACAATGTGAGACGCATGAGTGAGCAAAAACTTCTTGCCCGATCCAAGTAATTCTCGCACAAGTGAAAAATCGTGTCAAAAAGGGGCAAAACTCGCCTAGTGTATGCCCAGTTTAGTATGAGGCATGGAGATTTGAAGAACCCCAGGAAGGAAATAGTTTGACAATGAAACTCACTCGTACTAGTTCTTCATAATATTCACTCGGGGTCTGGCTATGGAATGCAGCCTCCTGCAGCCCTGGTACAAGCATTTATCTCAGTCTGCCAGTCTTGATTGGCCAGTGAAGGTGTTCATCTGCGGCACGCCTAGTAGTCCCGTCTACGAAAGCATACCCATATCACACCACTTCAGTTCAAACCCTTTTCTCACCTGAGAGCTTATGTCATGTCGGAGCCTCACTAGCTTAAGTGTTTACAGACGGACCTTGCTAGCTTCCGTTGCCAGACGCTAATGCTGGACCGGAGCAGTAATTTTTCTTTCCATCCACTCCACGGCGGAATTACTCTCTGCCCCCCTCCATGGATGCTCGACTCGGTCGAGCTAGTTAGCACATCAGCTACTTCTCTTGAACCCACCACGCTAGAACACCAGATATTCCTGGCCCTTTTCTCCACAGACATAGACGTCACGTTGAGCCTGTTGGACCGTTGCAGCGATACGTCAGCGCGTCCGCCATCTTGGATGTGGCAGAACTGCCCGTAAACTAATAAAAGGAAATGGACTGAACTTCATAAAGTGCCCTTCTACAAAGTGCTTTAAGTTAATGCACCTTATTCACCCATTCAAACACTCACTAATAAATATGGGAAGCAAATAGGCACAAAAAAGACATATGTAACTTTTAAAGTGATTATTATACATTTTTACTCCTGATGTTTAGGATATAAAGAAGCACCAAACTCAGCATCTCTACTTTTAATACTTTTAATGAGTGTTTTCACTAATAATGTGTGTAACACTGTTACTGTACTATAATTATCTAATCATCTAAATTTAACATGTAGTCTGTGTCCATTATAACCAGATCATTTAAAGAAGATGTGACCTGACGGTTTTCTGGACAAAGAGCACAAACATTTACATTTAACTGATTTTGATTCAACGTTTTTAAATTCACATTTATAATATATATCAGTGGTGGGCCTTCTCTGCTGGCCTAAGAAAATTTCTGAATCACGTACAGATGTTAATTATATTTTGTCCATGAATACTTTACGTAAATATTTCCAAATGGTCTGTCCGGTTTCTTTCATAGCTTTTCCCCTGGTTGTGCTGCTTCCAGACATGCATTTTTTGGATCGGAAGTGCAAAAATCTGGATCGGGACATCCCTACTGTATTTCTACATAAAAAATAGGATTTCTATAACCATAAAATAGTTATTGAGCGGTGAACTCCCGAGAGCGGCCTTGCAGCTGCTGCTCTGCAACTTTTGCCCTGGATGATACTGCAGATGGACGCTTTGCCCACCCCACCCCCCTCCCTCCCTCCATCACAAGGACAAATTCCATCTAGCCTGTGGATGTGGACTCCACCTTGCTTACACTTACATACACACAATTACAGACTTCATGCATTCCTTGGACTCACTGCCTCGCTGTTACCTTTCCCCATCCCTCCCTCCCTACGTGTCCTTGATGTTGTGATTTGACTGTATCTGTGCTTTAGTGTACTGAGGTGTTTTTTTTTTAAATCACTGTTACGTCCCCTGTAGGGGGCGTGGCACTGGGCCTTTTTTTCTTCCCGCAACCGCTTTCCCAATGTATTCTTTGTTCTGAAGAAAAATGGTGTGCCCTCCTGTGTGGCTGCCCTCAGTCTTCCTGAACTGGTGTGTCTATGTGTTTTTGTTTGTTTGATCTTGGTACGGGCTGTACTGGAAGTCAATTTCTCCCTGGGGATCAATAAAGTATATTCAATTCAGTTCAATTCAATTGATTCAGACCGAGCACTAGTGAACTAGTGTGAAATGCACGGTCTGCCACTGATATATATTTGTATATCATTGCTGCCCCTCCGGCGCTTTCACCTTTGTATTTTAACAGAAATATGCAATTTCAGCGATTTTGACAGTTAAAATGTTCGCAATTAGTCATACATAAAGATCAGTGGAGGAATATTAATATTCATTTAATGTTATCATTTTTTTCTTGTGATGATGATCGGTGAGGCTCTGCCTCCCCTGACCGCACGTCCCATATATATATATATATATATATATATACAGCTATACAATTGCAGTTTGTGTGGGTGCGCAAGTTGAAAACCTTGGAAAAGAATACTCTTGCACAGTTTTTTTCGTATGTTGGCACTCTGCAACTTAAGGGTGTTCAGTTTGGCAGTTTTGGACTCAGTTTGTGGAATCACATCATTTGTTTTTTAGGGTGAGCAGCTCTGATGATGCCGGTACAGCATCAGACACCAAACTGCCTCGGCATACATCGCAGGAGGGCCTTTTGAGAAGTTGGCGAACAACAAACCCTGAGATTTATACCAGTTTACCGTCTGATCGCTGGCTCCTATTCTCCACTTTGCCAAATCCAAGACGGCGGCGACGTTGACGTACAATACAGCCCTCAATGGAGCGTCTATGTATATATGTCTATGCTTTTCTGCACCAGCAATCAAAATTGTCGGCAAAATTGTGACTGCTAGAAGTCCTCAAACCACAGGGAACTGTCGGCTCTTCTTCCTGCGGGAATAAGATTTCGGGGAAGGACGCCCACCCAGTGTGCAGTACCTGTCAGCCAGATGGTGTATTCCGTTTAGTTTTTCCATGTGCAATATTACTGCAATATGTACCTTGTGTGAAGTGGGCAGTGTCTTTGGCTCGGACAGAATTGGTTACCGTCCCTCCATTTCCAGTGAGTGTGAGTGCCGTGGTGGACGTGAGAGTGGCGCTAGTTTTGAACTGGTCGTTTTTCCCTTGCTTCTCCAACTGTCCTAAATGCGCTGTTAGAATTGGGCTATAATTACTCACTTTAGCATAGCATATTATAACTGAATCCATGTAAATGACTGATTGTCTCTTTCCTTTGAAAATGTATATTATTCCCTTTATAATTATATTTGTGGGTTAAACTCTCTGGCTCTGCCTACTCATCCTCCTCCCTCACGGTTAGAGTAGATACATGTCTTCAAGGTCAACATTCACACTCACTGTAGCGGCCAAAGTGGACTTTTAGTTTAAATAAATAGAAATTGCTTAAAAATGCTTAAAAAAGATGGATAATAATTTAATTTGAATTTCGAATTTCATAGATGGATATATTTCATGATTGAAACGATAAATATTATATGTGCAAAGTTAGAAGAATACGAATTTTCGTTTATAAGGTTTTTGGATGTTGGAGTAAAAATGTGCACTGTCGCTTTAAGAACTGACGAGTCGGCTTCCGTAGCTCTCGCGCTTTATTTCAGATCGCTAGAACAGTCTTCTTACCTGTTTTTCTCACCTGTTGCTATTTAACTTTACGAAAGACTTTGAATATTTTCATTTTGATTATAAGATATTTTTTGTTAGTTCATGTACGTTTTGTAAGCCTGAAGAAGAAGAACACTAAACTTCAATTTAATTTCAAGACGTTGTGGAGTGGATTTATTTCAATCACATGGACATTAAGAGTGGAAACGGCTCGGAGAATAACAGCGGAAGAGAAAGCATTTTCCTGGCGATCTCATCAAGATCAAACTTCTACACTCACACTTTCTTATCACATTCCACTGAAACCTGCATGAATTAGGGTCTGGCCTATTCATGTCAGAGGTAACTGGCCAATGAGACTCGGCTACGTCCAGCCGTCCTCTTGTTCGAGGCCCCTCCAACTGTCCATCGCACCCGGAAATCGAGGCTCTTGCCAACGAAGATCCTCTGGGAACTCGGACTGTGAAGGCCCAATGCTGATCAACTTTGCTTGTGACCAATAAATGTCATAATTGTACTCTTGATCTACTCTGGTTTATTCTCAGGCTTCCAACTAAAGAATCGGGCTAACAGCACTAAATCAGGTATGTTTTATTCTATTGTTAGAATTTGGTTGTAATTATTCACTTTAGCAATGTATGCTATCACATAAACTATGTAAATTACTGATTGTCTTATTTCTTTTAGAACAATAATTTTGTGTTAAATTTTCTGGCTGTAACCACAGATTCTCATTAGGTCAACACACATACACAGACTTTGTTACCACATGGAACCAAGGTTATCTGCATTAATTAGGACCTGGCCCGTTCATGTCAGGGTTAGGGTTAGTAAGTAACTGGCCAATAAGCACTCAGTCTTGTCCAGTCCCTTTTGAGGGGTGTGCCCAGCCCAGGAGACAAATACCCATGACACACAGAGTTCAGAGCTCTTTGTATAAAAATGTCATTTTTATACTTTTGATCTACTCTGGTTTGTTCTCAGGTTTCCAACTAAAGAATCGGGTTAACACTATTCTTTCAATAAGGTTTAGCTCGTGGATTTCTTCTAGGATGGATATCACTGGATTAGGCCGGCAGTACTGTGTCTGTCTGTGTCAGAAGGCAGTCAAGGATTGATTGTCCTCAAGAGTCCCATAACTTGGCTTCAGCTTCAGACGAAACAGCGTTTTCTCTACGGAAAGCAGCAATCCTGGACTGAAACAGCATCTTTGTTTCTGTGTAGAATGAAGAACCTGGTTTATGATAAGAACTTGTTTCTTTTGGAGTTGGATTATGTGGATGCAACACAGACTTCCAGTTTCTTTTTTTTTTTTAAATCAGCGGGTCAGTGGAAAACTGCCTCAAGACACTGGAACTAAGACTCTGTCTCTCATGGACGAACTGGTGGAGGAGGTGATAAACAGAGTTCCTGGTTCTTTCAGGAGACCATTAGAGGCAGAGGACCATACAGGAAGGATTTCCTAAGTTGTCCATTGTGGAACTTCTCTGAAGTATCCAAAACGAGTTTGTATGCTGTGTCTGTGAAGGTTCTGAAGAGAGCGATGTTGGCCAGGGTCAGAAAGTCAAGGTGGTTTGATGTGTTGGCGTCAGGTTCATCTCCCAGGGGCATCTGGAGCAGTGTTTTATAAAGTACTAAAATCTCAGAGTCAAGTAAAATTATACAGTAGGTACCTCTCCAGAATATGACTTTGGTAAAAGTCCAAGTCACTGACTGAAATGTTACTTGAGTTAAAGTCTTAAAGTATCTGAAATATCTTGTACTTAGGTATTACAATTACTTGTAAAAATAGATGTACTCAAGTAATGTAATGAAAAGTATAAGTAAAAGTAAAACAAGGCAAATGCAGTTTGAATGACATTTTTCATATTTTGGTAAACTTTGAAGGTCAAATTAACTTAAAATTTTAAACACAACCAAGTGCAGGAGATATTTAGACCAAGGTATGTATACTAAAAACAATGGTTAATTGATAAACCAGACTTAGTTAAGCTACAGGAAGTGGTAAACCTGCTAATACATACACCTGTAGGTATCATTTAGTTAAGAAACTTGGGACTAGGGTTGTCAAAAGTATCGATACTCAAAAAAGTATCGATACTAAAATGTTGTATCCGGATACGATACTCATTTTCAAAAGTATCGATACCACTGCCCCCGCGCCCCCCCCCGCGCGCGCGGGACGCTGACCCCACTTCTCTCATAATTTATTTATGTATTTTTTTACGTTGTTTATGGTCATTAACAAGACGTTAGCCTTGAACTGCTAGCTTTGGCTAATGGCTAATAATAACGTGCTACCATTAATCAAGAACATATCTAACTCCGCCCACATCCAAGTCACCAATAGGGAGATCCCAGGAAAGAAAATGGTAATGCCTCATGGCAAAATAGACATTAATTTAAAAATAGTGAAATTAATCTTTCCAACACTTAATTAAACTCTATCCATAATATTATGTTAAAATAGTGTAATGTTGAATAGGTTTGTAGAATAAGTCCAAACAATTTTTAACCAAAAAATATTTATTTCTCACAATTATGAAGGCTGGAGGGTTAGGGTCAGGGTCAGGGTTAGGGTTAGGGTCAGGGTTAGGGTTATTAATGTGGGCCACCAGTCACAATAACATCAGTTACAGGTAAGTTTGAAATGAAAGACACTAACCTGTCAAAATTCAGTTAAATTTTGGGGTCTTTGTTTTTATCCTTGTGGTATCGAAAATGGTATTGAGTATCGAGTATTTTCCTGAGTATCAATATCGAGTTAAAAATGTTAGTATTGTGACAACCCTACTTGGGACTCCTTGCTCTGCAAACTTAACTTAACCTGCTTACTACTGAACCAGCTTTTTAGAATATCCCCCAGGTTTACACAGAAAATAAATAGTTTTTGTAAGCTGTAAGGTCATAAGTACATAACACGACTTAGAGAAAAATTAAACAAAAAAGGTTGCTACTGTTATTGACATCATTACAAAAAAAAAAAGGAAGCTTATCTTGCATCTGAAGAGGGAGTCCAGTCTGACACCTCTTTTGTAAACCTTTGTAAAAAATAAATAGTCAGTACAGAAAATAGGGCAACATGAAGAAAAAAAAATGTTGCGATCACTGTACTATAGGCGCACGCACGACGGCCATTATAAAAAAAGAAAAAGAATTGGGAGGGAACTGCAGCTTATTTGGCATCTGAAGAGGGAGACCTTTTTTGTAAAACTACCTTAAAATGTAAAAAAAAAAAAAACGCTGTGCTGAAATGAGGTGTACAGTAATCCCTCGTTTATCGCGGGGGTTACGTTCCGAAAATGATCCGCGACAAGTGAATTCCGCGAAATAGAAAACTTTTTTTTTTTTTTTACAATTAGCAACTATTACATGTATACAAATACAGTGACTCACGTGTAGTGTCGGTCCAGGCCGTTTCGTAGACATTATGGGTTTAGGAGATGTTCGAAATTACAAGATAATTTGGCCAACTTAATGTAAATTTGCTAAGCTGTTTTATGTACGCACACATAACTGCACGAGACGACAAAATGATAGCACAATTCGTAGCATGTTTTGATACAGGAAGCGGGAGTGAGTTTTTAGTGAATCAGAATGCAGAGCACAATGCACCCCAACAAAAAAAAAGCATTATGAAAATCCGCGAAATAGCGAATCCGCGATAAGTGAACCGCGAAGTGGCGAGGGATCACTGTACATCACACCAGAGAAAAAAAATATTACTACTTTCTGTACTTTTCTTTCTGTCGTTTTCTCCGCCCCCTTCTTTCATGTGGCAGCTGTTGATTGTGAGACTGGCTTTGTGTTTAATGGGAGAAGCGAAACAGGTGTATCCTAATGGTGGTGATTAACAAGCCCAGGCAAGTCCCGACTTTGTTGCAGTCAATCAGTAGTGGGGTCAAAACACCTGCGTTTCTCTCTCTCTCTCTCTCTCTCTTTTTAATTTCATCCTGGGAAGAGCAAAGATGGCTGTTTATATGAGCAGAAAAAACAGAATCGAAAAAGCTGTGGATGACGATGCTGTGCTCGTGTTTAAAAAGATGGTGAAAGCCCGTCTGAAAATAGATTTGAACTTCTATCGCATGATGAAGGACCTGGAAAGCTTTTCCAGACTGTGGTGTCAGAAAAATGTTCTGTGCTGGCATGTAAATGAAGAGCTTTTTTTTTGGAGTTATGCTAGGTTCATTTGTTTTCTGTAAATCCTGATTTACTGATTGCCATTTCATGGCAGTTTTTTTTGTAACTTTTAAAACCTTTTAATAAATGTATTGTTAAAATTCAAATTCTCTCTCTCTCTCTCTCTCTCTCTCTAGAGTGCGCATGTTTGAGCGTTTGCTGCATGTGGGGAGTGGACGGAGAACAAGTACAAGGTTTTTTAAACCTCACTTTTCACGGTGGTGTTTCTTTTGTTTTGCACTTTAATATATTGTGTTTTCACTGGTGTTTTTTTTTATTTTTTATATATATATTTATTCAGAATGTATGTCCATACAAAATCTACATCCAGGGTACACTATTATTCTTTTTCTTTTTCAACCCCCCCCCCAAAAAAAATAAAAAGAAATAAAAATAATAAAATAATAAAAAATAAAAAAAATACACCCACCCCGCCCACTCTCTCTATGTATCAACACACTTAATAACATTCCATTTAGCACTATCCATATTCTTGAAAGGCCAGAATAAGTAGTAAAGGATACAACAAAAATATTAGAGGAATTAAACAAGTCACTAAAGATCCATCCAGTTCAGTCTCTCAGGTCTAGCTCTTTTCACTGGTGTTTAATACGTTTTTTTCTTTCCGGCAGCACCAAGCTTTTTATCTCGGTGAGATGGCCGGGAAAAGTTACTGTGCTGCAGGCTTTAGGAGCCTTTCACGTTGACACGGTATTAAAATACCGGTCGGCGTGGACTTTTCGGTAGAGGAAGGTGGTTTGTCTGTTGGGAAAATTGTTGGGTGCAAAAGTGTGAAGGCAGCGTCCAGGATGAACAATGCAGTGGTTATGTTTTTGGACTCGATTGAGAGCCACCATGCCCAGGAGGCAGCCGAGGCCGGCTCACCGGTCCGTCCTCCTGCCCGTGAGCGAGCCCCGGGCTCGTTCACACCCCGCATCACCCTCTGGCCATGGCGGTGAGCGAGCCCTCCTGGCTCGCTCACCTCTACACACCCTCCGACCGTGAGCGAGCCAGGGAGGCTCGCCATGTCCCTCGTCATGTCCCCAGCCACGTCCCTCGTCATGTCCCTCGTCATGTCCCCAGCCATGTCCCTCGTCATGTCCCCAGTCATGTCCCTCGTCATGTCTCCAGTCATGTCCCAAGTCCCAAGCCACGCCCACGCCCCTAGCCACGCCCCTCGCCATGTCCCAAGCCATGTCCCAAGCCACACCCCTCGCCATGTCCTCAGCCATGCCCCTCGCCAAGTCAAGTTCACCACGCCATGTGCTTTTCCAAGCCACACGCCATGTTCCACGCCTCGTGTTTGTTCCCTCTGTTCCTGATCCCCCCCCCACCCTCCCGTGGTCCTCGTGTGTGTTTAGGGCCGTCTGGGAGCCGTCCCTTAAGGGGGGGGCTCTGTCACGTCTTGTGTCTCGTCTTGTCTTGATTACCTATTGTGTACACCTGGGGTTCCCCTCCCTCATGTGTTTAAATAGTCCTTGTTTCCCCTTGTCTTGTGCAGTTGCGTCCTTCTTGTCCGTCTAGTCCGTCTTGTCCGTTTCGTCCGTCTTGTCTTTCGTCACCCCCACGCCAGGTTTGCTTTTGTCATAGTCTTTTACTTTGCCATAGTCACAGTCTTGTCACAGTTTTGTTAATCGTTATTTTGTTACTTTGCCACCGTCTTGTTTACTTATTGCTTTGATACTTTGATCACAGTTTTCCACAGCTTTGCTTTGTAATTTATCTGGACTTCCACTTTTTGTTGCAATAAACCTTGTTTCCGTCATCTCCGCACCCTCCATGAACCACCCCACATGACACAAACTACTGTTTTTCCTTTAATGAACCCTGCTAAGAAGAACATTTTGTCTAATTTGCCACCTTTTCATCAGCGATGACGTGTTACTGAAAGAATTGTCACGTCACGGTCAGGCCGTGTCGACAATGAAAATGCTCCCGTCAGGTTGCAAATCGTCAAAGTTGAAACACGTTGTGTCTTTTAGAAGACAAGTGTTTATGATTCTTAAAAATGATATTGAAGAACTGAGCATAGCGATGAAATTTAAAGTTGACGGCTTTGATTACGCTATTTTTGCGACAACGGAAACTATGAGGTGTTTTGGATGCAACCGGGAGGGCCATTCAGTTCGTAATTGCCCTGAAAATATTCAAAAAGAGACTGTTCAGGTTAACAAAAATCCAGAGCCAGAGACAAGGAGCTCTAGAAACTAATGTTGAGGAAGGAGTTTCAACAGGAGAAAAAAAACAGTCCGATGTTTCAGAACGTAACATTGACGATGTTAACACTTCTGGTGAAGGGGGGAGTCAAATGGCAACACAAAAAGGATTACATGATGAAATGGATGTTGAGGACTTAGTTCCTAATGGAGAAAATTTGATCAGGGATGATGAAAGTGTTTTTAAAGTACCAAAGACTTAAAGAAAATGTAAAGAATCTAAAGGGATAAAACCTAAAAAGACTCAGTTAAAAGAAAAGGGTGGGAAAGAAAGTGAATCGGAGGCTTCATCTGATTCTGATAGTGATAGAGAATCTTCTGTTTCATCTATTCCTGATGGTCAGAGTAGTAATGGTTACAGTCTGGAACAGATAAGAAGATTTTTGGAAGTAACAGAAGGAAAAAGAGATGTAGTCATAGACGATTTTTTTCCAAATAGAAAATTGTTTGTGGACTTCTGATGGGTTAAGGGACACTGAAGTATATAGACTTCGAAAACTGGTGCAAAAAGTCAGAGTTTGAATTGAGTGAGTTACATGAAAGTTAAAAAAAAAACAGCAGATGGAACGCTGTACTTTCTTTTTTCTTTGGATCTTTTTTTGTGTAATTATGAGCTGTTTTAAAATCTCATCTTTAAACTTAAACGGTTCAAGAGATGGTAAAAAAAAAGGGCTGTTTTTTTTTACTTCTAAAATCTAAAGGTATTGACATAGCCTTTGCTCAAGAAACTCATAGTGATGTTGGCAATGAGGTTGATTGGAAGAAAGAATGGGATGGAAATCTTGTTTTGAGTCATAAAACGTCACTAAGTGCAGGAGTTGCTATTCTTTTCTCAAGGAATTTTCTTCCAGTTTCTATAGAAATTGAAAATGTTATATCTGGAAGATTGTTAAAGGTTACTGTTAAGTATGAAAATAGAACATTTATTTTACTGAATGTATATGCTCCTGTGAATTCAGATGAACGTTGTGTATTCTTAGAAAAGTTAGCAAATACACTATTAAATTGCGCGTCAACAGATTACTTCTTTTTAGGAGGGGATTTTAATTGTACAATAGATGATTTAGATAGAAATCATTTGGAGCCACATATACATTCAAGGAAAAATTTTAAATGTATTGTTGAAACTTATGATTTAGCTGATGTGTCTTAAAAATGGAAATATAAGGCAATATTCCTGGGCTCATTGTAAAGAGAATTATGTTACTTTGGCAAGATTAGATAGGTTTTATTGTTTTGGGCATCATTTACAAAAATGTATATCATGCACTTTTTGTCCAGTGGGCTTTTCTGATCAGTGTATGGTCATAGGAAATGTGTTTATAAATAATTTAAGACCTAAAAGCGCATATTGGCATTTCAATACTGTCTTGTTAAATGATGGTTGTTTTAAAAAAGGATTTTCTTTTTTTTGGAAACAACGGAGACTATTAAAATGTCAGTACAGCAGTGGTGGGATATTGGTAAAATTAAAATTCAGCAGTTTTGTAATCAATACACATACAATGTTACAAGAGAAATGGTAAAATCTATTGAAGAATTGGAGATTGAAATTGTGGATCTCCAGAGTTTTTGCGAGTCCACAGGAAGTCGAGGCCATATTCAGGCGCTTAAACGGAAAAAAGCTGCTCTGACCGATCGGCTTGGGCTTAGAGCGCAGGGAGCTCTGGTACGTTCACGTTTTCAAAATGTTTCTGAAATGGACGCTCCCTCAAAATTCTTCTTCAGTTTGGAAAAGAAAAATGGACAAAATCGTCTCGTTCATTGCCTTCGTTCTGAAGGTGGAAAAGTGTTGACAGGTCCCGCTGAACTACGGAAAAGAGCTGTGGACTTTTTTTTCAACGTTATATGCCAGTGAGTTTAGAGAAGAACTCTGTGATGATAGAAGAGTTTCTTAATGATTTACCAAAAGTGTCGGATCAAGACAATGTCATTTTGGAGCATGATCTAACGTTGAAAGAACTGCAGGAGGCGCTGCTGAGCATGGAAAATGGCAAAGCTCCAGGAATGGATGGCCTGCCTGTGGAATTTTATAAATCGTGTTGGCCTGTGTTGGCTGAAGATCTGTTGGAAGTCCTTAATAATAGTGTGGCAAGGGGGAATGTTACCCCTTAGCTGTCGAAGAGCTGTCCTCACTCTTATCCCTAAGAAGGGTGATCTTTACGAAATAAGGAACCGGAGACCTGTTAGTCTGTTGTGCACTGACTACAAGATTTTCTCAAAAGTTCTGGGATGCAGATTGAGAAGAGTGATTGATCAAGTCATAAATTTTTATCAGTCTTATTGCATCCCTGGTAGATCAATAAGAGATAACATAACGTTAATTTGGGATTATTTGGACGTCTCTAATTTATTGGGTTTAAACTTTGGTCTGATTTCTATTGACCAAGAAAAGGCTTTTGATCGAGTGGAGCACCAATATTTATGGAGTAGTTTGAAAGCTATGTCAGCAATGTCCTATTCTTTGAGTATTGAACCTTTATTATGTCAAATTAGAAAAAGGTTACAGGGTGTAAAATTAAGTGAAGCTTCTTCACCTTTTCAACTTTCTGCATATGCGGATGATATTATTGTGGCAATAACAAAAGAGTCAGATGTTTTTACCTTAATTAAAATTATTGAGTGTTTTGGTAAAATTTCTTCATCCAAAGTTAATTGGAGCAAAAGTAAAGCTTTGTCAGTAGCAGTGGTGGCTGGTGAAAAAAAATCTTGGTGGGGCTGGTGTGCCAATAGATTTCCCTGCCTAACCCAGTACATGCATTCAAGTTAAAAGTCGTAAAATGAGTACAATTCCACAATAATGATTTAATTCCCTTATCAGAATCAGCAGTTTACATATACAGTTAACCATTTGAAGCTATATTAGGTATTATTTTGGAAAGGAACAGTATAAAATACAACACTCAATTTCACTATTTGTCACCAGACACACAAAGTAGGCACACAGGTGGTTAGCTTAACACGGTTAGCTTAACACAGTTTTCCATATAAACTAGTGATATTTCATGTTTCTTAATTGTTCAGAGAGGTGTTTTAAGTCTGTCTGTCCACACTGTGTCCACGTCAAATCACTCCGGTCACTTTTAAAAGGATGCGGGAAAAACATAAAAGTGCATTGGCCGTCCCACGGGCTGTCCGCCAGGACCTGCTAAAGGCTGGCTGTAGGACTTAGCTTTTTCATTGGTTCGCTGCGTTAAATTTATTTCAGACTTGTCAGGTCCCAGCTCCTTTACATTGAATTTTTCCACCATTGTCCTTCTCACGAAAGGGTAAAGATCTCAGTGAATTATGTGAAAGCTGCTCTTCAACTGTCGTCGTCGCCGTCATCTCTACGTCACAGCCTGACTGACCACTAGCTATACGTCTATGGCTTTGGGGCGCCAGCTCCAGGCGCCCCAAAGCCAATAATTTCGGCGATGCTGATTGGCCAAATATTTATTCATCTTCCCTTGCAACATTATTCAATTGGTTATTTCGCTGCACTTCTGGGGCGCTTGGGGCTAGCGCCCCAGAAGAGAAACGATACGTTCTGTGGGTGGAAATGCACTGTTGAATGAGTCAACTGGTGGAAGTGTTGTTTTATTAATTCATATTACATGTAACCACACACTATTAAGTAAAACTGACATTGATTATACTTTTAAAATATATGTATATAAATATATATATTATGACTTTCCCCCTCCACATCTAGGGGGGGCGGCGCCCGAGCGCCCCCTATGGGCCGGCCGCCACTGGTGTTGGACGATTCTTTTTATCCATGAATCCATAGTTGAATGCATATACACGTTGGAGGATGTTTTCATTAGAAATAAAATTCTGTTTCAAACATTCAAACAGCAACTTAATCTCGTACTGTGCTACTCCTTCTAAGATATCATGCATTATATCAAACACAAAGTTATCAGATACATTGAAATATTTCAAGGAATTGAGTACACTATTACGTTTGATTCCAAAACAAGAATTTTCCCTTGGATTCTCGACAAGATAAGTGTAATGATTCTCATTGGTTAATTTATTGCGCAACACCACACGTGGATCACTTTCACTAAACACTGTTCGAGCTGTAGCTCTATCAATAAGACACATTCTGCAGTAGTAGTTAGCAGTGAAAGATTCCACATAACCAAGAATTGAGTTCAGACCTAAGTTGTCACCTGTTACTTGTGCTATGGTTCCACAGACAGGTTGTTCAGTAAATGGCACTTTCATTCCATTTCGCTCTAGTGTCTTTACATCTTCTACAAATGGAGTAAATATTTTGTCAATGCCATACTTTTTTGCATCTTGGGAGTGAAAGAAAGAAATGAGATGGATATTCATCAGTGAAGAATTCAGACGTGGTGGTAAATTACGGAGTGTAAAATATAAACATCCAAGCTTATGAATGCCTTGTTTTGACCCTAGTGGATTTGATGTTTCAAAATCATCATAATAAATTTGGATTTGCAATGCATTTTTAAATTTAGAATATAATGGGTGATTTTTTAAGTACTTTCCATCACAGAAATCTTGGTATAAGCTACGAAGAATAACAAACCTGTTCATGAGACAACACACTTCTTCATTCTTGAAAATGAACTCTAAGGTTTTTAACAGGGGTACATAAATGAAAGTGTCATTTACTGGTACCTGCTCATATACTCCTGATACTTTGTTTCTCTTTGAACCATATCTAACTCCTAAGTGAATTTCTAGTGGTTCAACAACACCCCATTTCTCGCTAAATTATTTAGTCCATTTAGAGTTTGTGTTTAAGTCACTGAATGGATTGAAAGTATTGCTGAAGATGTCTTCCACTGCACTTCTACTGGGATTATCAGTAGGCACTGCACTTAACACTTGTTCTTAAAGATTTGCATGAACTTCACTAACATTCTCCTCCATGCTTTCAACAACAGATAACACAACATTGTTGGCAACACCACTGCCCTGTAACTTTGCTATGATCGCAGTGCACATATCTTTTGCCTGATCTTTTGACATATGAGATGTTGAAGGTTGACTTGTCACATCTAGATCCATGTCAGAGGCATCTTGTTGTGAGCTCTGTTCACTGAGGTCCGACTGATGTCTTTTCATATTTACATCATTGCTTGTTCCCATGTTAACAGTACTATGACAAATATTTAAATGCTTTATAAAACCTGCAAAACTTTTAAACTGCAATGAACATCCATCTTGAGCACAAAGAACAACACATTTTTTACCTGGATATAACCCATGAACAAACTTAAGGTGCTGAATTAATGCACTAGGTGCATCATGCAAGGATCTGCAAATATGACACCTATACATAGTTCAAGAGCTCTTTACCTCTATTCATGAATGTGTCTCTTTGACATTGGGTTTTCTTTGTTGTGCCAACACAAATACTATGGACTAAAACTTTTCCACAAAAACAAAGAGGTTATGCAAACAAAGTGCATCATGCAATGATGTACATGTATACATTGTGTAAGAACTTGGCTCTTAGCTCCAGTTCATAAACTTGGCCCTTAATTCCTTCACCTTTGGACTTTCTTTTGTCGTGTCAACATCCACCCCATAGACTGTTGTCTGGAGGAATGTGTACATGTTGTTGAGAGCAGCATCGTAACTTACACTGAAAACAAAGTGCACCTTAAAGAGTTCGTCAACAGCTGCCAATGACGTGGTTCCCTGGCAGGGGATGAGCTTCTTGTCTATCACAATGTAGTACGTGCTGATGGCCTGCTTGCAGGTTCCAGACGCAAGAAGATATGGCTGGTGATGTCCCTCCTGGTTATCAAAGTGTTCGTCTAGGCTCCTACATGACTGTGGGGAAAATTTTTAATTAATGAGTTACATTGTAATATTGTGTTTTTGTCTGTGCCACATTTCCCAATTAAACCTGTGGCCTGATACATACCTTGTGAAACACAACTCGATGGTCCATGGCCTGAGCTGCGCTGTTCTTCTGCGTTTTCTTTTTAGTAGGCTGAGGTGGTAGTATATGCAGGAGTAGCAGGAAAGATGCCATATCACTGCCCCACTCTATAAGACATTTTTTTAATCAGTTTTGGAGTTTTATTTCAATTGCAAGTTTCTTTCCTTTTTTTAACCTGAACATCCAGGCCATTTAACCAAAGGAAGGCATAGTTCAAATGATCTAACATGAGGTTGTTTGACTTAGATATTGAGAGTCAATGTATTAACTGCAGCAAGATGGATGCTTGCACACCCCTTCATTAGAGAAGCAGAGATGAGTACCAGCATGGAAGCAATGAACTGTTTTTCTGTTAGGGTTTAGCCTTGCCTGAAATAGGGCAATTTACCCATAGCTGGGACAGTGGTTGATGATGTCAAGGAGTCTACCTCGACACACACCTCTGGGGCTAACTGTTGCTCCGAGATCCCTTGTAGTTTTGCCTGAGTCCGCAAGGGATCAGTTACCATGTGTGGCCACGAGGAGGCACTGCAGGAGTCTTGGTGGTGGAGAGGCTGTGTACCGGCGAAGAAGACTTACACACTCGGCTTCTTTTTCGCGCCTTGTGAGGGTAGACTAGCCAGCGGCAGTTACCAGCGTAGAGAGCAACATGCAGAGAAGCGTCATGCACACATGCAATACCAACATGCAGAGAACATGCACTACATCTACATGGACTTTTCTACACTGCTGCGCTAGACGCGTCACACACACCCTGTCCACAAGTGGACACCTTCCATACACACTAATGGAAAGCTCTCATGTACACTACTGAAACGCTCAATCAAACACACAAAGCTAACCAAAACTGACTTATTCAACTTCTGGTTAAATAAAATGCCTTCTATTTCAAGTGGAATTTCCATTCAGTCATTCATATATATATACTGTATGTATATTCAGTAATTTACTAATGACATCTTCACAGCAGAATGAAGAAGGAGGGAATAACTGAGTCTCTAAGTAAAGCTGTATTATGTGTACTATGTGGTAGTCACAGACATTCCTTCTAGCCTAAATAGCACACTGATGGTAAGGTGAGGGTGAAATTACTACCTCAATGCCTCGGAAAATCACATGCCCTTTTAAATGTTAACATTATAGAGAAAAAATGTCGTGTATGAACACTGACAAAAAAATATGTTACACAAATTACAGATATCAGACTTTTCAAAGGTAATTTATTTTTGTATACGCAACATGTTTCTACCTGCTAGCCAGCTGCCAGAGAGAGAGAAGTAACCGCTATTCTTGAAATGATGTTCAGTTTAGCACAGAAGCGTTTTCCTTGAGCAGTACCGACTCCAAAAAAAAGGCCTGAATAAGCCTCAGCCTTTAAGTTCTTAAGCTGTGAGAGCAAATAAATATCCTCTAACCCTCACTCTGAATCAGCATCTGATTTGCTTATTTGTCTGACTGATCATGATACCGCGATAAATATGTCCGACAGGTTGACAGCCTTCAGTCACACTAATATATAGTGAAGGTGCAAGTGAAAGGTTTTCTGAAGGACAATGACCAAAGGCACTACATATTATTTATTGAGATCAGCCACTGTGCCACAGTTGTAATACCGTCTAGACGATACCTCGTCAAAGGATATTTCCTGGTGCAATAATTGGTTATTTCTACTAATTTGGGTTGGCCATTAATAGACACTGTCCCTCTTTCTGAATGCTCATCGGGGAGACAAATTTTTCAGATCACAACCACTACACTGATTTAAGCATCACTGCATCATCAGAAAAATGGGACACGGTTAAGGTGACTCTGGATAAAACAAAAGTGCTGTTATCTCTAATTTCTATCAAAATAAATAATTTCCTTAAAAAATACTGTATTCTCAAACAGTAGAAATGATTTGTCACCAGTAGACAGGCGATATTGTGAGCAGTTTGTGCAAAGATGAAATAGTCATTAAATGCCCAATGAGTTTACAGTTTGGGTTTACTTGAAGCATTAAAATGTTGTGCTGCATAAGCCAGTATGTGATATTTTTAGGCGTCTTTGAGTTTTGTTCATGAGGTTAATGTACTGACAGTGATGACGAAGTTATAATGACCAGTAAAAAGATAGCCTAACCAAAAGATTAGTGTTGACCTTTTTCATTTAGCAGAGCTGTGGAGAGGAGTTTTTTTCATCTGCAAGTTTGATTCAATGGTTTTAGTGGGAGGTCAACTTGAAGACACAATACAATGACCACAAAAACTGTTGCACTTGTGACCTGTTCAGCAGCAGAAAATCGATTAATGAACTGAATGGACAAACTTGAATTAGAGTGTAATGATGTATCGTTTTTGCAAACTATTAAATTAAATTGAGGTCAGTCTTGTAAAGCCAAAATAAATTTTAAAAAGGGTCAACTGTTATAGAAGATCGAAATTATGACTTTTTAAAAATAAATAAATAATGTGAAATGTGCAGTTACATATTTTAGAGCAGTAATGAAGTTGTTTGTGTGCAAAGAAAATAATATTTTGGCGACAAAGACAAATCTGTCAGTTTGTGCTGACTAACTTAATAGAATCACAGTATGTCTCATTATGGGCCTTTTTTCTTCTGTGCACATTTTCACAGCAAGAACAGGTTTACTGTTGCTGTCTTCTAAAACAATTTCCTGCCTGCTGTATTCTACCAGTTTTCTCTTAAAGAATAGGAGTGGCAGGCTGACCTGTACGTGGGGTGTTTCAATTTTTTTCATTTTTTTTTATATGCCAGCCAAAGTTTCCAAAACTATGATATACACAAGTCCTAAATCTTTAGCACTGAAAATCAGTGAAGTAACACAAAAGTATCATTCTAAATAGAATAATATTAATCTAGAAAGGAATAAGACAATCAGTCATTTACATGGATTAAGTTATAACATACTGTGCTAAAGTGAGTAATTATAGCCCAATTCTAACACAACATCACAAGTTGAGGTCAACAGCGCCCCACCTCCACTGTAAACAGTCTTGGTGGAGCACTGCTTCACCCCCTCAGGAACCTTTTTGGCAGCCCAGGGAGGGGATGTGTGGATCTTCATGCAGTCTAAAACGGCCGAAAAAAAATTCCCTGGTCGCTTGCCGTAACATTTGCCGTAACACTCTCTCAGCCACGGCTTCATGATCGTCCTTTTCATGTTGACTTTGAGGTCAATTTCTGTAGGGAATTTGTTGTCCTAAGCCTTTATCAATTCTGCCATCCCACAATCATCACAGATCCCCAAACGAACTGTTGATAGAAGCTTTCTGTTCCAATCACATCTTATATCACCATTCCATGAGAAAAAGAGAATGTTGCGCAATTTAATTAGATTAATGAAAATGTCAAAGGAATCACACTAATCCATCTTGACATGATTACTTCTTCCATGTCTCCGTGCCCCACCATAATTAAACAGGAAAAAATAAATAAAGTATTATGACATTATTTAGAGGACAGTGTATCTGCTTGGCTGTGCATGTCAGTTAATTTTTCAGTTAATCTCAATTTTTGAGCTTATCCTAATACCACAGCAAATACTAATATTAATACTAGCTTTACAAACTCAAAATCATCAGAACACAATCCTGTGTAAATGTGGTGCATTGCATAAAAGTTAGGAAGATAAAAAAAACAACTAAAACTATTAGTACAGTCCATTTACTATTTACTTTCACTGAAGTGTCATAGGTCTGAAATGTCTCACTAAATCAATTGTTTGCAGGGTACTCTTTCCTCTTTCGAATCATTTAAACTAAATTCTGAACTGGCCCTCATTATTCAAATATGGTATCCACGACATTGTAGATCATGGCCCTGGGCCATATACGGCCATTTGCTTGACTCTCACTGACCATGTAAGGTTAAGAGGGGATTACAAAATAAAAATATTTTCTAATTTTACCTCATGCGTGGCTAGAGCTACATTGCTTTTATTTTGAAGTTGCATTTTAGTCAATGCAATGACAAGTGTGATTGACGAGGCTTTAACCCTCAACAATGTCCACTATTGCTAAAAAAACGAAAGTTTGATACTGAATGCCGGGTTTTCAACACAAACAAGACTGCTAAGTATTTGTTTAGTGAACTTTGAGAGAAGATTGCTGTGTTCAAGGATTATAATTTTAGTCGGCATTATGAGATGAAACATACAGAGAAGTACAAAACTTAAGTGAGCCCTGGGGCACACATGAAGTGACGGAGGGGTTGGACTCGAGGGTCTTGAGGTGAATGAAGTTGAAGCCAGAATGAGTGCAGCCAGAAAGTAGGACGTAAACAATTCCAATGGAGTGTTGGTGGCAGTCAGTGAAGTCGGAGGTCCGGCAGTACATTGATGCTTGCTCGGTCTGCGCCCGCAATAAAACCTCCACTGGATCACACTTGGTTTTACAACAACAGCTTCCCATCCCCTCAGGGCCTTGGTCATACATCTCTATCGACTTGGTCACGGGGCTCCGTGATGGACCAGTTCTCCAAAATGGTTAGATTTATTTTCCTGCCTAACCTGCCACCAGCCAAGGAAACGGCAGAAATCATGATAAACCACATATTCAAGATCCATTGTTTTCCCAAGGACATTGTCTCTGACCGGGGACCCCACTTAATTTCAAAATTCTGGCCCAGGGACTTTCTGCCAGTGCGCCATGGAGAGCACTCTGACCAGCTGTCTCTCTGTGTGATGTTGAGGCTGGGGCGCCTCCGACTGGTAGGGGGTGAAGAGGGTGGTGAGGATAGCGGAGGAGGATCATCGGGGCTCCTCTTCCCTCCGTTTAAGATGTTTCACCCCAGCACTGCGTGTCCCGAGCCCGGGGCATCGTTGGAGACCAATCGCGCCCCCACCGTGATGTGTTCTCCATGCCGCCCTCTGACAAAAGGTTCAGCGGAGTCCGCTGCGGGTCCACCTGGCTATGCTATGAGTTCTGTTTTTGTCGTGGGCGGTATGCAAACAAAATTCCGTTCTGTGTGCACCCTATGCATGCAAAATTACAGTAAAGTTGTCTAAACCTAAGTATGATAGAGGACACAGTGTTTTACATCATCCTACCCATTGAGACACTAGTCTCAATGTTTTGAAGGGTAATAGCATATCAAGTTTCCGTGTGGATTTTGCAAAGCATATTCATTGAGAAGGTCGGTGGCAAGTGGCCTTGACAGAGACTTCTTATCCACACATGCCAAAATGTACCAACAGAGTCAGCCTACTTTGAATGGAGGAAAGCTGGGAAGGAAAAGGTCCACCATAGACAGATCGGGAATGGGTACTACAATGATTTGAGTCAACTTAAAGTAGAGAATGAGGCCCACTTGAGAGAGATAGATTCAGATATTTATTTACATATTAATTGGCCCACAAACAGACTCGTATACCAGGCAGGCAGCCGGTATCATTTAGATTTTCATCCTCCACTGGCTTACATATTTGGTATGGAGCTGGCGGAATGACTCAAGTTTGCTCATTGGCACTCGGCTGGAATGAGTTGTTTTTTCCAGACAGTTCTCATTAGGTACCATAGTAGCTTTAGTACTTAGGGCAGTTCTTATAGAGCTTGTAGGGGACTCCATTGGGGCCTGGTGCAGAAGACAACAACTTGCCTAACTGTTACACGTGGAAGAAGAAGGGGTTTTCACTGTGCAGCTTATTTAATTTTTATTGATTTGCTGTGAAAACATGAATAACAACATCAGTTCACTTTTGCTGCGTCTCATCTCCGATCACGCTGTCTGACGTCTTACTCGTTTCGCAACTGCATGCGCCAGCTGCGGATACCTTGAATAAAGCAAATCATGTAAAACATACCAGTCCTAACACATTAAACTGTGGTCGTGTTCACCAAAAATGAGTAAATTAACTCTTTTTAATATCCATATTTACAATTTTTAACCACAATATTAATTCCCTTTATTTTCAGATACACATCTCAGTGCTGTAATGAGTTAACTTAACTAACTTAACTAAGACTAGTAACAGTCTAGTACCGAGCCCATGAACTGACTCACCGTACGCTAACACCCCGCTACCGCGAGTGTAACGCTAATTGAGGCTAGGCGCCTGACTACGGCCAAATTTGTTAGTATGGCAATCAGAAAGGTTCGGCTGAGTGTGTGAATGAACACCATCCGACAAAAAGTTGAGTTATTGTATTTTAATGTATACTTTACATATATATATATATATATATATATATATATATTTAGGAATGTATTGCATAATAGTAATAATATTTTCTTATAAATATAAACAATAAACACAACAAAAAACAACAATAACAAACAAACAATTAAACCCTGATGAGACACAAGAGGTTTTCTTTCTCTCATTTATATCCGTGTTTTTCTCTTTTCTTTTTCTTTTAAGGTAATTAATGATTCACCAACAATAGTCCAACTGGTGTTAGTCTGTGATCCAAGGGAAAATGAAAAGTTGGTTCCAGTACATCCTACCGCAAAGCTGCGGTGATCCGGTGGTAGCTCGCCATCCTGACTTGAACCCGTGGGGGCTAAAAAACCTGACCGTCGAGTAGTGGTCACAACACGTTCAAAGTAATCCTTCGGCTGCTTTAATTTGAGTTGATGTTGCAATATGATTCAGCGATTTAGGGAAACGCCAACAGAAGCAGCTAGCCACAGTCACAGCAGCAACCGCAATGGAGGAGATCAGAACTCACCTTCAACCCAGAACTTAAAGGGTGGCTTCTCGTTTGACCCGCCAAAATAAAATACGGGTAATTATTTTATGCAGGTTACACGAGCTGAACAACTTCCAGTTAGATCGAGTTATACATTAAACTATTAGCCGTGTGGTAATGTTAGCACCTCGCTCAACCTGTTGAGACCAACCTAACTTCGCATGGCAATATGTTACCCTGTGTTCGCCCACATCATATGTCATCTTTACATCTGTCCATCTGTACCTTATGAATTTTACATTTTCTCTTACCTGTGAAAACATGAATAACAACATCAGTTCACTTTTGGTACGTCTCATCTCCGATCACGCTGTATGACGTCTTACTCGTTTCGAAATTGCATGCGCCAGCTGCGGATACCTGATAGACGCAGCGCTCCCTGCTGACCAGATATTTTCACAGTCACACACATACATAACACGAGTCAAAAATAAAAAATATAATTGTGGGTACACTGTGAATTGTCCTTGCAATAAACTGTCCGTTTTGTGGTCAGTATTACAAGTTACACTTGAAAAAGAGATGTAATACTGTACAGTAATTATTGATAGATAATTAATTTTATTTCCTGCTATGGCAGATTGGTTTTTTGAGTTGCTGGATCCACATTCCGGAACAGCGTCGATTCCAACCAGGTTTCCTGTCTGAAGTGAGGCAGGGTTAGAGAGGATCTGGGATTTTCCATCGTGATTCTACTTTTTGTTGATTTTGAGAATAGATATTTCTGTGTTTACTTAGCACATTAATCCCTCCCTCACTCCTTGAGTTGAACCTGAGTACAGTAGTCCACTAAGTGTTGGTCTTACTGGGTTACATAACCAACTCATCTGTGGACTGCCGAAGCTCGAGCACCAACCTGGTCTACTCTTGCATGTAGCCCAGCTGTAGCGATCTTGGAGGTAGCTGGAGCATGTTTCTCCCAAATAGGCCGGCTTCAGAGAGGCACCGTGGCAGCCCCAACCACTTTCAGATGAATGAGTTGGCTTTCCCATCCATCCTACTCACGGTTGATGAGGGGATCTCACTCATTTTCAGGGGCCACAGCAGTCTCTGGTAGAGAATGAATTGGTAACACCAGACCTTGTATTGGGCTTTGGTCAATTCTCGTCAGGCCATCAGAGAGCTGCTTCAAAACGGTTTACCCCATTTGCTTGTCAGAAAGCTTGGCAGCGTACTGCTTCCTAAGGCAATAACTTATACATGTTTTATATTAGTTTTGGGGTGCAGATGCTTAGGTATTCTGCTACCCGGTTGGAAGTTGCAAGTCCAACTGGTGGACAACATATTTCTTATTTATTACAGATTTGAGTTGGTGGTATTTTAGACATGATCTGCTGCTAAGCCTATATTGAGAAATGGGATAAAGTTTCCATCCTGAAATATATCATCTAAATGTTGTATTCCATTGTTCTTCCATTGAATAAAGGTAAGCATTTTTTTATTATTCAGGATTGTTCCAGATGTCTGTAAGCTTATATGGGGGAATTGAGGACTTTGTAATTTTGTTTTTGACTTTGAGTGTTTATATTAATGCTTTTGAAGCATTATTGATGTTTTATGTTTGGACTATTAAATGGCAGATCAGAGATTTCCGGGTTTCCGCAAAGTCCTTGTTCACCATTTAACCATGTCTTATCCTGGGAACTGGGTTTACGCCATTTTGCTACATACTGTTGCCTGTTGGCTAAGAAATAGTAAAAAAATATTTGGTAGAACTAATCCACCCCTGTGTTTGGTCTTTTGAAGAGTTTTTAAACTGATACGTGGAGATAGCAGCTGTTAAAGGTTAAATAAAAATGGCAAAAAGCAATGGGGAAAGTGGGCAGCACTGTCTGGTCCCTCTCTGTAGACTGAAGCTTGGAAAAGTTTGATCATTTTAGTCTTAACACATTCATTTGGAGAACTACATAGTATCCTTATCCAGTCGATGAAGTTTGATTCAACCCCAAATTTGTTTACAGTTGCAAACAGGAATTTCCAGTTAACTCGTTCAAATGCTTTTTCGGCATCAGGTGAAAAGATTATAGTTTCCACCCTGTTGATGGTGAAAACCTACGCATATTTGTGGATGAGTGTCTACTCTTTATAAAAACCTGTCTGGTCCGGATGTATTATAAAGGGAGTAATTTTTTCTAGTCTTTTCGCAAGGGCTTTACAAATGATTTTGATGTCAGCATTTAGCACAGGATCCTTCACTTGTTTCTGCAGTAGGATAATATCGTCAGTGTTCATACCCGTTGATAAGCTACTATTATCTTTGACTTGTACTACCATTTTATGAAATGTAGGTGCAAATACAGTCCAAAATTCTCTGTAGAACTCTGCTGGAAAGCCGTCTGGTCCTGGAGCTTTATAACTAGGCATATGTTGCAAAGCATGATGGACCTCTCATATTGAGAGGGTTAAGTCAAGATCCATGGTCTGTTCAGGTTGATACTATTAGGAAACTGATCAATATCACCATCTGGAGGATTTTTCTGAGATGTATATAGAGTTTTGTAAAAGTCTCTAAAAGTGTTGTTGATTGACTCAGGGTAATGAGTAATATTTCCGTTAACTGAAGTTATTCTTGTTTTAACTTTGTTTCTATTTAACTGATTAGCTAAAACTCTGCCAGATTTATTTTTGCTAAATTCTCCAAGCAAAGTCTTTGCATCAAAAACTGATTGTTTATCAATAATTCCATTCAAAACATGTTGGAGTGTGAATGCAGCTGGTTAATAGAAGAAGATAAAAGTGAAAGAGGACAGAAAATAAAACAGTGCAAAAGAGTAAACGTATAACCCAGAGAGGACCCAAGTAAACCACCACCGTGTAGGACACCGCTTTGTGGACGCTCATTTCCCCTTTTATGGGATGTGAAATACGGAACATTCTTATTTTTGAGCGTGCTTAGCTCGTCTTGGACCTTTTACCCCAAACTGAGAGAAAAAAGATTTACAGATGGCGTTTAAACTCGTCCCTTCTGCAGAACCCAGTAAATGTTGAGTCACTAAGGACGGAACTAAATAATTACTTGGAGATCAATTGGCAATCTGTCATCGGCAGGTGTCGCATGGGAGGCCTTAAAGGCTGTGACGGATTATCCAACGCACGTCATATCATAACAAAATTAAAACACGGAAGCTATTAGAATTGGAAAAGGTAATTAAACAGGCTGAAACAAATATGAAGCAACATGACACAAGATGCCATGAGAAAATTGACAGTTAAAATATCAGTATAAGAACATCTCAGCAGGTTGAATTGAATCTATCTATCTATCTATCTATTTAGGGCTGCTTTTCCTGCTTGCTAGTTATATAAAGCGGAGGGAGTTGTCCACTGTTATCGGGTCGTCGGCTGGAGATCTGCTTACTGCAACTGGTGGTCATTAAAATCTTTTGGGACATTGGTGTGGCGGCTTAGCATCCCTACATCTCACTTTTTCATGTATCTACAACTCTGATATGTTGGAGTGGGTTTTTGGGTCCGCTGCTTTGGTTCCCCACAATGTAGAACCTCTAGAAAAATGTTTAAAGAGTTGTGGGAAAAGACACACTTTGTTGATTCATACTCTTAGTAATGGGCCCATTGTAGCTGCAGAAATTGATTGGAACAGAATTTGCAGGAATATTAAAGCTGTTTCAAGGCATGCAAGAGTATGCCTTATTAAATTCAAGATTATTCACTGTTTATATTGGATTCCCTCTAGATTATTTAGATTAGGATTATCATCCACTTTGTACTGTGGTGATGTAAATCTAAGGAAGGTACTTTAATTCAAGATTTGTTGTCATGTCATAAAATACAACAATTCTGGACCAATGTTTATGATAATCTACGCAAGATTACAGAGTTGCAATTTCCATTTATTCCTTGATTAAATGTTTTGTGTGATCATTCATTTGATAAATATGAGGCGAATGGGTCAAACTTTTAACTTTTGTTAAAGGGGTTACATTGTGGGGGGATGCAATATATTTTAGTAAAACGTGTATAATTTTAGTTCTTTTATTGTGAAATGTATTTATGTTTTCATTGTTACTTTGAACATGTTGTTTGTGAACAGACAACCTTTTTAATGGAGTGCTCATTTTATTTACTTTTTGTTTTGACCTTGTCGCAAATAATTTTCGGTGTATATTTTTGTTTGTCTCGCATAATGTCTAGATTGATGTGACTAGTGTAACTATGGAAGTTATGTGAAGGAGCACAGGGGCAGATGTTGGTAACCAGAAAAGGATCAGCAGAGATGGTGGTATTAGTTTGTGGGGGGGGGGGGGGGATCTGTTTGTTCTTGTTTTTGTTGAATAATGAAAATAGAAAAATAAACACTGTTAATCTCAAAAAAGGACATCAATGCAGCCCTATCTGTTGCTGTAGAACTATATGAGACTACAGATGTCACAAGCAAAGTTCAGATCTCTGTCATACGTGGCTAAAACTGTAGCGAGGTGAAGGACGTGTTTCGGGGCTTTCATGACGTGCAGACAGATGTGCTCCTGCCATAGGTGAATATGTCCTGAGAGAATTGGAAAAATATGGCTGTGTTGATAAGCTTGTGGCTCAGACATACGATGAAGACAGCTGTGATGGCATCAGAGCTTAATGGGGTGCCGGCTAAAATTAAAGAAGAGGTGCCCGAGGCCATGGTTACCCACTGTTACGCACACAAGCTGGATCTGGTTTTTGATGCGTTCAGTCAAGAGCATGACCAAGCGCCACGCATTTTTAAAACCGCCGAGGAAGTCATGACGTTTTTCAGAAGGTCCACGAAGTGCATTTTGTTGGACGATGTCGTCAAGCGCCATTTACGCGGAGCAGCACCTACGAGATGGAATTCTAATTCTAGGCTGCTGCAGCCAACAAGCATGTACCAAAATGATCTGCTTACTGTGTGTAGTAGCCGTTTGCCAGACAAACTTTTAACGAAAAGTAAATCAAACTTAAAATAAAACAAACGGCAACTTCTGGCACCCTGGGCAGGTATCGCACGCAGGCAAAAGATGATTCCACGCAGAATTGTCCTTTAGGCAGTTTATTGATGTTTCTCGTGAGCAAACCTCTTGCGCTGGTAAAAAAAACATTTGCCCACTACCCAGGTGCATACAGGTGTGTGCCATTACTTACCTAAATACACCCTTACCTGTGCGCACCACTACCCCCAGGTGTCTAAAACCAAGTACTACAATTAGTAAATTTACCAAATAAAGACTAAACATGAAGCAAAGCAAGTAACTAGACGAATTACAAAAAGAATATTACCAAAATATGAAACTATCACTGATGTAAACAAATTCATAATAAACAAACAAACCAGAATTACCACTACTCAAAGTAAAAGTGCAAGATACCTCCCACACTGTGTTTCATTTTATGGAAAAGCTTGATAGCAGGGACACTGCCCCACTGGTGATGGCAACAGGTTAAGATCGGTGGCTGTCAGACGTATTGACATGCTTTCCCATTACAACATATAAGGGCATTTTCAATTAAACCAATGCACTTCTCAGAGTGCTTTAAAACAAGGTGATGAAAATTGAATACTGGGTTGCTTTCCGTGTTCCACTTGTTCCCGATTTCCCCTCATGTGTACTTATAGTCCACGTCGCCCCTTGTTTTGTGTCAAAATGTTTTTGCTTTTCAGATCTTTTCCAGTGTTTCATAGTCCTGGGGTTCATTTCATAAAGAAGGTTCGACAAACTGAGTTCTCTTTTACTCATTTACTCTGAGTCTGGAACCTCTGAGTTTTGGGGTTTCACACAGGTTTAAGTTAGATCAATCAAGTCAGTGTGTTCACCCAGAGGTGTGATATTTAATTGTTGGGTGCTTTATGATGTGTAAAACAGCACCCCTATAAATGTTACGTGGTGAATGAGCATTGAAAATATGGAACTGCACACTGTTGTTTGTGGGAAGCCAGGGCAAAATTGGCTTCTCCTGGTGGAAAAAAAGAATAATCAGTCAGGTGAGGTTATTGCTACAACACTGCTCCCCTGTGACTGGTCAGGACAGTGTCAAGCAAAGCTGCAAACTATTTTGCATCAGGCCAATCACAGTATTATTATCAATGTAATTGAGTGAAATAGTAGAATATTTGTTTTGATAGCTAACTAGCTTAAACTAGAAAACATTAAGTGTGATTATGGAGGGTGGAGACTTGGAGTATTGAGTAAAAAAGTAATTTTGCTGAACTGCCTTTACAGCAGCTACTCGTAAATAAGTCGGATGGCAGGCTAACGCCAAATCTATAGTTCCTTACAGAGAGGAAAAAAAGGATTTTGGACTTTCTCAGTCTGTACTGAGTGGCTAGTTGGTAGCACCAATCTTCAGCTGCTAATTTGCTGGCCCTGTCTCCTTTTTGATAGCGATCCATGCTCCGTTGACAATCCCTGAGTCAACACAGGATTTGTCAACATTGCCGACTTGTCTTGGACAATTGAAAGACACGGCACATCAAAAAGTCTCATGACTTTTCTGTTAAACTGAAGCTGTTTGGACGCATCAGGATTAATAAGGGCTCTGGAATTGGCAAAAAAGTCTGAGACGAAGTCTGGTCATTGATCACTTCGCCACAATAAAAGACAGGAGAAGGGCCTTCCTCTTCAAATAGGGTTAGCAAAATGCTGTGCGCATCTTAATTGTAACTGAGCCTCCCAATTAGCAGTATGTGCTACTTTTGATGTGACTATAGCCCTTACTGTGTCTCTAGCTTGGTACTGGGTTGTGTTGCTGTAATGTTCATTTGTGAAATGTATTCATGTATCTCACACACAGCGTACAGGTCATGTTTGAAAAACATTGACGTACAACTTAATAGCTTAATGTGTATTAAGTGTGCTGGAATAGAAACGCAGCCAGTTGAGATGTAAAGACAGAAGTGAGACAGAAAAAACTAAACAAAGCAAAGGAAACTGTGCAGAAGAGTAAAGATATTGGAAAAAGAAAAACCCATTGCAAACCCGAACAGAACATCACTTTTACACCGTAGTGCTCTGTGCTGTGGGACTGTGGCTGTAGGGTTATAGAGGATTCAGTATGTCTGTCTTAATAGTTCACTGTTAGACACTGTGAGAAAGCGGCTTGCCAGCCCCCAACTCATGTCAGGAAGAGGAGTACCCAGAGGACTTATAAGGTAATAATGTCGTAATAACCAGCGGATGACAGAACTTCAGTCAAAAGTTTGTGGCAGTTTATTTACAAGTACGACGATGAAGAAAAAGCTAAACAAAAATTCATTTCAAACAAAGAAAACAAAACCGGCCATTGCAGGCAATACAAAGGACTTACAGCCTCACAGCAAGCTGACCTCACATACAGCCTTCCCAAGCCGTCTCTCCAACCATTTTGAGTGTGCCCCTTAAATAGCCCCACCAATAACCAACCAACTGGGCAAGCCCAACTCAACAAGAAAGCAAATCAGAATAAAGCGCAATTTACGTTGTAATAGATGTCATACAGCCAAAAGCATCACTCATAAAAAACATCCATAATTATGAAATAGTTGAACCATGATAACAATCAAAATTCACTTACTAACTACCATGCCAACAGTTATTCTAAACATTAAAGCCCCGAATCACACCCCTGTCCTTTCCAGTGCCCCGGGACAATGGATAAAAAACTGTTTCCAATGTGGTACGCGTTTCCAAACGGACCAGTGTGCTGATGGACCAGGAGCAAGAAGGTGTATGTTTGACCGGGAAGTTTTATTGCCCACTACGGAATGTATATTGAAGCTGAAGCAGTGGGTACCTCACAGTTCGCTGAGCTGGTTAGTAAATCAAGTTTGTTAAATGAAAGGTGTTGTTGTCATTTCTTAACTAGCGTTAAAATGCAGAGTGAGTTATGTTTGGAACTGCCGCCACTACGACGGCCGGTCTGTGGTGCATGCTGGGAAACGTGACGCTTGTGTGTGATAGATGGCGGCTACACCTCGGGATCAGAAGGGGAAAACGGCTCAGTTTACCCAAACACCTGGGGTAATTCCTACGAATAGAGTTTGTGCAGCCTATGGGGAAAACTAAGTTAAATTAATAAAGAATAGATTGAGTAGATAGCAATGGATTGAATGGATATCACCTGGAGTTAGTATAGCCATGGGGTGGTTTCCTGGTCGCAGTAGAGCTGCCCGTTGACGAACAGTTTATCCACTAAGACCGCAGCACGGGAGCCTCCTTCCAAGAATCTTTTCCAGATCTGGAACAGGACTCTGCGTCTGTCCAGAATGTCCCTTGGAAACTGGTCGTTGACGCCAAAGTTTGTTCCTTTCCCACGGCTCCTTACCAAAGCTTCTGCTTGTGATGCTCGAACTTCGCCACAATGGGTCTTAGCTCCCTCCCAGCGTTGCACATGATGGAAGCTGATGTTCTCCACTGTTTCTTCCGGAATCTTGAATTGAGTCTTAATAAAAATTGTAATAATGTGTTCAGGGTCCTCATCTGATTGCTCCGGAATCCCAGAAAGAACAAGGTTGTCCCTCATACTGCTGGCCTGGAGGTCGATGATTGTTTTTTTGTTTTTTTTTTGTTTTCCTCAGAGACTCTGCTCATTACCTCCGTGAGGGATTTCACTGACTCCTTGAGGGTTGAGTCCTCTATAGCCTTGGCGCTAGCGGCTGATTTTCCTGCCATCGCTTGGTTTGTTTTTTCCATCACTATTCGGTCAAACCACTCGTTGATGTACTTTCTTCAGGCTGTCAATACTTTCTTCTCCGCTCTCCAGCGTTTGAGTTGGTTATTCCTTCTATAACATGAACAATTTATCTATCTTACTCAAATTTTTGCTTTAGGTCCGTGCCATGTAATTAAATCTGCTTACAGCCCCACAGAATCTCGCAACACTGCTGCACAAAGGGCCACAAAGGGTATAGGGTATAAATTTGGCACAAGAAGAAAATACTTTCTGATTTTGAAGTCTGGATTTTTAGATCTGGGTATTGAGGCCCTAATTCAGAAAGCTTGCTGTTGGAAGTTCTTTAAAAGATTTTCCTTTTTTTATGTGTTATTGCATAACTCTAATTAGTACATCTTATATTTCATTATACGTGTTCCAGCAAACAATTGTCATTCTAACCCATTACGTTTCTGTTGTTCTGATAGGGTGAGTTGATCTTCTAAAATTTTCATTAAGTCGAGTATTGTTAGTATTTTTGGCAGAATCTCTTACCTTTCAGGCCAAAATAATATTGCTAGATTCCTACTGCAATCTTTTAAATGTGAATAACATGAGTTTTCTTAAGATTCAGAGAAAACTAATGGAACCATGTACCAAATTATGCCTTTTATTTAGCTCTGAATGCAGTGTCAAATCTTTTTTGCAGCAGCATGTCTTTGCCTACATTATGATGGCCAGGAGAGCAATGGGTATGGAGAAGTGAGATGAAATCCGATAAACAAGAGGACTGTAAATGGATACTTTTTAATTAAATCATTCATCTGGATTTCTTACATTTTGTTACATATAAAATATCTGTTTTCACAGACCTGAAATAAATTCAAAATAAATGTTGGAGATGAAAAGTTTGCTTTGCCATTCATTGTTTTAATCCTTCTGAAATGTTCTGTGATTAGAGATGTCATGCAATGTATGTAACACTCTTCCTATAAACCCCTTCATGTTTATGTTCAGTAGTAGAATGTCACATCTGCATTTTCCATTTAAAAAAATCCATGTATCTATTTGGAACATGTCAGGACTGTGTGAAATCAAGGTTTCCAATTCTATTCCATGAAATAGCATCATTACAAACACATACATCTTTGCTTAATTGTTTTTGAATAGTTTTAGTCATTATAATAAGAGACTATCATCCAGACCTGTTACTACATAATTGTAATTACAAGCAAAAATCTGAATAAGGTGGTGTGCTATTCTATTCAGTTATTCATGATGCATTTGTACATTTTCTTAATCAGGGTGGTACATTTAAAGTTGTCACAGGGTGGTGTGGTGGTTAGCACCATCGCCTCACAGCAAGAGGGTTCTGGGTATGAGTCCCTAGGGGAACCAGGACCTTTTTGTGTCTCCCTGTGTCAGCGTGGGTTCTCTCCGGGTTCTCTCCGGGTTCTCCGGCTTCCTCCCACCCTCCAAAAACCTGGATGTTAGGTTGATTGGACATTCCAAATTGCCCTTTGGAGTGAGTGTGAGTGTGCATGGTTATTTCAGAGAGTCAAACTAAATTATTGACATTATCACTTATTTTAGACCTATATACTGCATAAATATATATACATATAGATACTTATGTGTATATTTATCTAAATTCTGCGTGGAATTTTGTATATATATTTATGTATATATGTATAGACATGTATATATATGTATGTGCTGCTGTTTTGCTTATGGAGCCTGTAACAAAAATAATTTCCACCTGGGATTATTAAAGTATTTCTGATTCTGATTTGTCCTTATGTGTCTCTGTGTGGCCCTGTGATGGACTGGCGGACCGTCCAGAGCGTCCAGACCGTCGCCCATTGATTACTGGGATAGGCTCCAGTCCCCCCAAAAGACCCCATCAAGGAATAAGCAGTTATGACAATGGATGGATGGATGGAAGTACTGTATTTAAATGAAGGACACATTCCTTCTGAATGAGTAGATTTGCATACTTCCAAAGTGAGTGTACTCTCATTATACACGTTTAAATTAGTCCAGGACAAAGTGCCAGATTTCAAGAAGTGTCTAAAAGTCAGGCTGCACTGCAAGTGTCAAATCCACTAATAAGATCCACCAGGATGTGCCCTCTCCATTTGTTCCACTTGTAAGGAATGACCTGACCTCTCCAAGGATGAGTCCAAATTTTTTTGCTGATAGCTACAAGTAATTGTTTCAATAATGCATGAGTTCATCACTCCGCATTATGAAGGTGTCACCTAGCACCTGTACCCAACACTGTGAAGGTAATTACGAATAAAGGATTAAAAATTATCCTCCAGAGGGGGCCGTACTAGAGCGTTTATCTTTTTATAAACCATGACACACTGTGCTGAAATCCATACAAAGCATATTCTTTACTAGTGAATTATCTCCTGTAATTTTTCATTTGCTTGATCTCAGGCTTAACTTAAACTTTGAAAAATCCACCAATATATGTCAGTTTAATCTGTCACTTAGAACTACCAATGCCACTTCTCTTCTAATGGATGGAACAGTTACATGTTGCAAGGAAAGATTTGGATCCATAATACAATAGACCTCACTTTCTCGCTCGAGAGGGGTTCAGCTAATTTGTTTAGCTTTTTCCTTTAAAATCCACTTGGGGCAAATCAGAGTAATCTTGTCTTATGTATTTCTTTTTATTTCAGTTTTTTGTCTTTCCTCTTCTTCTTCCTCTCTCCCCCAGGCAGGGCAGAAGATGGGGGGGGGGGCGATGTGTCAGAGACCCCCCTGGGATTAGGTAGGAAGCCAGGGAACCAAAAAACCTACATAAAGAGAAAAGTGAAAGCCTTGCATGAACTTAGATTTATTATAGAAGTGCATCAAAAGATGTGAGTAAGTCAAAAACTGAAAGCTAAAACAAACAAAGATGACCACAGTACCCACAATCCAAGCCCCATGTAATATGTTTAATTTCAGAAAGCAAACTCTATTGCTTCCTGTAATCTCCAGCACATAACAGACCAACAAAGACTGATTGATCCAATCAAATTTCCCAGTTTTAATCAAGAGGAAAACTTTTCTGAAAAGTCTGGTTAGGATTAGTGCTAAAACAGATATTTGTTATAAACTTGGATAGATTGAATAGATAGAAACACTAAAAAATGAAATAAAATAAAATTCTGTTTCACAAAATGGAAAAATTCAGTACACGCTCTCTCTGATAGGAACTGTTTTATACATGAATAATCTTTCTCCTGAATACAAAAAAAAAAAGATTTTTCTTTTTTCTTTGTCCTGTTCAGCATGATAACAAAAATTAAATCTGAGTACCGTATTGTGCCTAACACATTTGTATTTTGCCAAGAGAGGCTTTATGAATGAAAAACCCCTCTTGATTGTCCAATGTTTCTTCTTTTTGGATTAACTTTTCATATAAAACTTTACATGTATCAAATAATACCAAACCTGACAAGGGGAAAGCGAAAAGGGAGAGCTACCAGAAATTCAAAAAAGAATATAAGAAAAGTATTTTTGATGAATACAAAAAAGAATAATATATAAAAAGTTGTACTGTTTGTCTTACTGTAAATAATTGTCCTTTACCACCACGACTCATGTAACTGAGGGGTAGGGCTTAATAATCTTATGCTTCATCCTGCTCCTTTTTGAAACATGCTGCATGTTTATGAAGCATTCTGTGTAAACATTGTTTAATCATATCATGTTTCAAAATGAAATGAAAATGAAAATGAAATGAAAATTAAACTTCCAAGACATGCAGCCCTGGTTACACAAAGTTTGTGCACAGTTATGCATGCAAAGATAATGTTGTGGTGTTTTTGTTAATGTTGTTCTGTTTTCATTAATGTTGTAGTGTTTTTATTAATGTCGTTGTGTTTTCATTAATGTTGTAGTGTTTTTATTAATGTCGTTGTGTTTTCATTAATGTTGTAGTGTTTTTATTAATGTCGTTGTGTTTTCATTAATGTTGTTGTGCATTCGTTAATGTCGTAGTGTTTTGCACCTCAGGGCCACCGTACAAAGGGGCCACCTGCTGCCACCAGCCCCCAGCACTCAGAGGAAGTCAGAGAGGACCCCCAGCCCTCCAGCAGCCACCCAGGAAGATCACCATGAAGACAACTCCCGCCAGAACACTATAGAGGAAGACCCCCGACTGTGGGAAAGAGGCTCCCCGGGAACCATGGGCGACAGGGCACTGGCCCCATCAGGCCTCGTCCCCCAGACACAGGCCGAGAATCTGAACCCATCCATTATCAATACCGCTTATTCCCTCATGGGGTCGCGGGGGGAACTGGAGCCTATCCCAGTGGTCAACGGGCGAGAAGCAGGGTACACCTTGGACAGTCCGCCAGTCCATCGCAGGGCCACACAGAGACACACAAGGACCAACAACCACTCACACTCACATTCACTCCTAAGGGCAATTTCCCCAATCTCCAATCAGCCTAACATGCAGGTTTTTGGACTGTGGGAGGAAGCCGGAGAACCCGGAGAGAACCCACGCAGACACAGGGAGAACATGCAAACTCCACCCAGAAAGGTCCTGGTTCCCCCGGGATTCGAACCCAGAACCCTCTTGCTGGGAGGCGACAGTGCTAACCACCACACCACCGTGCCGCCCAGAATCTGAACCCAAGCTTCATTAACCCAAACCCATGCCAGAGAAGAGCATCGTCCCACCACCCCAACCACCAACCACCAGACACAAGGAACTAAAAGGGCATTTAACTATCCACCCCCACAGTGGCACGCCCGAGGCAACCCAGCCCCCCTACCTGTGCACATGCGGTGGGTGGGTTGTCTTGGGGCGTTATCTACCGGTGTGGAAGGTGACACCCAGGGCCCAGGCCCAGAATGTCAACCCATACCAGAGCAGATCCAGACAAGAGCCGAAGAAGTATGGGGGTGTCATTAGACACACCATCCTCCATGGTCATTTCTCACTTTATCTCTCCATCATCACCCTCATCATAACTACCACCACAACAGTACTTTGCCACAGCTATTGATTAAGGAACTTAAGCAATTTTGGTTATGATCAAGGAAAACATATCGATATCAGCTATTAATTAAAATTCTTAGATAATATGAGTATCATTATAGTATATGAGTGTAACAGAGTATGAATATTCTTCTTGTGATTTGTTTCTGTGAGGCGCATATCCTGGTTTTAAAAAATTCATCACACAAACTCTAATGAGATAGATTTCTCGTATCTTAAATTTCTACTTTTAAAAAATAGAAGTTCAAATTAACAATAATCTGGGAAACAAAATTGTCTCATATTTCTTCACATATATATTGGCTGAGGCATCCAACATTACTTGTGTCTTGGAAGGTGGGCACTCAGGATGAGCTCCCTCCAGGGATTCCCGCAGCGGCTGGCCTTCTCACAATTCGGCTTTGGGTCAGCTTCTCTGCCTCCGTTAGTGGTGGAGGTCCTGGACCACGATCAGTTTTAAGGACATCTGCCTGCTTTCTTTTCACAGAGAAAAAATGTGAGTTAATTTATATCGGTTGCATTATTTAACAGAATAAGGGGACCCAAAGGAAGACCCAGGACACACTGGAGGGACTATGGTTCTCAGCTGGCCCGGGAACGCCTTGGGATCCCACGGGGGGAGCTGGTAGAAGTGGTGGGGGAGAGGGAAGTCTGGGCTCCCCTGCTTAAGCTGCTGCCCCCGCTACCTGACACCAGATAAAAACTTGGTTGAAGAGTGGGGTAGAGCTGTCAACTGAGCTGTCAGGCCAGGTAGGCCCAAATGTGTTGTGAGGGTCTACGGGGAGTATCTGGCAGAGTCCCCTTGTCTGAGAAAATTTCAATTTCCATCTCCGATGGAACAACAACCATGTTCCAAGTGAAAGTGGGGGACATTGGGTTCGTGGGCTATGTTCCGCACTTACTATTGTAAAGGCGACTGACTAGAGTTGTGGCCGCAAAGTAATTTGTGCCTGTCGCAGCGGTAATTCCAGAACTCGGTGGTGGACACTAGCAGCTAGGGATGCCGTCAAGCTGAAGGAGTCTGACTGGACCTTTTTGGCTTGTGGGTCTCTGGAGGCAGCTGACAGGCATTGACAGACGACAGACCAAGTCGTGGGACCCCCAGGTTGGTTAGCTTGGGGATCAGAATGTCCGGCTTTTAAGCTGGGCTGAAGTCAATGAAGAGCAACCTGATGTCGCTCCCCTGTTGTTCCAGGTGACTCAGCGCTGAGTGGAGAGCGATGGCTATGGCTTCTTCGGTGGATCTGTTAGTCCGGTATGCAAACTGGTGCGGATCCAGGGTGAGGGGGAGACAGACTTTTATGTGTCTCAAAACCAGTTTCTCTAGGCATTTGGTGATGACTGGAGTGAGTGCTTTCGGGCTGAAGTCATTGAGGCTGGTCGTGGGTGACTTTTTAGGGATCGGGATGATTATAGCAGGGTGGGATGACAGCTTGTTCCAGAGATAGGTTGAAGATGTCTGTGAATACCTGTGATAGCTGCCAAGCACATGCCTTGAGCACCTTCCCAGGTACTCCATCTGGATCTGCAGCCTTACTGAGGTTCACTGCACAGAGCAACCGCCACCGTGCCTCAAGAGTAAGTGGGTGGGAGGGGTTCTGGAGGGCTGGTGGGGGTTGCAGTGATGAGGCTGGATGCTGTGTTTGAGACTCAAAGCAGGCAAAGAAGCTGTTCAGCTCCTCTCCCAGTCCCGCATCCAAGTTCCCGGGTGTCACAGCACAGCCTCTGTAATTGGTGATGGTCTGTATGCCCTTCCACACTTGCCTGGGGTTGTTGAGATGTTCCTCTATCCTCCTCTTAGAATCAACTTTAGCAGTCCTAATGCGTCTCTTCAGGTTGGCACTAGTGGCGCTGTACGATGTTCTGTCACCTGACCTGAAGGCTGAGTCAGAGGCTGGTGAAAAAAATGCCTTAATGCATTAGGAGCATGCGGACCTGGCACGTCATCCAGGGTTTCTGGTTTGTGAACACCCAGATGCACTTTTCCACAGTGACGTTCTCAATACAGTACTTGATGAAGGACAGTACTGTACTGCATCTGTGAATATTTCCAGGACTTCATGATAGAAGGCCTCCCACTGTGTGTTATCGAAGCAGTCCTGTAGTCGGGGGAGGGCGTCTTCGGGCCAGGTGGTGATGGTCTTCTTTGTGGGCTTTGTTTGTCGACTGAGGTGGGTTTATGCTGGGGTGAGGAGCAGGGAGAGGTGGTCTGACCGGCCCAGGTGGGGAAGGGGTACAGCTCTGTACGCATGCTTGATGTTGGAATACACATGATCCAGAGTGTTTTCCCCTCTCTTACATACTGGTGGAATTTTGGTAATACAGATTTGCCTTATTGAAGTCCCCTGCAATAATGTGGACTCCACTGGGTTGGGCACGCTGGTGAGTATTGATGGCATTTAGCAGTAGAGAGAGAGCCATGCTTACATTAGCGCCTGGTGGTATGTAGACTGCAGTGATGACAACAGCAGCTAGCTCTCTAGGCAGAAAGAAGGGTCTGCATCTCATCGACATAAACTCTACGCCAGGAGAACAGTGTCTGTCCAAGATAGTGCTGTTGTTACACCAGCCTTCATGCCCACCTCCTCTGTTCTTCCCGGAGTCAATGTTCCTGTCCCATCTGTGTAGCGTGCGGCCTGCTAGCTGCACCGTGGGATCAGGGATTTGTGTGCGTAGCCATGTCTCTGTGATGATAAGCACACAGCAATCACTAACATAACGATTACCAGCCAACTGTATTTCCAAGTCGTCCGTTTTGTGTACCATGGATCTGGTGTTAGTAAGGTAGAGGCTCGGCAGCGGAGGTTTGAGTGGCTGTTTCCTTAGCTTGAGCAGTAGCCCAGCCCTGCAGCCTCGTTTTTGTTTCCTCTCGCGTTAACCCTATAACAATCCACGGAGATCCCGCAGGTCGCGCTATCTCGTCCGGAATGTTGTGATTGCGGTGAAAGTCGCCGGATATGTTCACCTTCAGTTGGAAACCGATGTCAAGTAAGTCCAGACGACTGTAGTGTTTCGTAATGTGGGTAGACGAACGTACAACATACAGTAGCACAAATAGGGAGAGCTGTGAGCCGCCGCGTCTGTGCGCGCCGCCATCTTGCAACGTCATCGTGAGGACAAATTCAGAATTGCAGACGAGGATAATTGGAGACTCTGAACAATGGGTAATGTAAGATTCTTTTTTTTTTGTGGAAAGTATGAATTTCAGATACACTGCTGACATCTATGCACTTCAGGAATCTGGGTTACTTCTCTCAGCAAAGTGTTGAATTATGAACAATGATATTTTATGTGCATAGACTGCTTTAAATTATTCATTTTAACTAGCTTTAGCAGAACTTGTTTTGATTTATGCAGTAAATCAAATTAAACCTTCTTGCAAAAGACATTCTAAATGTCCAAGTTATATTCCTTTACCCAATACATGAAAACATGAGCATTTACAAAAAAGTATGCTGTTCAAGTGTGTTGCAGAAATCCTGTAAGACCATCACTCTGAAATTATATGAAGATATGACAGTAGATCTTTACGCACGGTGTTTGATGATTGCAGTACAGAGAAGCTGAAAGGATGCTGTCGCCAGGTTAATGTTTTTTTCAAAACCTTGCTCTTTCAAGTATTTCCAGATGCAGCACACGGAAACAGTGAAAGAGGAGAGAGAATAAAGTAAGGGGAGAGAGACTTGGAGCTTTCATCCACCATCTTGCACTGGTTTAAAATCATAATCCTGGTCGTGCTGTATCAGCAGGGTAGAGGAGATAAGAGAGCGAGGGAATGCCTTTGCTGGGAAACCCTGGATACTGCAGATACAACATACAGAAAAGTATACATGTAAGGTGGGAAAAAAGATCAAACAATTATCAAAGACTACTCCAATAGTCTCTTTTTTAAAAAATATTCTTGTGATTTTTTTCAACTTTTCCACTCTGTTTTTTAACTGTGCTCCCGTTCTATTTTATTGTAGTAACTGAAACTGTTTTAAAGTTATAATGCTGCATAGCCATGATCATGGCAAACAGATTTCCATGACCAAGTGTTCCCTTGCCCCATTCTGGTCCATATTGCTGGCAGTAACTCAGACTTGTTTCCGGTGAGTGTTGGTCTCTGCCAATGTGATAGGGTGAACCAGGAAGTAGGAAGTTGGGGGCGTAGCTTAGTTTTTAAAAGCCAGAGGGAGGCAAATCTGGGCCTTTCACTCAGTTACTCTACATGGGTGGTGCAGAGGGAAACTGGAAACCCATTACACTCGAGCTGTTAAGCCAAATCTGGGTTTGGTGTCTGTATAGACTTTTTGGACTGTGTCAAATTGGATTGACTTGGGGCACCTTTGCATGTTTCGTTTGGTTTTTATTTGGGCTTTGTTTGGCCATGCCTTATTGATTTTATTTGTGTTTCCCAAGCTGTATATTTATTATCGCTATTTGCACAACTCCAATTCAGCCAATTGTATGCCTGTTCTGTTTTAAATACAGCACATCAATGAACTGTTTTGCCACATATTATATTTTTTAAATACGATTTTAGACCTAATAATGATGCTTTTATATTTCTGCAAGTAAACATACAAATATTTTACTACTAAGTAAGTCTCTTTCCACTTTATTTTTACATTTGGTCACAATATAGGGTGAACCAGGAAGTAGGAAGTTGGAGGGCGGAGCTTAGTTTTTAAAAGCCATTACACTCGAGCTGTTAAACCAAATCTGGCTTTGGTGCACAGGCAAGAAGGTCCAAGATATAGTACCAGTCATCAGTCCTGGGAAAGTGTGTGTCCCACCTTACTTGATGAAAGGCCCTGATTTGCCTCCCTCTGGCTTTTAAAATCTAAGCTCCGCCCCCCCCCAACTTCCTACTTCCTGGTTCACCCTATCACACCAAGGTTGCCCTTTGTTGACAATTCAAAACTTTTATGGACCGAATTTCTATTTCTATATCCATTGCAGAGTCTGACTGCTCTTATTGTCCGGAAGAATAGAATCATCATAAATGGCCCCGCTTATGTTGCTAGCTGAGAAACGTATTGTGTGTTAAATGTTAGGAACATCCTGCTGTCATTTTTTGTGACAACACTTTTATCTATATGGCAGTGTGCGTTGTAGTTACTTACTGGCATTTTGACTGGGATGTGCTAATTTGTGTTATTTCAAGTAAGTGCACAGCCAAGCCTCGGAGTTTGAACAAAGCTCAGCCTTGTCAATTTATATAAGCATACTTTATTTTAACAATTTAGAAATAGAATGAACAATTTCAGCATTTCCAGCAAGAATGAGCTCCGGGATTCTGTTAATTATTTGTATTTTGTAAAGATGCTTCATCTCTCTGGTCTATCTCGGTTATGGTACTGTAGATTCTTTAAACACCTGCTGATGTTGATTTTTTATATCATTCAAGCTTATGTCTATATTCCAATATATGAATCTATAGTTAATTCATCAAAGTTCTCAAAACCAGTTTTTGTTTAAGCCTATAAATGTAAGTCTAACCTTTAGTTAATGATAATACTGATAATTATATGATAATGATAATATATTTGCATATATGTGTCTGCATGCCTACTTATTTGTTAACTAACATCTATTCATATGCACTAAAACTGATTTTGAAGTATTTTCAAAATTTTGTTCATTCATTTGAAACAGGCCAAACAATGAAATCATGTGGGGACTTAACTATTTCATGTCATTTAAACAGAGTGCAATGCTAATATAAAAGACTCTGCTTTTACTGTAAAACTGTGTGAGTTTGTTTCCATACATCCTCCATGCTGGATTCCAGTAGAGAGCTGATAAATGGAAGGAAAAAATACCAGTCAATATTCAAGGAAGAGTTTTAGAAAAAAAGTTCAAGACTGCCATCGAGTGGTGAAACAGAAAATTACCTTGGAACTATAGACATAAGCTTTCACAAACATCACTTAACCTATATTTTATATATATATATACACACACACATGCAAATATAACACTCTTACGGCAGACATGCTTTTATCTCTTCCCTGCCCTGCCCAATCTCAAGCTACACCATGAAGTCAATTATGGACGGTCATTGATGAGCATAGAAGTCTAATAACAAAATGTCACTTGTTCAGACTGGGAGGGGCATTCATCCCAACCACACCCCTCCAGTCCTGTCATTGCACACATTAGCATTGAAGAACAAGGACTTTAAAAAGGGTGCGTGATCTGAACTGCCGTGAGGTGCATAAGCAAAAGAAAGAAACATTGAGTACCCGTGACTAGTGATGGCGAGATGAAGTTTCATAAAGCTTTGAAGCATTCCATCCAATTGGTTCACTCGTGTGTTGGAGCTTCATGGTGCTTCATTTGCTCTGTTCTGCCCCCTGGTGGACAATAAATGTAAACGTACAGCGTGGTTATAACGAGACTCTGGCTTTGGTGTCTGAAGCATTGAGTGAATTAATCAATGATGTTTGTGATGCTGCCATCCAGGTTGACCCCGCCCCTCCCCATTGGCTCCAGTCCCCCCCCTTGCCCCCCCCCCCCACGCCATTAGGGGATTGGCGGTTAGCATAATGGACGGATGGATGTCTGTGATGCTTATACATGAATTATAAACTTTTAGATGATGTCTGTCTTTATGATACAATTACAGGGAAGCTTGAATAGATCGCTCACAAACTCGTAATTAAGTCCCAAGTTCACAAAGTGTGAGGGGGGGATTCATTGCGTTTTGCTGGCCCTTATTTTTCGAATAGACCGCCAAACCGCGAACCACTTCCTGAATCAGTCACGTGGTACGGCCGGTTCGCGAGGCTTCAAACGTCACCGCATACGTCATCGACACAAGCTTCGATACGCGCTTCACTGAAATCATCCTGGATTTCTCGACACGCGCTTCGAAGCCTCGATACGAAGGGACACATCACTAATGTTTACCTACGCTCAGCGCCACTCACCGAGGGTAACTCCAGAGTAAAAGAGCTTCCAACCCCTCCCAAGGAGACTGGTAACAGGAACCCAGGAACCAGACCTGGGTTTTTCATACTGAGTCAGACTATTGCTAGCTGGAACCTCTAGCTCGAAACAAACTCGCCAACTCAGGCCCCTTCCCCACTGGAGGTGACATTCCACGTTCCTGAGATCCAGTCTCTTTATCCGAGGATCAGACTACCAAGGTGCCACCCTTTCCACATTGCATGGAACCTAGGGATGCAAACGGTTAATCGACTTTAGATTAATTGTCGATCAAGAGGTTGCT